>LR736861.1:9981896-10342830 GCA_902654985.2 Oryctes borbonicus | reverse complement strand
ATGACAACGACCCAAAACACACTGCGTTAGTGTGTAAGAACTATCTAAAGGAGCAAGAAGAACAGCACACCCTGAAAGTAATGACATGGCCCCCACAAAGCCCAGATTTGAACCCCGTAGAGTTGTTGTGGGATGAAAAATATGCCCAACTTCACAAGAACATTTACGGAATATTCTGCAACATGAATGGATTAATATTCCACAACCCGTTTTAACAAAACTTATCGAAAGAATGGCTAGAATAGTTCGAGCGGTGATTAACAGCAAAGGAGGCTTTTTCTATGAAAAGAAAATATAATGTTCAGTATGTTGTATTAGGCCAGAATAACTTTTTATTTATTGATTTTTGTCTTTTTTACCTGTACATACAATAAAATTGCATTTTGTTTTTAGTTTCGTTTGTTTCTGTAACCTTTTCATGTTTTTTACCAACCGACCGAACTTCTCTGAACGAGAATGGTTATGAATTGCGCGTAATAGGAGGTTTGTTTATAATAATGCTATGTACGCGTAGAAAAAGGAAAACAAGAAAGTCGCCTGGAAAAATCACTAAATTCAAGAAAGCAACTTTCGTTCAACTACAAAATATTTTCAAAATAACTTTATTAATTAATATATACACAAATTCATTAATTAACTATCAACTTTTGCTTTTATGGGGCTATTTATGGGCGATTACTGTCTATTGTCTATTAAGACAACAGATATAACAACCTATAACCACGGCTACATATAAATGTTTGTATTCCTCGTTCCCAATTTTCAAATTCATCGGATTCATTGGGCCAGAAAGCCGGTGGATTTGAAGGATCAGCTCTGAGCTTATCGATGAAATTAAGGACGTGGTCATGATTTTTATCGTAAACTAAGCGCCATATTAAGTCCTGAATTTAGGAACCAATAGATGAATTTCCGCTTAAACCCGCGAGTCCAACAACACTCTGACAATTATATAGCAAAATTAATAAAAAAAGGAGAAGAAACGAAAATAAAATTAAAACAAAAAAATTACTACTTCTTGGATTCATGATACAGGATGAGTACAAACGGAATGGTTACATATTATGTATATGCATATAAAAGTGCGTTTTACATTTAATTTATCTGAAAGCTATTATAATAACAATAATAACAAGCCGATAAAGACCGTCTTGCATCTCGGTGGCCGAACGGTCCGAATGACGCGGGTTCGAATCTGGCCGGGACGGTCGGTTTTTAACTACGGATAAAAATCCAAGTATGCCTTCTTCTTGGATGTTTGGAATGTTGGAGGTTGGAACACCTGAATGATCATAACATTTTCGAGGTCTTTTAATGTGTTCGTGTTGTCCCAATTTTAGACTTTTTTATTTTTTTATGTTCTCAATTAAATGACTAAAAATGAAGTACATATGGGTGTACGTTATTGTAGATTTCCGCAGTCGATGTTTCCAGTTAAAGAATGTTATTGTAGATTTCCGGGTTGAAACCGGGCCGTAATAGCATGAGAATGCCGACGTTTCGCCCTCAGTTGCATGAAGAGAAGAATCCTTCTTACAGCAACGATACAACATGCAGCAGCCCAGAAGAAGTTCCATGCAACTGAGAACGAAACGTCGGCATTCTCCTGCTATTACGGAAACCTAAATTCTTTAAAAGGAAACATACGGGTATTTTGCTGGAGTATTTGCAATCGTATGTATTTATCTTCACAATGGACATAATCCGTTTTATATTTAATAGTATTAAAATTCAGAATTTTATGAGAATTGGTTCTTTTATCATTCCAACCTTTCATTTACTTTAACTCATTTGTGGATTATTCAAGAGGATTAATGATATAAATTATCAAAATGTCAGAATTCTAATAATAATTAAAAATAGTTGAGTGTAGGCTTTCACGGCCGTAATCCATTGTAGAAATGTCTTTCGGGTGATGTGATCTAAAGACAGACTTTAGAAATCTTCTGAAGAAGCTGACAGCGTGGTCAGCGAAACGTCAAGTAAAATATTAACTACGCGACATCACCCGAAAGACATTTCTACTAATAATTAGAAATAATTCAAATTCCGTAGATGTACAATATATTTTGTTAATATTTTTATTTATATTAAGAAATTGTAAAAAACAAACAAAAATCAAACGAAGAAAAGAATATCGTGGTGGGGACACTAGGAATATCGCCTCCCATTCGATCTACGCAATATATAAATAAAGTTCGTCACTTTCCATGCGCTTCACAGGCGTCGGTATGGAAGTGGTCGTTCGGGTGTGTGATTCGAAATATATGCCCAAGCGATCTTATTGCAGTAGTAACGCATCCAGTATGTCTTTGGCGGCCGGTTGGAATGCACGCGAGCGTAGCAAAGCAACGTAATAAAATGTCGTCGATAAGTGGATCAACGAAACGAACATTGTCAGATAAAGTGAGCGAGATTATTAAAAATTGCTCGGATTTAATATACGACCGTACGCAACACAACTCTGAAATCGCTGATTTCATACATTATCGACTTTATTTATACATTCAACGCTGCTATAATTAATATGTACTATTCTTAATTTTCGTATGTTTATGCATGTTGCTTTAATAGCAGAGAACCAAATGCAGATTTCATTCTTTCAGACGGAACAAATCTCTCTACTTCTATACTTACGTCGGTAACAAGGTCGTCTCGCGTCCCCACTCCATCGCATAGTCTAATATGCAAAGCATAAATTTGCACTTTATATATCGCTCGATACGTATTAAATCTGGGTTCGTTGACAACCATTATATTATTACATATATTTGCAATATTTCATACATCAAAATAAGTAACATCCTTTATCTAGAACCCATAATAATATTCAATTATATAAAAAAAAACATTTTGAACTAACAATTTGTAAATGCAAAACGCGACATGTCACCAATTTGTAAAATTCATGTAATTTCTTCACATTTCCCCTTCCGCACGAATATTCCAGCTTTAAATCGTAATAAAGAACGTCAAAATATACGTCCAAAGACTGCCTTTAAATGGATTCACACTTTAAGCCGAAAGCACGACGTGCAATCTCCTGGAGATGCCGCGTTTTGCATCTACACGCATTGTGTACAGTTAGGCCACTTATCCTTAATCGTTGCAAGTCGATTAATTTTTAAATAGGGTCCTGAAAAAATTTCCTACTATGATGTCCTAGATAGGTTACTGCATTGCATTAAGCGCACTATAGTTTAAGACAAAGACAGAGTTGTAGTTGCGCAAATCACTATGCCACTATATTACGTCCTCATCGAATATAAGCGCTAGCCTTGCTTATTGACGGCATAAAATTAAAATATTAATCGCACTTTTAAAATAAAATAAAAACAAATAGAATCCCCAGATGACATTTATAGATCGATAAATTCCTCAATACAAAGACGATTGCTTTAACGTTTATTTTTTATTGTGCCAGCTGAAAAATGAAAATTATTGGCTCATTAATTCATGCCGAGTAAACGAAGCGACTCGTTTATGTAAATATTTTTTTATAACTATAGGTTTCGAAAGATCATTATTGAATTCATTATTGCAGTTTGTGGATCGAATGAACTGAATATGTATTTTCCTTTCGTTATTGATGGTTGCATTTGGTACGTTGGACGTTTTGTTTTGTACGCTGCCGTTGAATGCGATTATATTTCTTAATATTATCGTTATTCCTTGATAATTTAGGAATTAGAAGAGACTATATTTATGCATGATTTATTTAAAAAATGACACTACAAATACAATTGTAAAATTAAAACCTGCTTGACAGTGTAGTTTTTAATGAGAGCTTTTCTTAAGAGGATGAAGGTTCCAATTTCGCAGCCATCGGCACTAACAAAATACTGGATACTGCATTTAAATATGTTCTTTTATAGTTCCAACATGGCGTATAACCATATAAAAATGAATTTAAATACTATACAGGCTATTTCACGAAACTCGGTAATTAAAAGTTCCAATTATGTTATTATGAATGGAACTTTCAAATTTTAAAATAGCTCGTTATAGCATCGGACCTATTAATATAAAATATTTTCGCCTATGGAATACTTCCCGTTGAACAGGAAGTGGCTACCTACTTTCTTATTTTAAATACAGCGGTACACTTTTTATCAGCTTAATCGATTTGATCAACTGTTCCGCAAGATATTGTTGTCCTCTTCTGCTTAAAACTTGTTATTAAATCATTACACAGGACGGGGATGTACTTAGTGTTACTAGGTATCTCCAATTTCCTCATCTCCATGTTTTACAAAACTTGTTGAATATTTTTTGCTACTATCCATCGAATATTATATAAGTTAATACAACCTTTTGTCTATATTTCACAATCAGAATGGATCTAAAGCTATCACTGCTTTGCTCGAGGTTATTAGAAAACATCGTGTTAAAAATTTATCGTATCGGTATATTTTGTGATTTGTCAAAAAACTTCCACGTGTCGAGCACAATATACTTTCATAGAAACTTGAAATAATAGGTTTGAGAGGAAAGATAGTGTATTACATCGTACTTACCCAACAGATTTTAGTTTTTTGAGGTTGGTGCGATTAACACTAATAGGAAATATAAAATTAGATCTTCACGATTGCCAAGTAATATTGAGGTCCCCCAAGGATATGTCCCTGGCCCATTATTACTCTTTAGATGGTTTTGTGCTGCTAACAGGCTACTAGCAGCTTAATTTTAACAAGACTAAATGCATCCTACTTCGCGAACGAAAAAAGAAGTTGATCAATTTGTCATACGTTTAGTCCTGATATTTGTCAAAGTAACACGTATTTGGTTGTGTTCTGAATTGAAAAGCGTTCAGCGATTCAGCTGCCTAAAGTCATACGACTAAAATATATAAGCGTGATAGTAATTCCGATAATGTGATGAAACCTATAGTCCGTCTAGAAAGTATCCGGAAAACAAAAAGCACAGCTATAATTTTACGGTATATATTTTTATTATTTGAATAATAAAATCACAACAAATAATTCATCTCATTTACTAATACAATTCCGTTTAACTGTAAACACTTAACTAAACGTTCAGGTAATCCCGAAACGAGGTCAACGCTATACTTTTCGGTGATACTGATCCGGGCTTGTAAAACTGATCGAATCAAATCTTCTTTATTTCGTGGCGCTGCTCGTTCTACTTCAATTGTCATTAGTCCCCATATGTTTTCGATGGGACTAAGATCTGGGGAAGCTGCTGGACATGGAATCGTTGCCAAGTTTTGTTCTAGCATCCAAGCTTTAGTGTAGGCAGAAGTATGGCATCTTGCGTTATCCTGTTGAAAATGCCACCCTTTGGGATATAAAGCCCGAGCCGTTTCAAGAAGAAAGCCATTAAGAATTTCACAATACTTTGCACTATTAACGGTGCCATCAATTATACAGAGAGGTGTAGCACCACGCTGAGAGATTGCTCCCCAAACCATTATTTTTGTGGGAAATTTGGAAATTTGAACGGTAACATTTTCTCTTGATAGAATTTTTAAATGATTTGCACCAAGCTGGAAATAACTTTCGTCAGATATAAAAACATCACTAAAATTATCGTCTCCAAATCGTTGGCAAAAATTTATTCTTCGTTGCTTTTGTAGAGGTGTCCTAGCACCTTTTTTTTCGTTTCATTGATAAGTAACCTTGTCTTCTCAGTGAAATGCGGACAATTTCTGGACACACTTTTATTTGACGTTGATTTCCAAATCCGCTAGCCAGTTTTCAAAACCATAGGCGCGGGTTTTATCGTCCTAAAGTCACTAAAGCGTTTAGATTGTTTCCGCTAATCTTACGCGGTCTTCCAGAAACTGGTCCATGGCTCATATCTCTCCTATTTTTTATCCTCTTTATTGTCTCATATACTGCACTTTTTCCGAGTTCAGTCAATTGCACTAATTTTTTAACGTTTTGAACACCTTTTCTGTACAAATATTCCACCAACTTTCTTCTTTCTACTTGCGACATTATTTCACAAATATTAAGCTTGTTGATAATCAACAATATTTGACAGCTGGTGTTGTTATATGATTTTTGCCATGGCCTACAGTCGGCACAACCTACTTAATGCATTACTTTTGTCTTAGGATGTAACAAAAAAGAAATATATTAAAATTAAGAAAAATAATAAATTCCGGATACTTTCTAGACGGACAATATTTTTGTGGAATGTGGCAAATAAAAATTGCTTTTTCCAATAATGTAATTTTATTAATTTATTAGCGACCAATACAAAATATTATTCTGTAATGCAAGAACATTTATAACACCTTTTTTAGCTAATCTTTCTACCAGGATTGAATGTACCCAATATTCCTAATATTCTTTTAATACGTTCATTAACGTAACTACCTCTGTTTTAGGATCAATCGCTTTTTTACTTTTTCTCCGCCGATCCGGGCGAATTTGTAGAACGTAGCGTTGCTTTCTTGTTATAAACGATATAAGTAATTAAAAATAAAAAAGATTCTCAACTACGTCAATTAAAATGCAACATTAATGTTGAATGATGTACATTGCTATCCGACCTATGTACAATCTCTATCTTAATTCGTGCGCAATGCAGCTCTGCTTAACATGACGTTATCTTAACCATTGTCCCGGTAGCATTAGTAATGTAATTATAACAAATCAATTAAAAAAAACTCAAAATTTACAACAAGGGATAATAAATAAATTTGTATGTAGATATTTCTTATTCGATGATTCTTCTCAGATCCTTCACATTAGTACCAAGACGAAGCATTTACACGTAACTTTTTCAACCATGCTTCGCTACCGACCCCAAAAAGTTGGTACAACTTCTTAGTTATACTCAACGAATTTCTGTAATAATTCCTCACAAAATGTGGGTAAACCATTTTTACAAAAATAGTTTATTTAATTTTGCCAAGACAAGACAGTACATTCTAAGAGCAAAACCGGAAGATAGCTTGTAGTCAAACACCAATTTGATTATAGAATTGCGTTTAGTCAAGTTATGGGTTACTAATTCAATGTTATATGTAACTATTACCCATAAATATGTTGATTATTCTCCCAAGCGTGTAAAATCAACTATTTACAGTAAAATTATTTATATATTTGTGGAAATATCACTAAAAAACACCCTTCACCATAAAATTCGGTTAATAGCACTCCTCCCAATAGGGTAATATTTACCATTTACATCGGTAAAATTACCTACTTTGTCACAGTGAATGGAACATAATTTGAAGTTAAGGGCTAGCAGTATGTGTTAAGGTGTACAACCGTTTACCTAATTATTGCATTAAAAAACTTTAATAAGTAATTTCTAATAGCGCATTAGAATATGACGTAATATTATTTCTCTAGCTGTATGTTTTGAACTTTTGGTTTTTATAATGAGGCATCTCATACTTTGGTACTTATAAAGCTGTTACCACTTATAATTACGAGCCGCCACTGATATCTAATACCTAATAATTGTCGCCTCTGGTATTTCGGGTACATTGTTATTTTAACTGCTACTTCTTCATCATGTAATTCATTGCTTAGAACAGGATCGAATGGAAATGTTCTTATAAATTAACCTTTTTAGTTAAAAAAAGTCAAGTATAGTGTCTTATTCTTCAAACGAGAAACAATAATAATGTATCAGCTATTACCTTTTCTTAATGATTTTATTAACGGTACTTAGGTTCCTACGATTAATTCGTTTAGGGTTGTTACAGACGCGTAGTGTGTTCGGAGTAAAAAAAAAAATAAATATGCGCTTGTCTGAAGAATTTAAAAGGCAATAATTTACGGTTAACAAATTGCCTTCTCGAATGACTAGTGTGAGATTTAATGAATGTTTTAGGAGCGGTTCAAAACTTGATACATGTTTTTTATTCTATTTTAGTTTTTAACACAATATACAATTACAAATGAAAGAGCTATAAATTGCTTGAAATATGAGTTCAAGTTCAAAAGCTCATTTAAGCAAATTATTTTTAGCGTTTCGTTCTTTAACGCGATATTTTTATGATAAACTAAGCCCACAAGCTATAAAAGATTATGTGATAGACTTTAACGAGATGTTTACGAGCTAAATAATTAACTTTTAGTCGAATTCAAGAATCTTGCCACATATTTATTCAATAACTAAATGATCTGAGGTGAGTTTAAAAAATAAGTCAATGTATAATTACTACGTTAATGAGTTCCCATGCGGCATTTCTCTTCATTGTTAATGTAGAAATGTGAGACAGTAAAGTGAAGTGTGTTTATGAATTAGACCAATATGACGGCGTTAATACTGTAAACATTTCGCTTTTTAGAAAAGATGGTCGGATAAGCGAGATGTCTGGAATGCCGGAATGGGAATTAAATATCTGGGATTCAGCATAGTTGATTGACAGACGCTACGATGCTTATTTGCACATTATCTTATGAGATTGCTGTGTTGAAGAGAAACCGGAAATTGAATGCGAGATCAAAGACTAAGCAACGTATAGTTTGTGTTGTTCTCCCGTTTCATATTGGACGTAGTTAGCAATTTTCAATTATAAACTTCCTTTTGAAATAAAGCTGAATATTACCCTATCACTTGCTTTAATTAATGCAATAATTTCCATTAAATGATAAGCATTTACGTTAGTCATACTGTCTTCGGCAATATTAGCCTGAAATGCTTAATAATAATAATAATAATAATAATAATAATCATTCTTTATTGTCGTTACATCTATATTAATATTCAGAACAGCGTAGTTAAAGAAAAAAAAAAATTCAAGCGCATTACATCCAGACTCGAGTGTGAAACAGACAGTCTGGTTTTCAGATAATGAATAAGCGTATGTATTATATCTGTTTGTACTATTCGGCTCGAAGAACCAGAATGTTGTGCGTCGACTGTATTTGGTTGTTTTGCTGTGTTTTGCGAATGAATTTTACGCCTTCCTATGCCTATTTGTTACGTAAAACTACACTGGTGCTTGTTTCGTTACTATTTTTATTGCATGGTATCTATTGCGTTGTTTCTTGCAATAAGTACAGTTACTACATTACACCTACATGAAAACGTTACAGCTAGCGCCAATAATTCCAAAATATAACGGGAAATTAATAGCACGAAATTCAAATATTATTACATCAAACAATATCGGTCTTTAATTGGCGATAATGAAAGAAGGGGTTTATTAGCAAAACAAACAAACGTGTAAATATTCCTTTTTTATATACTCGGTTGTTACCTTTTGTAAGTTCACGATGTATATTTTAGATTCGGATAAATAGATTGCAGGGCTAGCTGAGTACAAAGTACGAGAAGTTAGACCTTTTGAATGCAACAACTAACCACAATAATTCAATACAAAAAAGAGGATTAACGTATTATCCTAAATAAAAATAAAAAAAAGAAAATACTTGATAATATGTCTGCCGACCTTTATGGTCAAGACTGAAGAGATACCAATTAGATCTGTCAAAATTCAATATTGATTTTTTGCTGGAAGCTGGAAGAATTTTATTATTCGGTAAGTGGTAATGTGTAGAGTAGGATAAACCAGTACTTTAATTGTCCAGGTTGCCATGAAATGGTTGATTGGGATAAGCGTTCCTACCAGATTTTCTCAGGCAGAATTCTGGAAGGGGATAATTTAGGATGTAGGGCTTCTAGGTTAAGTACTTAAACAAATACAGGAATTACTAGGTATGTTGACTGAATTGTAATAATAAAATAACTTGTGAGGAAATACTTGATAAATTCTGGCGTCGTTTTATAGAGAAACGCAGCATACTTCTGCCTCTGATGAAAGTTCGGGGTGTACTAAAATTTAACGAATCATGGAGTGGCGTCCTTTTGCAAAACGGCCCCTCATTGGGATGCAGCTAAGAATAAACAAAATAGCATAGGAATCTTTGTTGAGAAGAAGAAGATATCAGAAAAAGAGATATTAATCCGTTTTTAATTTAGAAAATAATCAAGTCCATTGAATTCGGGTAACTTTAACACCTATGTTTACCAATTTTCTCATTTTAAAACTTTCTATTAATAATTCTAGTATGGTACCGAATAATCTTTATGAATCTTCATTGCGAAGCAAATTTACTGATAACATGGTACAACTCTGTACCCGATGTTTGAATATGGGGCTTTCTCCTCCTTTTGTGTAAGTTTTCTTTTACATTTTAACTTATCCTTACTTCAAATTTGTGATATTTAGGTTTGATAGTTTTATCAGTGATAATCATGCATATTTAACTTACTCTATTCTAAAACTACATTTACTAAATTCTTATATGCTACCTAAACTATTTATCAACGTCCACCATCATTGTCTTTAGTTGTTTTACATAATTTTGATAACTTAATCTAAATATTATATAGGTGTTTCTGTATAAGTTTACCTGTAAGAAATTGTGTTGGGTATCTTTTTAAATGGTTTCTTTTGATTTTAACTTTTATATCTCCACGGAAAGGCGTAGCAGGTGACAGACTGCATTTGGGGCTGCGACAACTCCTTTTTGCGTAGCCGCATGGCTATCCCCGGCTTACCTCTCCGCTTCGACTGGCCTAAAAAGATTGCCTATTGCGGGCGACGGTGGTTTACTCTCAGTATATACAAAAGATGAGAATAGATTATTAAATATTTTTAGTAGACTAAAGGAAACAATCTATTCCCAAGTTAGGACGAGCTCAAAATCATGTGACGTATTCAGGTTTTCAAAGAATATGGAGATAATGTGGACATATCGACGGCAACGTGTTATAAAATGCGTTCAAACAAAGCGGTATGATGACTGCGTGCACGCGTTTTCTGACATTTAAATCAGCGGTCAAGAACGTTACGTGTGAAACTTGTGATAATTATGAAGGTACATAAACAAATGTCAAATATTTTCGTAAATGGTGTTTTGTTTTTGGCCCGATCATTGCTTCTGCGGCCTCGAATGTGACATAAATAACATTTTTTGATTTTTCTTCTAGATACAACATATAAGCTAAAATTAAACGTGTTCCGGGTTCAGACCGTGTCGTGGTGAAACGAAAACTCGACGTTTTGCTCACAATCATAAGGGGGCTTCTTCAAGAGAAGCGAATGTTGTAGGCAACAGTTGGAACGGTAACTCAACGTGTAAGTCACACCAAAGACGAAACTACCAGAGCAGGAAGCAGTTGGGCGATAGACGTTTTCTTTTCGTTCTTGTGGGGATGTTTTAAGACAAAAGATTTATGAAGATAATCTACAGCATGATCGTGAGATAAAACGTACCAGCAACGATTCGTAGAGTCTATGATGCATTTATTAAATGAGATGGGGAAATGAGTGGAAATTGGAGGGAGCTAACGCTAATTTTCAATAATATTATTATTGTGTCCATAGCTTCGTTATTAATGGCAATGCAGAGTACAAAATGTAGTGCGCCATCCATACTATCAGGATTCATTACCAATTTTTATGGATTCAACTCAGAAATATAAAATTCCAAATTCTCACGTCCACTCCATCCGGGGCCACACTGTATGTATGAACGTATACAAACTTCTACAATGCATATATTGGTATTCTTCCACAATTATGCATACATTAAACACTTATTTATTTCAACATTCCAAACTTCTTGTGCCTAACATTTGAAAAAAAAATCAACACATCAATCTCTGCAGAATAATAGACTAGAATAGCAGTCATTGAAATTGATTCATGGTTACCGAAGGGCAATATAACAACGATTACGTCAGATTGATTGTGCGAAATAATTGATGCTACAACATTTGCGTCTGGAATAGAAACGGAAAACATTAACCACTTTTTAAGTATCTGGTAGATACGCGTTATAAATCATCTTAAAGTCCCACAATGCCGCTTCCATATCGACGTTATAATTAATAAAGAGAAATAATAAATTTCCTATACATAACCGGCAGAAATTTATTCCCCTATTGTTTTCGTTTCTTTCTCGTGCACCTACAAGAGCAGCTCCAACAATTATAAATTTAAATTAATTCGATTTCATCGATCTGTTTACAATAACCGATAAACAGTCTCGACGCGGTACTAGTATTATTATTGTGTCTGAGAGTTTCGTTATTATTTATGCGCCTTGTCGGCCGCGGTGTTAAGGATTGGTGTTAGGTAAGACAATTGAAGTGGTAGTATAATGTATTACGTATACATGCGTGTATCTTAGAAGAAAACGTTCGGAATCTATTTTTAAGCTGTCGATATTTTCGAGATCCCAAGAAAAATATGAGATAACTTTTCTAACGCTGTTCGAATGTCAGGTTTGTTTTACATTTTGTGGTTGTCTTAAACGGATGATTAACACCATACCAGGCTACTGTGTAAAAAATCTGCGTTATTTTTAAATGTAATGCAGTGAGGAAATTTTCGATCTTTTCCAACAATAGGACGATATTTTAATATTAATTTATTCTACTATTATCAACCATTTTTCTAATAAAAGGCTTGTATTATTTGCAAAAGTGTTCAGTATACTACTTGTAAAAAATTGAAATCTTACAGACACAATCTTCCATTATTTCAGTAATTCTCGGAAGCCTAGCACCGTAAATTTAGAGAACATCAATAAAGAAAAGAAGCAGAGCATTTAAAAATCCACAGGAGATATTTATTATTTAATAATTTATTATTTCAGGATATATAGACACTGTTTAATGTTGATAGTTTACATACATACATTTGAATCATATTTTATCACAATATTCATGTTGTGTAAGGCCTCCTACAACGCAAGTCTCGTTATTTTTGAAGATGTTATTTCTCGATCATTTCTCTGATATTTGCGATGTTGGATTGAATGAAACCCAGACAGGATACGTGACCTACAATTGGGACATATGTTTTGCAAATTCTTTAAGTTTATTTATCCTCGTTAATAACTTCCTATATAATATATCTCGCAAAACAAACATACTTTTGTAAACTCTTTGATGTGCTGCAATCTACGAGGGTTGTTGTGAATTACCGAGATTATAATTAAGAATCAACAAACATTTTAGATTGCAACCGAATATTCGTTGCATAATTCGTTAGAATAGCAATAAAGTATGTGACCCATGTTTCATGATTTAGCAATAAATTATTTTGTAATATTTCCCTTATCTACACGAAGTTAGGTTGCTGCAAAGGATATCGACCAGGTTTATCCTATCAACCGGAGTTAGCACATTAAAAACGAAAATAGGAATCCAAATGGCAATAGAAGAAAGTTTTGCACCTGCTTCGAAATATGATTTATATTAAGGAGTGATAATAATTCCATTTTGACAAAGTCCGTGATTAAAATGAGAACGTCCCACTTGAAAATGCTAAAATAATTCACCACATCGTAAATCATAATTTTTTACACTATTATTTTTCATAGCTGCTGAATTCAACAAAATTGAGTAAATGTTTATATTGGTAATTCTAATGTAGTGTCATAAACAGATGCGAAAATATGCATGGCTAATAGGTTGTAACGAAGCGCTAAGAGAACATATACAAGCTGCCCCAGTCATGTAGAGCATCTTTCAAAAATATTTTTGTGTATTTGGATTTCGGACCTTTTTAAAGAAATTGATATATGTATGTACATACGTACATATATAATTTCAGTGCATTTTCTAAATAACTATTGAAGTTTTTTCTAACAAAAGAAAACAGAACTTGTAATTATAATATCTGCGTTCTATAAAATGTCGCATTAAAAGGGTAACAGTATAAAAGATAATTTAGAAAGTGTACTAAAGCATCATAATTCACATATTGTTGCTCAACAGATGCGCGTCGTTGTACTAACATAGTAAGTAGCATGCTATCGCTTTTTTACACATTTACGTATAATTTCAAAATCGCCTAAATAAATAAACAAGGGAAAAATAGTGCATCATTGTGTAATAATTCGTAACTCATAACCAGGTTGCTATTTTAGGCCACCAGGTTGAATGCTGAATCATTAGATTAAAAAGATCAGAGTTTCTATTTAAAAGTCTTTAAATGCCAAGAAAAATTATTGTAATAAATAAAAAACATATTTTGAATAAATAAAAAAACAAATCTAAATAAATAACCAATTACAAATTCTGAGGGAATAAAAAGAAATTCAAAATAACAGAAAAAAAATTAATCATCAATCGCTTTAATATAAATTTATCCTAATATTTAATATAGTAACCCCGATATATGTAAAATCGGGAATTCTAATAAAAGTGGAGGTTTTCGCAAAAAAAAAAACGCCAAGACGCCTTTGTCAGCTTCCTTACGTGGAGTGCAATGGAAATTGCATCACGCAAGATGCTGCCCCGTTAAGTTGCATTGTGAGTATTTTTAGTTTCCCAAGTTCATTTATGTAAAATGACTAAGTAATTTAGTAACAATACTTAGGAAATTACATACATTTTAGTAATATTGCGTTTTTACTTAGCACTTATACATAATAATGGAAAATGCCGGCCGATATTTGGTAAATTTTCAGAAATACAGTAATTTCCAAAAAAACATAAAATCTCCCAATTTTTGGTAACTTTCCCCCAAATGTTACTGAAATTTTTGGCAGGAATTCTAGTAAATTTACCAACATTTTTTAATCTGTAGTTTCAGAATTATTAATTATGCCGCATCAAATAATAATTATTTATGTATCAGATAATAATTATAATAGGAGAATGGCACAGATTTAGCGAAAGTTAAGAGAAAATTTACTATGTAACTATGGGAATCGTAAACTAAAACTTGAAAAGATGTAAACCATCAACTGTAACAATAAAAATATATTATAGAACTCGATAGATAATTAAATTAATGAAATATAATTAAAAAAAAATAAATAAAATAATTTATCTGCGTTCTTTGTTACCCGGGAATCTGAAAACACTCGAAGTCAGCTCTGACATGCGGAAAGTATTATTGATAATCGGTGGGCAACAGAGAGGGGGAGAGGGTGGGCACTGAATTTGTTTTGCCTACTGTACATGTATAAAGTTTGATAAAAGAATTTAGGAATTTAGATTAACTACGGTGCTCTGCATATAAATTAAAACAATTGAAATACAAAGATTCGCTCTCAATTTCACTTATATATATATACATGTATATCAACGTATTACTATCACGAACAGACCTAAATATTTATGCACGTCAAAAGCAAATAATATCAACACAAATGCTATAAAACAAACTTTGAACAGAGTTTTACATTTTAACACGTTCATAACAATCTGGGCCGCTTAGTAGCGCTCTACAATCGGAAAATGGATGTTACGTAACTCTTTAGGAATTCCGAATTGGCGCTGCGCTGCCTCTTATAAGAAAAGCTTGAAAATTCTTGAATGGATGCACCAAGATTGAAATGTAATCCATGCGTACTCGTGACGAAAATTATAAATATGGACTCTGGATGTGCTGTTATTCAATGCGTGATCTTTTTGTTTGCAGTGTGCTTTGACGGCATGCTTGAGGGTATACCGGCAACCGTTAGGTTGTAATTGTTTAGTGTGCTCTTAGTGAAAGAAGAAAGGGACCGACTTTTACGTACCAGTAAAAGAAGTGTTTATTATTGTGTAAGATAATCACAACAATAGAATATTTCAAGCATAATAAGTTGAAAAAAAAGCAAGCTAAAATTTAATTTAGCTGCTGCAGGTAGTAAGAAACTGGTATATACACTACCGTCCGTAGATTGATCGCGTAGTTCAAAAATGTAAAGACGCCGTAAAGGGTCATTGATATTTTATTTGCAATATCGTTAATATGGGACTGTTTTACGATATTATTCATTATAAAAGCTCAATTATGTAAAAGGTAAAGTTATATTTGCTTAGCTATCATCTATCGCATTCCAACCATTCAGTAAGGCTTCTCAAAGCGCTGTTCTTCCCTTCTCCAAACAATCAATTAAAATTAGGCCTTGCGAATCCGAAAACAACGTCGCCATAACTTTTTCGTCGGGAAAAACCATTTTGCCGTCTGACCTTTGGATTCGTGTCTATAGTGATGAATCTATGTTGCATCTACAGTCACACAATGTTGCAGAAACTCGCCCGCATTGCGCCTAAACATGAGCCTTTACGTGATTTTGTTTTTGATCAATCGTCAGCAGATGTGGTACCTATTTTGCGGATCGCTTTCTTGTACTTAATTTTTCGTGAATGCTGACGTTCAATTGAGATGTTTAGCAATCTCTTTAATCTCCACCCGACGTACAGTATGCCGAAAGGGAAAATCCCAATGTTCTGGACATGTTTTCATACTTAATCACCGGCAGAGTACGGATCCATATCTGTTATTCAGATTACTTTTGATGTAGGAACCGAGGATGAATAAATACTAGCTTTGGGCTTTCTTCAAAGTAACCCTGGCAGAATCCAAACGTTATAATTTTTTAAAAATATCTTATATGTCTGCAATGTAAAGAAGTATGTATCTTTAATTTAAAAAATAAATTGGGAGGGGAACAGAAATTACATTAATAGGATAATACCTCGAAATATCACCATTTAATAGGCTTTGGACTTTTTTAAAATTAGCTACACGCTCTGGCTAGTTTCAAATTAACCTATAGGTACGAAAAAAGGTATCCTATAAGTAAAGATGACAAAGACAGGTGAGTTATTACTTCTTTGCAACGACTAGACAGACTCGTGTTTTGTCGACTTTTGGGGAAACCAGTAGGCAGCACGAACCCTTTCTTATGAGAGGAATAGACACGAGTCTAGTCGCTGCAAAACAGTAATAATTTCACCTACCTTGGTCATCTCTACCTATAAGTTTCAGACCCAGAAGCGGCTAGACTCGGTCACAGTTGACGACAGATTTCCAGCTTTGTGAAGAAGTCTGGGACAATTACTAATATCATAGATAACTTGATAACCCGTCCTTATGGATGCTTTTGGGAGTTTGTACAATTGGCTAGGGACAAATAAATTCGTATATAGCCCTAAAATATCCTCTTTTTCACGCCCACTGTAATTTAATGATAAATAAGTAAAATAATGGGATAAGCTGCAGGTGTTTTTAATGCGCCGGGAACGAATAAGATACTTAGTTTTTGTAATAAAATTCTTTATTTCAAATCGTTTATACACCAACCTCAGTTTTCTGTTACTAGTGGCCAAGAAAACAACACTAGCGGTGTTCGTTTGAAAACGTTTGAGCGAAAAATTGAAAATTTTGTTATTTCAAACTGTGCTCCATGTAACTTAGCGAATAAGAATTCATCATGGGAGCAGAGACTAAAGGAACGGATACCGGAGGTGGAATGTGGTGCTGAATTAAAAGTTTCTGGAACGTTTTAATCAGAAGAAGGTACATTACATCAATTAACCTTTTTTTAACAAGAACAGTGAGTGGTTGAAACTCAATTTAGTCGTACTGTTGGGTACCGGCACCGTTAGTTGAAAATCTCT
This sequence comes from Oryctes borbonicus, assembly GCA_902654985.2. Lineage (NCBI taxonomy): Eukaryota > Metazoa > Arthropoda > Insecta > Coleoptera > Scarabaeidae > Oryctes > Oryctes borbonicus. The sequence goes on along the minus strand of LR736861.1, from coordinate 10,325,481 downwards.
CTCCGATGCAAGAAGCGTGGAAAATAGACCAACCAAACATTTTTCCGATTGTGGAAAAGAATCACAACTGCAGAAAATACGCGACATGCAATATAAAACCAAACAATTCCCAGCAATTTTAATTGTGATTCGGGACGAGCTCTGTTAATCCAGACACAATTGTCCAAGTACAAGAATTAGATCATTAGGAAGCAATCAAGAACGTTAGTTTTTGATATTCTTTTATTTTTTTTTTTCGTTAAAGCAGAAGGGTGTATTAATTTATTCATTTTCCTCAATAATTCAATTCTTCTCAAACTGTACCTTTTCCCGATTTTTCTTTTTAAATGAAGCGCCACAAAAATATAATTTCAATCGATTCAGTGACCCAAAAAACATAAGAATTCATACTTCTCAAAGTCAATTTTGAGCAGTTTGATGATGCACAGATAAACCACAAGCACATTTTCTCTAAAACTGAAAAATAAAAAAAATATATACGGTGTTTTTCGTGGACAACACAATTAAACCAGTGTGTAAACTTACAAAAACCGTAATAAGTAATATACAGAAAAAGTATTCCTGAAAACACAGATTCAGTTATTTTTTGTTATTCATCCTTATTTTTATTTAATTCTGCGTTTACAAATGTATTGTAAACTATCAAACTATAATTCGAGTCGTGACGAAACGAATTTCAAAAAAAAATATGTTCAGGGTTTTTACCAGAAGTGTTGCTTAAAAATTCTATTCTCGTCTCGTTTGATTCTTTCACTGTCCTGGATTCATTACATTGCTATATTTTGCGAAAAGCGTAAAATGTAGAATTACTATAGATACAGTGGAGTGACCCACAACGCTTAAGCAATATTTACAAACAAAGTGTGTAAGCGTTTTCGTAACAAAACGATCGACAAATTGGAAATACGGCTGAAGGAGTGCAATTAGAATCTTAGTCGTCAGAGAGTGTTGCATGCTAAATGGCTAAATACGCTAAGTTCGATTAGAAAATCACAGCTTGGTGCTGTTTCACAATTTTCTAGAGAATAAGTAAATTGGCGAGGTCACTAGATCGTTCGTCCTGAATATATATCGGTATCAAGAGCCTCGCACGTCTTGCTCGTCGTACGTAACATAAAGATACTGAATTTATTTAACAAGTTCCTTTATCGAGAAGTAGACGTTTAGTTAATTAAGTGTTATCGTATGGTAACTACGTGCTGCCAGATAAGAATGAATATGTTAGAACACTTTTTTCGTGTAATGTTAAACATCAACTACTCTTTTCTTTTAATTCAGTTTTAGGATAGGATTGAGTTTGTTAATATAATTTAACTTACGATTTTATATATATAATAGAGTAATCTATAGAAGCTTATATTTAAGTGAATATGTACAGCGTGTTTCTGGTTTGGTAAATTCCATTTATAGGCCAGGCAAAGATGATGTTTATAGAGTAGTTGTCAGTGCAAAATTTACAAGTTCCCATCACAGAATGATTATCCACATGTGATATGCATAGATAGAATCCTGCTGCAGTGGTGTTGGTCCTTCTCCAAATAAATACATTTAATCTAGGTATTACTACGTTGATATAGCAAATTATTGCTTACAAGCAATTCCTATCTCTTCGAAAAACTGATTTTTTTTAATAGAATACATTTTAAATTATTATGTCGGGCAAGTATCAGATGACTAAGTAAGTTCGTGCGGTTTTGTACACATTAGATTGCCATAAATATTTTTTAAGCTGTTGATCGATAGTACATGTTTGTTACTTTTCCTCTACTTTAGTATTAATCCTTTTGGTGACAATTGTTCAATTCGTATTTTAAAATAATTTAAAATTGCGGCGAAAATAACTTTAGTTTGAGGTTGCTTACCGGTACAAACTCGGCACCAAACCTGCAGTGCTGAAGATCATATTTTCAACAAGTTGTGAAGGCAAATTCCAGTATAGCGTACTTAGGGATTGCGGAAACGTTCAACGTCAGCTTCGAAACCATTCGTTTGCATCTTCATCAGTTAGGAAAGACGTGGAAGTTATGCAAATGGGTCCCACATGAATTGTCAAATTATAACAAATTCAGCCGTCTTACCATTTCTTCGGCAAACATTTCATGTGACCATAATGATACCTGATCGGTTGTTAACTTGCAACGCAAGGTGGATATTGTACTAAAATTCTATGTATTTTTTACCATTGTTGTTGTCAATTGATCCAATATCACACACTCCCAAGGTTTCAGAAAGATTTTTATTGTGTGTTCGGTAGATAGCAGCCGGAATTGTCCGTTATGAGTTTTTGGAAACGAGTCAAGCCATCACTGCTAACTACTCATTCAGAAACAGCTTTCTTTGAGTAATCGAAAGAAAGTGACAATCTTACGGAAAAATTTTACCATAAGTGACTCGGGAAAACATTTCTAATCTTGATTGGAAAACATTACCACACCCTCCTTATTCTCCCGACATTTCGCCAAAATCAGTGGCGCTCTACAAAAAAATCGTGTCTCGATGGCAAAAGCTCCATTGATTGCAATTGCAATTAATCTCGATCAATGATAGTGTGTTATTGCTTATCAAAAAATATTTATTTTATCATCAAGAATCGTATGAACTTATTTCCTTACCTGTATGTATTTGTTTACATTCGACATATAAAATTATTTTGCTTACGATAATTGTTGCTAACTTCAAAGTTAAAATTGGAATTCGTATAAATTTAATGCTTTTTTTCTTTCTTTTTCTTTTTGAAATAGATGCTATCAAAGAAAAATCACCAGTTTACAGAATCAAAACTCTTGTGAGGATTAATCTGATATACGAAAGCACAGATTTAAAAAAAAGTTAATACCTCAGTGGTATAGGCAGTTATGTTTCTTATTTTTATTACACGCAAAGTGCTTAAACCATAAATATCTCTATAATGTTAAAATCCGAATACACGTTAGAAATACGTTTGTTTTAATTTTTTTTTTAATGTTTCCAAAGCGAAAATTGCAATCAATATTTGGATTATAAAAACGTCAGCTTGATGTTCCCGTAGCGGCGACCTAGATTCGTCGAAAAGTACAAAAGGAAATGGTCTCTCTAACATCGTGTGCTTGAACTGCGATCTGACAGCCACAATTTATCGCTTTAGCCAATATGTACGCCCAACCCAAAACCGATTGTTGTTCGAAACGATTTGAAGTGCATTCTTCAAGTTGTTAGACCGATGAAAATACCGGAAGAACGTCCGAATTTACAGCTGTCGCCCGTCATTGTTGCGAATTGAGTGAAATAAAAAATGAAATACGAGCTAGGTGCATAACAACTGATTATCTTCGACGTGCTGCAGCTATGATACGTTGATTTGATTTAATGCAGCTTGCGATGCAATTAAAAGGCTAATTAAATATGTTGGCAGGCTTCGATTAATATTGAATTATTCAATCTTAAGCGGAGTATACAATAAACTAGAAAAGTGACGCTGTTTTTAAAGAATATAAATCAGAAACAAACCTTCTAATTATGAATAAAGGCTAGTCTAATTTGGGACACTTTATATATGGATAGTTTATCGACGAATGTTATAAATTATAAAGATTATGAGAGTGTCTGCATCATCTATTATATTATTATTATAATTTCTATTGTAATAGGAAAAGAGATTTGATTGTCCATATTATTTGTTCATGTTGATGCAGGATATTTGAATCTCAGATCTTTGTCTCGGCCAGTTAGTTGAATATGGTAAAAATAAAACTCTTGAGTATGGTGGCCTAATTCCTTTATTTCAATCAGATTTTTTTCTATTGTTATTCTTTTGTTATGATTATTAAAATATATATACAGGATGTCACAGGATGAGCTTACGTTAGTCGTATATCAGAAATTAAGCAGATTAGAGGGGGAAGGAATATCTTCCAAATCTACATGCAATGTCAAAACTAAATGTTACACATGCACGTATTTAAAAAAAACTTTGTTTATGGTGACGATAGAGCAGGCGTAGTCCTATATCCAATTAATACCAATATAAGTTCGATATACTTACCTACACATATTTTGTAAATGTAGTTTCAGAGACTAACAGCTGATGACTTTTAATATCCTTTTGTTGTCGTAATTTATGAACAAACAATTATTAATTTTTTACAAATCACCCTTAGAGGAATGGAGAAAGTCAGTAAAGCAGGTTTAAGTTGTGAGTTTGTTATGAACCCGAAGAGAAAATCTGCGACAAATGACATGCGAGAGTCTTGCAGAGAGAAACTAAAAACGTCCTATCTAGTGGGGTACTCAGTTCTTTTTGGCTATCATTAATTTTCTTATTTCTTATTTGCCCCATATTGGATTTTGACACCCTCAGAAAGAGGTCTTTTTCTGATTTCGGTCACGCTGGCAAAAGTTTTCAATATTATGCTTTAATTCATAAATAAAACGTTTAAAATATCAAATTTCACAGTTACCTTATTCAGTCTTAAAATGTATTTTTCGTAAATTAAAGCGAAATATCAAAAGCTCTGATCATGTTACACATGGTTGATATCAGACAAAAACTCTTTCTGACGGTGTCAAAATTCAATATGACGCCGATCAGAAATAAGAAGTTGATGAAGGCTAGACAGTGCGGAAATGTCATAAAAATTTCAAATGCACTGTTAGATAGAAGATTTGAGATTGTAAAAGAAGAAAATTAGCGTTTTTATTATAGAAATGTCTTTCGGGTGATGTCGTGTAGTTAATATTTTACTTGACGTTTCGCTGATCATCCTGTCAGCTTCTTCAGAAGATTTCTAAAGACTGCTGTTGTTGTCTTTTTCTCCTCGTTATATATCCTATTTCTGTTCCGCTTTGCTGATCCATAACCGTTCTGCTTTGCTGATCCATAACCGTTCCGTTCCGCTGAATCGCGTCGTTCGTTGTATGACGACTTCGTAGTGCTAACTTCCACGTGTTGCTGATCTTGTATCCATCTTCCCATCTTCCCATGTATCCATCATCTTGAAGTTGTTGGTGTTTTTCATTATTTCTATGGATTCGCGTATCATCCTTGGGTTAAGGTATTAGCCAGGACCAGCCACTACTACTCAAGTGGGTAGTAGAAAGACATTTCTACTAAGGATTACGGTCGCGAAAGCCTACACTCAACTATTAGCGTTTTTATTTTTTTTTTATCTCGAACGCCATTTGTTGAAAATTGTGAAATTTAAAAGAGTTTGAAAATCTTCTTTGATCATCCTCACGTTAACTACTTTATTAATTACTGTGTTGCACCAGTGGCTAATTTTCATCTCCACTGTTTATAATGAAGGCAATTGCAGAATAATTTGAACACATATTCAATAGCAGCAAGTAAAGGGGAACTTGAATATTATCTGCCTTACATAGGTTATTATTAAATTTGCGATTTTAAAATATAAATATTTACTACTTGGTGTTTGTGTATTAAATATTATCGCTAGTTGATCGTTGATACTATCATGATGAATTAAAAGATCCCTGGCATACAATATATTTAGTGTCACTATTCATTTGTTATCCATAGCAACCTATTAATATTCTACTTCATTCTTCTGAATCAGGACAACGGTAATAAAACGCTTATAGGAATTGCTTTCGTTGTGCAACAACATTAGCATAATTGGTTTGTTCTCTGGCGAGAAATTATTCCGCCGCAGTCCTACATGTGTGAGTACATGTACGCCGCACATCTTACGTGCAGCGGACGCTCGTTTTCTTCACTTAATTCCTCCCGCGTTCTAATTAAAAGATTTTTTTCCATCTTTCATTTCGCAATACACGAAGTTTAAATTAGCGCTTGTTGAGTATTAGGAACGGCTGGGTCGGGTTGATCGTCCCGTTAGATGCTTATCTAGTTTGTGCGATAATTACCTCACGGAGTACATATTTTTATAAAGAGATCATCTACATTTTGCCAGTGGGTGGTATTGCAATCTTAAAATTCCGAATTCTGATGATGTTAGAAGCTCCAGCGTAGATTTTAAGAATTTAAAATTTCGCAATATTTATGTACTCATCCTTACGAGGGTACATTATCTTATGTAGAATATACAATTAGAGCAGGTTCTCTAAAAAGATTGTGCAAGCATAAAAATAGTTTTAAAAGTTACGTATGTTCGTTGAAGTGAATAAGTTTAGCCGTTTCCTGTTTCTGTTGTTATTAGAAAAATGAAAACGCCTACTTTTTATAAATATAGCTCGCTGTAATTACTACTTTATTTGTTTTTCCACAATAAATTTTATAATGAAACACAAATACGTCCTGTTTATCCAGCCGTTGAATGCTATTGATTGCAAAAAATATTTTTGGTGTAACAAATACAATGCATTTCGTTTTATTTATTTTTTTAATATAAATGTATCTGTTTACTTAAAAATTGTTTTTAAAAATGTATAAAAAAGGACATATTCGGTTGTTTTCGCAGATTTAGTAAGGTAGGGACTTCGTTACTTTTGTACATAGTGTATATTTATGGCAATTCTTTTTTCTGAAAGATCTAAATGAAACTTTACCACAACCTACTAACTTCAGTGATTTTGATTGAATTTCATTAATATTTGTGAAATTCTGCACCGAAAGATAAATACTTAGATTCACATAAAATAAATTTACGTTTCTTTTTTTTTGCTTTAGATACTTTCTGTCTCCATTATTATTTAAACTAATTAAACATTAAAGATACAGTACTTCGTATGTTGTCTGGTTTATCTGTAGTGTTTTGTTTATTAATGATAAGTAACCACTAAATTGTTTAATTGGTTCAAGTGAATAGTTTGCTTGCACCTATAGTGAGTTCCGTAAGTCTACTATTCCAACCAATAATCCTGTTCTGCGTCCCGTAAGTATTCTATTGATGAACTGGCAACAGAAACTGGTAAATTTTTGGTTACATCTGAGGACTTATGGAATTCAGCCTTAGTTAACCAGTTTATTTATGCCACTAGAAGTGCTACTGAATGTCAGGAATTTCAGTTTACTTGTAAATGAACAGTTTATCTGTCCTCTATTGTATTAAACCCTTTACTTAAAATTAGTTCTTTTGTCTATTAAAATTTTGCATACACTGCCGTTCAGTGAAGTTCGGTCATACAATAAAAATCTATTATATCACACTGTACACAATTATTAATACATAAAATTAGAAAAATATTAAGCATACACTCTTTTCTAAGGGATTAAAGCCGTAAATTATTATGTAAAGTAGAAATATTGCGGCAACCACAATAAAGTCCCTTTTATTATCATTCGAAGAATTTCTCGGAAGTACCGATCTTTGGAAACTGGTCGTTTGGGGATTATTAACGAACAATACATTTAGGAAATATACCGCAGTATGACTCTTGTTTATTTATCACAGGCGTAAAGATATAAATTTGCTTCATTTTACCGTTAAACGTGTGTTGGTGTGCATCTGTCGTTTTTGCGCGAAAGTTTTAAGAAAATTTACTTCAAAATGGCACGTGGCAAGCCTACCTGTGTAGAAAAACGTTCACGCATTATTACGCTGTTTGAAGAAAGATATTCGGGGCGACAAATTGCTGAAAAAATAAATATGAGAAGTTCAACAGTAAATGACATCATAAAGCGATATCGGACAACTGGAACTATAGAAAATCGTGTTCGTCATGGAGCACATAGGAAAATAACAAAAGCTGAAGATTTGAGAATTGTATTATTAAGCAAACGCAATAGAAAATTAACAGCGCCACAAATAGCAGGCGAAGTCAATCGCGGCCGTGAAGAAAAAGTTTCAGCGAGTACGGTAAAACGTCAACTTCAATAAGCGGACCTTCACGGACGCATTGCCATTCGAAAACCCTTATTACGTCGGGGCAACAGAGCAAAACGGCTACAGTAGGCCCGTTGTCATCTAGATTGGTCGTTAGATGATTGGAAACACGGGGTTTGGAGTGACGAGTCAAAGTTTGAGGTTTTTGGGCAAAATCGACGAGTTTATGTCCGAAGTTCTAAAACCGAAAAGTTATCCCGGACTGCATTGTGCCAACAGTGAAGCAAGGGTGTAGTTCTGTGTTAGTGTGGGGATGTTTCTCCTTTGCTGAGATGGGAGGTTTATGCAGAGTGCATGGTGTAATGAGGAAGGAAAATTATTTTGCAATACTCCAGAATCATGCAGTGCCATCAGGCTTGCGTATAATAGGTCGTAACTTTACATTCATGCGTGACAACGACCCAAAACACACTGCGTTAGTGTGGAAGAACTATCTAAAGGAGCAAGAAGAACAGCACACCCTGAAAGTAATGACATGGCCCCCACAAAGTCCAGATTTGAACCTTATAGAGTTGTTGTGGGATGAACTGGACAGGAGGATCCGAAAAATATGCCCAACTTCACAAGAACATTTACGGAATATTCTGCAACATGAATGGATTAATATTCCACAATCCGTTTTAACAAAACTTATCGAAAGAATGCCTAGGATAGTTCGAGCGGTGATTAACAGCAAAGGAGGTTTTTTCGACGAAAAAAAAATATAATGTTCCGTATGTTATATTAGGCCAGAATAACTTTTTATTTATTTATTTTTGTATTTTTTACCTGTACATACAATAAAATTGCATTTTGTTTTTAGTTTCGTTTGTTTCTGTAACCTTTTCATGTTTTTTGCTAACCGACCGAACTTCTCTGAACGGCAGTGTACACTGTAGTAAGTACAACAGATTAAATAAAATGATTTATCCGTTAATTGTATTGTACAAACGCTAAAATATACAGATTCAATAAATTGAAAATGACTAAGCCTGCTGAAAGATGTTCACATTGTTCAGTGGCAACCATTACGCATGAAAGTAGCGGATGATAGGCAATTGACTTGTCTGCGCGATAGGATGCGGAGCCATCGATTACAATAATTAATTTCTGCCTCCATACATGCTACTGGTATACATGCATAGGTGTTACATACGTGAATGCACATACATCGTAAGATGTTGTTTCATCCATTCAAATTATGAACCACGTGTTCTTGATTATTAAAATCATTAATCATGCTGGAATGTTGCCGATAACAAACACCTCTTATGATGGTATACGCGCGTATTTCTCTGCATTTGTATCAACTGATTTATTTTCGAATATTGACAAAATAACGACTTCCACGAACTGCTTATGTTCGTGGTAAAGCTGTAAAATGATGATCTGGTTTCTTGGTTAGATCGTTAATAATGACACAAATATAACGTAAACATACACAATTACTATTTGGATAATTCGGTTCATGTAAATCACTCATCAATTACAAAATTAGTAAGGCGAAGCAAAAATCGGTTGCACAATGGTTATTTTAAGAGTACACGCATTGTAGTGGGACAAGTACGTGTAAATTTACTCTTGACTATAATGAGGCGCATTTTCTAAAAAGCAATTTGTCGTTTCGCTGAAGAGATTATGAAAGAAGAACCGATAGAAAGGAAAATGTGTTTGGAACATTAAAATTTAAGTATACATTTGAGATTATACTCTTTTTCGAAATAAACACGGACCGCAGTTTTCTGTGGTTGGATTTCGTCATTTATGCTTTACATAGACATAATATAAAAGTTTACACAGCAAGTGCTTATAAAAAGAAACAATAACGCGCTGGTTTTAAATTTGTTGCATCAGGTGTAACTTGTGTATTTAATTAGTCATCATAGGTAAATCAAAGTGTCTGAGGATATCCAAATTTAAGAAAATCAATAATTGCTCTTACAGACGTTTTGTGAACTAATTCTGACTTCTGGTACTAACAGATCGGGTCGATATGTTCGTCTTTAGAAGCTAGCTAAAGGAAGTTTGACATTATTTCCACTTATTATTATTATTGCAACTAGAAACGAAGAAGATCGTTAAAGGTTAGACTTTGTAGATGAAAACTTACTTACCTGCACATTGGGATTACAACGGACTTCTCCTCCACAATTTCTCGCTTGGAGTTAGTATGTTTGTACCTATCAACTTCTTGAATTTTCCCAAGTTTTGGCTTTGACAACGTTTTTTTTCCTTTACCGTTACTTTTAACTTGTTCTTCTTCCATGAGGACTAAATAATAATATTATCTCGATACTGAGGATAACCACAAGTTTCTAGCATAGCTAACTTAATAGCATAACAACAACTTTAATGCAGCCACGTCATCATTATAAACTGTAGCTTGTTAAAATAATCGACAGCCTATGAAGAAGTAAAAAAAGTAACTCCTGGACTTAGTTCCTTTTAATACTGAATATCATCCAGGCAAAACTGCATCGCACAATACGTAACGGTGGATAGTTCCGTTCACCAATCGTAGATCAATGCTTAAAATATAAGTTGACATGTATATATAAGTAGAAAACTGCAATTTGTTGAATTAGTGCCTGTTGCCAATTGTAAAGGACGTTAGAAATAGCTAAAACGTTTAAAAACTTTTGGCGTTATCGGTAGGTCAATTATATTTCCGATATCACCGGAAATGACGTCAAATTTCTTACTTTAAGCAGGACACCTATATATATTCACGTTTTTCAAAAGGCCAATGAAAGGGTATCAAATAAGTTACAGTTTAGCTTAAGAAAAGTGCGATATCCAGCAACAAAGATTTTGGTAATCTATTTTTGTTATGCAAGTTGGCCGGGTTGATCCAAAGGAACCACTGCTAGGCAACGAGGCAACTAGGTACTTAATGCAAGCACCAAATAACATATGTCTGACGTGCGCCGGAGAAATAACGATTTCCACAAAGGTCGATTAAAAAAAAACCTATAATAGCTCTAAAATCCTGCAAATGTAATGGAACATGCTATATATTGCACTTTCCATTTAAAACCATACAACTTTAGGTAGCTACGAACTTATGAGACGCATATCAGTTTTAATATAATTCTAAAACATCCTCACAATTAGTCGTCATAACAAGAAAAATATTATATATTGTATCTAAAAAGGCGTAATTTTTCGAGCTCGCGGAGAGGCTCATCCTGTATATTTCACGTCCTTGATAAGAGATTTTCTACTCTCTCTGTAATGTAAGGCGTGACAGTATGTTAACAAAGCAATTACGGATACAACATAATGAATAAAGATTAAATTAATGCACAACAAATCCATCAGTTCCACTTTTTATTTGCTGCATGGGAAGTGTCACAACGATATTGACCCTTAACATTTGAGACTGCCGAAATATCACCGTAATAAATCAAAGGCACGATGACGTCATTGGGCTAGCACAGATATAACGCTTCGGAAGCTTATTGATATAATAAAATGTTGTGTGTGCTCATATATTAAAAGTCTATTACACATATGTGCGTATGTCTACGCTTACATTGTTTAGCCTTAAAGATATTTGGAAATTGTAATTATGTTATATTTTTGGAAAGATGTTGAAGAAATGATTACTTAAAATTTGAAATATATTCGAATTTTTGAGGTCAACTGAAGCGACGAAGTTGATATTCCGAAATTTCGAAATATCAACAATGTTATTGAACCCTTAATATCCATGAATTATCAATCTCCCAGTATAAGAATGGTGATTTGAAAAATGCACTAAATTAGTCAGAAAAATTTCCGGGCAGGGATTGGAACTCTCGGCGACATTTCCACAGTTAAAAGCAGGACATATTATTTAACTGTTATCACTTAAAGTACGTCACATTCGCATCTACCATTGTTGCCAAACATTTAATCATTTCATTATCAAGATAGTTAAGCATTAAAAGCAGTAGCGGCTGATGATAAGGTAAAAGGGAGTTTTTGGCGGTATTTCCAAGTGCGACGGAAATAAACGAGGGAATCTCCTATTTAAGTCACCCCCAGGTGATTTGTGTATTGCTTTTTCATAAACGATTTCCGAGCATATCTTCTTCAGTGGGGAAAAAGCTGTATGTTTAGATTTTAAAGTTATTTCTAAAGATATATGGAGAAGACAAATGACAAAGAAACCAGCTTAATTACAATGTCGTTTGTTTCCTATCGTTCTTCTTGTCTTAGAATCTGATGACCACTTCCGGCTATGCTGGGAACAGCTGTCAACTTTGTTGTTTTAAACGAAACATCCTATATATAATTACATTTCCGAATTTCTGATTCAATTTTAAGGTTTGTTTGATAAAGCGACCATGTCGCTACAAATTCTCGACACTATAGAGGCAATTATTGAATTATTTTTAGTTTTTTTGTAGTTATAGCGTAGGCCGAAGAAATCCTAAGGCACGAGGGTAATGCGTTGAAATAAGTCCAACGTGTATAATAAGGATTATGCACTTATAACTCTGTCCTGTGGAAACACATGTTAATTAAATTGCGCGAACATGTTGCTGTAGACGTCTTCGTTTTTTTTTTGTAAATTAACCTTCGTTGAGCTTATAAAATAGTATGACCTTGAATAGAGACAGTGACCGCAGAAGCATGATTTTTAACTGTTCAAATATAGGACCGCATGAGGCCGCTCACATATCTAGCTGCACACCTCGCCGAGCCCTAGGTATTGCAACCTAGACTCCACGAAAGGGAAATAAAACTGACGCAAAGAATTAATACCTGTAGTGCAGCGTAAATTCTTCATGCCGTAATATGCAGAGCACAGTTTTTTTTAAATTATCAAATAGTGTTGCTCAAACTTCAGCTGACGGTAAGTCTGTAAGATAAAAACCTACCGTTTTCTTGCTCAGGAATAGATTAACCATGGTGTTTAACATGGCATCTGCTTATCATGTTTGAAATTGCTCGAATATATATCAAGTTAGCGTCATCGATATTAAACACTATACCATTATTGTCGCACACCCATGCATTAGGTAGATAAGCTGTATTAATTGTTCACTCCCCACCAAAGCTACAATATCTTGAGAATGTAATTTGTTGTTCCAGTATGCTTCAATGTAGAATGCTAGAATATATAAGCCGCCCAAATATCTTCAGCTGGACTTGAATCTAATAAATATTTTATTTCAGTTTTTTATTGCTTCAAAATACTATTTTGGAAATCCAGAGCAACAGAATTAGAAAATTTTATGATTTTGTTAAAATAAAGGGCACCTTAATAATAATCGGATTAGGAAATATACTAACCAAAAAATATAATGCTAAGATAGCTTAGCTTCCTCATGGTATTGATGGAATAATTCACGGCAAACGCAACAAAAGGAGAGAAAAAAATTACACTAACACACGGATATGTTTCTGCCTACCCGGCGTCATCAGCGTGGTTTCGAGAGTACTTTTCATATCTCTACCTTCTATCGCTGTTGCCTCACAGTTAATACCGCAACTTTCAAAACGACAAACTCGACATTTCTTGGCTCCCTTTAGTGCCAAAGAAACGCATGCCTGCCGTTCAGGAAGCAGCGACATAAACCGGGTACTGTTCCCCAAACCATCCCTCGAGCAGTTCTCTGACTGCTGATGTGCTGATGTGTTCTGTTTATATAGGAAATATACTGTTTAGACATTTAAGAGATAATATCACCAGGTGTACCAATAGGCCAGTCTGTTTCTAAATCGACTAGCAGGTGTAAAAATACATGTACTTACTTTCATGCATTTATTAATTTATTACTTTTCATTCAATTTGTCATTAGGTCCCATTCTAATGTTTAAAGTCCAATGGTCTCGATTGTATTTTTTTTCTTAAGCTGATTTGTTTAATTAAAATATAACATTACCGTACAATGGGTCCGCTTGTGCGTTCTCATTGTGAAACGGTTATCACTGTCCGTCATTTGACGGGATATAAGGCAAGAAAGAGTAAATAAACGAAATGTATTGAGGTCTTTCGGCGTGTATGAAGATGTGCGGGTTTACAAGGTAATAATGTTTGAAATGTATACGCTGGATTAGAAGGAACGATCAGACCTGCAGATAAACGTTTCGCTGTCGGCTTATGGGCTTTTAAATCATTTTCGGAATTATTTTATTTAGCTTAAAATATTTAACTGAATTACATGTATAAGCTCTGCGGTGAAAGTGATGGATCCCATAATACCTATTGCCTGCTACTTTCGTCAAGGCGGGATTCGTGACATATATTCGTAATTTTTGTACCGTGTTACGTTATTTAATGTTTTGCTTTCACAGCTAAAGATCATCTTTCCTAAATACATTCACTTTATCTTAACCTAATATAGGTAACCTTTGACTGTTCACCCTAAAAATTACTATTGTTTCAATGTTATTAGTTTTTATCAAAAATAGAATATAACTTGAATTAAAACTTGATTTAATTGGCTTTTCTGAAGCATAAAATATTAAGTGAGAACAAGCTAGTTGTTACACTATTTTCTTGGTTTCCGGGTTGGAACCGCATCGCAATATTATTTTATTATTATTTAAATATAATAGAAACCAACTGAAACTTTGAGGCTAAAACCATAATCTATGACTCTAGATTAACTGCATTTTGTAATCATAAAATAAAACCACAATACGGAAGCAAATGTTTCTAATTTTTCTTATTTCTCAACTTTTTCCATTTCGGCACCTAATATTATTTTAATGTCACATACACATGCACGTCATTATGCAATTATAAAAATTAACAATCTCCAACTATAAATATGTATCTACACTAGACAGTGTGACAGTGCGTTAATTATGGCTATACACAACACATAATTAAGTTCATTCATAAAAAAAAATAAAGAAAAGATTTTATTTACAAAAGTGGACGATTAGGTCAGCGAACAGGATTAGCTGACGCGTTTATTTAACGATTGAAGTATTTTTGTATACTGTAATGTTTTAAGACGGGGAATTTTGAGGAAATTTAGGGATTTATGATCTTCGCAAATTATTTAGATGAAATGCAGGGTCGAGTCCCTAAAACATTCTTTCGGCAATTTAGAATGGCATTGGCGATTGTATTGATGTAGCATGATGCAGGGACGCAACTGAAGTCGAGGTTTTATGCTCTTCGAGGATGTTTTATATCACCTACAACTATACCGCGTGAAACTGCAAATTTTGATGAAGACTGACTGAACGATTTTTGATTGATGAAATTGCAGTTAAACATGCCTAAAGTTACACTGAAACTTGTTATAGAAAGAATTTAGAAGTTATGGAAAATGGAATACAAAGGTTGTCATTGGCTAGATTCACAATATCCTTTTACTACCCACGCTCCAAAATTAATAGGCCAGAAAACAGGAATTTTGTTTTAGAAATGGAGTTCTCAACCACTAGAGGGACCTTTGCGTCGGGTAGGTGGGCAAATTGAGGTCACTAGAGGAGATGTGTAGGTGGTGCTGATTGCAGATAATCTCTGAGACGATAGTTGTAGCATTCCTTACTTATTAATTTTTAATTAAGAATTTGAACATGTTCTTCAGAATATAATTTAATAATATTCACCCTCATCAAATAATCAAATAATGTTGATTGATTATTATATTACTTGACAAGCCGAAGGCAGAAATTGCGGAAAAACCGGCGCATTTGAAGAAAAATAAAGTTTTGTTCCATCAAGACAACGCGTTGCTCTACACTTTAGTGGTCGCCATGACAACAATTCACGAATTGAGGTTCGAATTGGGCCCTTCTTCCTGTTTCGCAGGTACAAAGTTTCATTCGGAGAACAAAGATTTTTATACTATTCTTAACCACTTATTTTGCAGAACAAGATAACAATTACTATTTGAACGGATTAAAGCGATGGGAGCATTGCTGCAGAGACTTACAACGAGACTATAACAAATTCTGTGTTGGGATGGAAACTTTTCAGACTACCCTCGTAAATTAATTTACAAAACTTGAATAGAATAATTCCACTTAGTTTTAATAATACGTTTCAATGTGAATACGGCTGTCTAGTAAATGTTCAGTTACCCCGGGGAATGAGCATACTTAAG
Organism: Oryctes borbonicus; assembly: GCA_902654985.2. NCBI lineage: Eukaryota > Metazoa > Arthropoda > Insecta > Coleoptera > Scarabaeidae > Oryctes > Oryctes borbonicus. The sequence goes on along the minus strand of LR736861.1, from coordinate 10,309,661 downwards.
GTTGCAGACATGCAACGATGATACTGTTAATTATCTTCTAAGTCCAACCAATCCATTTCACTATCTGATTTACTTGTCACAATAATAAATTCGTAATCATCATCACTTAGTTAATCCCTTTCAATGTACAGTTTCTCAATTTTCTTAATAAGGTCGCATTCTGCTTGCCAGATTTCAAGGCTAATTTCTTTGAAAGTTTGTCGAATCAGATTCTCCATGTTACTGCTTAAGTCAACATTGTGCTTTGTTACCCTTCTCTTTACTAAACTCCAAATGAGTTCGATTGGGGTTAAGTCACAAATATGTTAGTGGCGAAGGGTTATCTTTTGATTCTAAGCAATGTATGATTGGGCTTGTATAGTATTGACGGATGTCAGTAAATTAAATAATTTGAAAAGAAGTACTCATTTCTATGACATCACCCCTTTCATCGAGGACACTGCCATAACGGCACACGATATCAAACATGGAATATATCAAATCTAAATTTATACTCTAACCTTAATTTTATCTCTCGTTCTCAAATCGCAATGCAATACCAACAACACCAACTGCCATATAATTGCATAGACTTCCAAGAAATGTCCCGCCTAACCTTCCTCTTGCCCTTTTTATCGTTGGCGGTTAACAAAAATCTTGAGTAGATTCGGGGCAGATTCCTGGCAATGCAATGTTCGGAATCGTTGCCGCAAATAAAGCTATTGTTGCGACCTTGATTGATTATGTGATAATAAATATACATAGCAATCCTTCGTTCATGAATAAATGGTAATTTCCACTGGTACCATCTTTATTTGAGATATGATAGATGATCTTCTTTATTGCGGTCCAGTTAAGTGTTGTTTATGATAAATAGATCATTCCATATTCCAGGTAACAAATTTAAATTTATTTTTTAAATATGTTTTATTTAGTGTTCGCGAAAGTTAAACATGCCAATAAAAGAAAGCGGAACAATAGTTAAATTTCATTGTTTCAAGAATTGAGAAAGGGACTAAATTAATATGGGATACTTCTGTACTATAGGATTAGTTAAATGTATGTATTCTGCTTTGTGAGACGAATTTTTTCTTGACTTCGTATTGAATAGAACATTGTGAAAATTGCATGCAGTATACATAAAATTCACTGAAACCACAAAGTGCATTTCTGTCGAAGTACATCATCTAATGGTAGACAGAAGGAATGTATCAAGTTACAACTATTTCATTAATGTTGTCCTGCGTGTAAACGATATCTGGTAAAGGAATTCCATGGATTCATTAATTTATGTAATACAAACAAAGCATCGAATATATAACTGACTATAAGGAATCTTTAGAGTCGCCCCGGACATTTATTATGTAATTTGTAGACTAGATGCACCACGTTTTTTTTTCTCAATAACCGTTTGCCGGGTAGGTACTAACAACAATGTATGTAACTTATAAGCACCTTCTCTTGCAGATAAATCTTAATCTTGTTAGAATATTAGGTGGCATATCAATTTTTATTACCTGACATACACTGCCGTTCAGTGAATTTCGGTCATACAATAAAAATCTATTATATCACACTGTATACAATTATTAATACATAAAATTAGAAAAATATTAAGCATACACTATTTTCTAAGGGATTAAAGCCATATATTATTATATAAAGTAGAAATATTGCGACAACCACAATAAAGTCCCATTTATTATCATTCTAAGAATTTCTCGGAAGTACCGATCTTTTGAAACGGGTCGTTTGGGGATTATTAACGAACAATACATTTAGGAAATATACCGCAGTATCATTCTTGTTTATTTATCACAGGCGTAAAGATATAAATTTGCTTTATTTTATTGTTAAACGTGTGCTGGTGTGCATCTGTCGTTTTTGCGCGAAAGTTTTAAGAAAATTTACTTCAAAATGGCACGTGGCAAACCTACCACTGTAGAACAACGTTCACGCATTATTACGCCGTTTGAAGAAGGATATTCGGGGCGACAAATTGCTGAAAAAGTAAATATGAGAAGTTCAACAGTAAATGACATCATAAAGCGATATCGGACAACTGGAACTATAGAAAATCGTGTTCGTCCTGGAGCATCTAGGAAAACAACAAAAGCTGAAGATTTGAGAATTGTATTATTAAGCAAACGCAATAGAAAATTAACAGCGCCACCAATAGCAGCCGAAGTCAATCGCGGTCGTGAAGAACAAGTTTCGGCGAGTACGGTAAAACGTCGACTTCAACAAGCGGACCTTCATGGACGCATTGCCATTCGAAAACCCTTATTACGTCGGGGCAACAGAGCAAAACGGCTACAGTGGGCCCGTTCTCATCTAGATTGGTCGTTAGATGATTGGAAACACGTGCTTTTAACTGACGAGTCAAAGTTTGAGGTTTTTGGGCAAAATCGAAGAGTTTATGTCCGAAGATCTAAAACCGAAAAAATGATCCCGGACTGCCTTGTACCAACAGTGAAGCAAGGGCGTAGTTCTGTGTTAGTGTGGGGATGTTTCTCCTTTGCTGGGGCGGAAGATTTATGCAGAGTGCAGGGTGTAATGAGGAAGGAAAATTATTTCGCAATACTCCAGAATCATGCAGTGCCATCAGGATTGCGTATAATAGGCCGTAACTTTACATTCATGCATGGCAACGACCCAAAACCCACTGCGTTAGTGTGTAAGAACTATCTAAAGGAGCAAGAAGAACAGCGCACCCTGAAAGTAATGACATGGCCATCACAAAGCCCAGATTTGAACCCTATAGAGTTGTTGTGGGATGAACTGGACAGGAGGATCAGAAAAATATGCCCAACTTCACAAGAACATTTACGGAATATTCTGCAACATGAATGGATTAATATTCCATAATCCGTTTTAACAAAACTTATCGAAAGAATGTCTAGAATAGTTCGAGCGGCGATTAACAGCAAAGGAGGTTTTTTCGATGAAAAAAAAAATAATGTTCAGTATGTTATATTAGGCCAAAATAACTTTTTATTTATTTATTTTTGTCTTTTTTACCTGTACATACAATAAAATTGCATTTTGTTTTTAGCTTCGTTTGTTTCTGTAACCTTTTCATGTTTTTTACTAACCGACCGAACTTCTCTGAACGGCAGTGTACGTCGGAACAACGACGAGATATATAGAATACCTGCGGCATAAATCGAAAAAACATAATTAGCCTACAATGCGATGCTCTGTCAAAATCTTTTTAATTCTTATTTGTTATTTTATGTTGATGAGCATAAATGTTAACACTTTTTGATTATATCATGTAACACTAGATGAACTCAAAAATATTTAATTATTGGGTATATAGAACGTTTTTATCCAGGATAATTTAAATATTTTTAAACCTTTAATGCTGATACCTTTGCGATATCAGATGTTTCGGAGAATTTAAGCTATTCTATTGCATCAATATAACAATAATATGTGTATGGCACATCGAAATTAATACACGTAACTATGAGACGCAAGTGAGTGGCGTGCGAAAGTCCAGACATCTGAAATAGACATTGCTGTACGTTACCTCAACTTCCTTTTTCTAGTAACAAAATATTTTTGTTTACATGGTTTCGTGGCTCTTTATCGCCTTATCATAGCATAGGTATGTGATTTAGTAGTTCCGCATACACCAACCTACAGGTGGTATCGTGGCATCGTTTGCCCAAGATATCCTCTTGTTGAGCAAACGGAAATATGATACTGATAACCTTACCGTTTCCGTATAATTAGTTACGCATTTTATGTGCATTTAAATTATTGCTATAGTAGCGATTTTGTTAAAAATTTTTTCGTAATAAAGCATTTGTGCATTGATTATTTTAACATTGTAATATTTATGAATTATAAATCTAGTACCAAATGCAGGATAAACGTACTCTCAGTTAAAAGATGAAGTCTGGATAAGCAGCTTTGGAAATACTACAGCATCAATACAACAAAACTATCTTCAAAAAACAAAATATTTGTTATAATTTGGATCTGTTGAGAAGAGATTATGCGTGATTAATCGCAATTTATTTGAAATCTCTGTCGTGAATGGTTTTCATTAGGCAGGTTCTAGTTTTTATGAATCACTAGTGTCATCCGTTCTATTAGAATGTTGATTACACACGCTTAAGCGCAGTCAAGCATCCGCAATTTCAGGATGTAAATTTTACAGTAATTTGAAGATAGCATATTACTTGACGCGAGTACATTAGACAAGGGAATTGTTGTGTAAATGTTTCAAAAAGCTAAATCGAAATATCCCGAATCATTACAAAAAGGTGTAATCACTATTATTATTATTATAAATGAACCACGACACGGCACAATAGATTTATTATACCAGGAAATTTGCGTGTGTTAGAATAATTAGAATGGAGGCTGTTGATGAACAACGATCTAAGATCTTCTTTCTTCAGCTAAACAGGCATTAGAAAAGCCTTACTGAAATATTGATTTCGTTTGCGAATGATGGCATTCCTCTGCCGTCTCTAGATCTTTCTGGCTTATGTGATAGAATTTATCTTTAGTTTTTCCTAACTTACATAAGTGGCGCTTAACGGCTTCGTGACCTGTAAACCTATGAGTATTCTTTTTGTTGAAAGATATTATATTTGCTGTCCTTGGTGAGCTTGATATGAATGCTTTCGCCTGATATTTTTTATATTTTGCCAGTAACCCTTCCGATTTTCTTCCCATTTTCTAATTTCCTGCTTTAGGTGGCTCTTCCGCAGCCTACAATAAGTGTAAGAGTTTGAACCACTGAAAAAGATACTTGTTCCTTCATTTCAATCCCTTAGTAGCTTGGGATTCATCATAATGTGACATGTTTTTTTCAATCTAACTGCCTTACATTCTGTACACATTCATGTATGAAACAAGGTTCGTACGTGTGGCCTTCAACGTTGTACCTTGTATTTCTTTCTCGAAATTTTCTCTGGCGTACGAGTTTAAGGCGAATACCTCTGTTTGAGATATGTTAATTTGACTATTACCTGTCCCAGATTCGACTCCATTTATTCTCGAACCATCTCTGTACCATGCCAAAGTTCATGTTTTGAGTTGAATACTGTCGACTGCCCGTTCAGTACGGTTTTCAGTTACTATCCTATCAGTATGACGTATTGCATTGGGATCGTGTCCTGTATAATATGCATGAAGTAATTTATGTTGGGATATCCAATGATTTTAAGATGTCCTTCGAGATCCTTTGACTCTCGTCTTTTTGTTCTATTAAGGGCCATGTCACTTGTAAACAATACTTGTGCAATGGCGCTACTCCAAGCAAAGTTCAGCTCTGCTGTGGGACAGATACGCATTGCATCTGTGAAGTTGAGAGACGCGAGCTTTCGTACTGGTTGACGCTGTTGCTGCACAAGTCATGGGATAGTCGCATTTTTTTATCAAAACTACCTTAGAAAAGGAAATGCAATAACGGGGCCATACGAGTCATTACTTGACAAACTAAAGACAAAAATTGTGGAGAAACAGCCGCATTTGAAAAGGAAGTTTTGTTCCATCAAGATAAGGCTCCGTTTCATAATTCAGTGGTTGCCATGGCAAAAATGCACGAATTGGGCTTCGAATTGATAGACCACCCACCTTATTCACCAGATCTGGCTTTTTCTGTTTCGTAAGCTGAGATTTTAATCGAATGAGGGGGTCATCGCACTTGTAAACGCCTATTTCGCAGAAAAAGATCCCAATTACTATTTGGTCGGATTAAAGAAATGGAAGCATCGATGGGAAAAGCCTTACAAAAAGACCATGTTGAAAAATAGAACTAAATTTGACAAAAAATACTTTTTTCTGTTAGGTTGGAAACTTTTCCAACTACCCAGGTATAAATATGTCTTTCAATATCCTACGTGGAAGCGCCAACAGAACAGTTAGCGTTTTAAATTGAAAATATTGTATGCATGAGTATAATTTGAGGTCTTTACAGTGGACGTATCGTTGGACCGTCATACTATTTAATATGTGCCGTTCATATTCACAGTTCTCGACAGATGTTTTGTATTTTCATCTAAATACAAAATATCTATATTTCAATCGACGTCTTACATCTTCAGAGCGCAGGATAGGTGCACGTGTGTAAATTGAATGTATCGTTTCTTATTATACCTTGTTTATAGTTTGGTGCCCGGCTGTGTTGGTAGATATCATCCTGATATTTCGCTTATATATTTAATATGCAGGATCTCATACGATAAGTGAAGAATGAGATATGTACTCTAAGAAATTGTTTGTTTATATATCAAATTAATTTTATTTTTTATTACTATTAAAAATTAAGCGGAAGAGCAAGCGCATGGACGCTATTATCTAAAAGTTGCGCAGGGTTTTGTATCCTTTTTAGGAAAATTGGGTAAAGTTCGAATTTAAACGTTATCGGGCTTATAGCTATGCAGTTTGTTTTGGAGTGTATCTACATAAGCTTTTTTTAGAATGATCTCGTTGGAAACAAGTCTAATTTGCAACGTGCTGTATTCGCGAAGGCGGTAAAGGAAACAAACAAGGATGGTTGATTTATGAAATTCCTTAGTGTAATTTCAAGGCTATCCATATTTGAAGGCAACACCGTTCTAAGATAGCTGAAAATCGTGGAGGCTTAATTCCAGCAGTAACTATTGCACGACTGCCTATTAAATATGCAAGAAATAGCAAATCACTTTCCTGCGATATATATATATATATATATATATATATATATATCGGCAAAACAATTTGTCTGTGAAACAATTCCAGATGAATCAGAAGTGGTTACCAACTTTCTTACTTTAAATACAACGACATACTTTTTATTAGCTTAAACGATTATATTTATCATCACTTTGAAATTTTAGCGATCGCAGCGTTCGTGCTCTTGTTGAAATTCAATATTTGAAGAGTAGGGTCTTTACTTTTGTAGAACGAAATGGAAGGTCGTGCATACCGCACCTTATCGTTATCGTCACTAAATTTTATACAGAGTGTTCATATATTTTTGATTTGATTGATGATTATTTTTGGCACTAGAGGCCGCCAAGAAATGTTGAGTTTGTCGTTTTGAAACTTGTGGCATTAACTGTGAGGCAACAGCGATAGAGGGTAGAGATAAAAAGTACTCTCGAAACCACGCTGATGACGCCGGGTAGGCAGAAACATGTCCGTGAGCTGGTGTATTTTTTTTCTGTCCTTTTGTTGCATTTCCCGTGAATTATTCCATTAATACCATGAGGAAGCTATTTTAGCATTATTGTTTTGGTTTCTGAGTTCCATTCATAATAACATCATTAAAACTTTCAACTAAGAAGTTTCGTGAAATACCTTGTGTACATGAAGTTACAATATAGTTCTCGAGCAGAATGTGTTGAAAAATGTAAAAGTTAATTTTTTTATCAAGCTTATGGTGAATTGCACCAACATATGTAAGTTAAAATATTATCTCGGATTAAGTCAAAAAATCAGGTAGAATGTGACAGTCTTTCTACTTAATTGATTGCAATTGTCATATTCCACCTCATATCACTTTAACTTAATTCGAGATTAGATTTTAATTCCTGTCAGTGCAGTTGATCATTAGACGTTATATTCGTCTATTTTAAAAACTGTTTGCATTTAGTGAAAAAATATATCAAAGATTATGTTTAAGTTGCTACAAACATTTTTATCGAAAACGTTTGTAGCTTTGCAAATGTTGCTAACTGTGTGAAGTCTTTTAGGCACTGATAAAATGTAATTATTGTAACCATTTTTGCCATACATTTTCAATGGCATGCTATAACTCTTTAGATTTTCGCGAACGAATGTTTTTCTTATTAAGTCTTTTAATGATTAGTCCCCAAATATTTTCCAGTAGGTTTAAATTTGGGCCGATGGCAGGCCATGGCAGAATTTCAATGTTGCGGCTTTAAAACCAATGTGCAGCTATATTGGGTGTGCGTATTGGACAGCTGTTATCTCATTTATATATATATAAAGTTATCAGGATGTGGATGCATTCATTGGATTTTCGAGAGTATTAAAGTAATTCTGAGGATTAAATTGGCACTCAATTCTCTGACAATCGCCAACGCCTCCATAACTAATCCGACCTCATACATTCACTAAGAAACGGCCAGAAGCTTTTGTATTTCTCAGTAAATTTAGTGTTATTTATAATCTCTGTTTTTGTGGGTATAACCTATGGACAAACAATAATCTGAGTTGTTTCTATTCTACACTAAGGAGCCGTTTTTTAACAGCAGCTCTATATTTTAATTCTGATTCAATTCAATGTTCAAGTACTATAACACTCGATTTACGATTGACGCTGACAGACGATTCGACATTAAATTTTTTAATTGTTATATTCTACAAAAGACATAATGCATGCTGTATATATGTAGACGATGCTTAATAAAATCGCTGCCCCAGATTTTTATGAAAGCAATAGTATACTGCGAAAAGCAGCAAACGATGGAGTTATAAGCTTACAACGGTAATAAAGTAAATGTTTTATTTAATTGAATTTTCGAATAAATGAAAGTGTCCGTATTAAAACGCTGTTTTTATTTCAAAGTAGGGACGAGAAACTTACGATTTTGATTACATTCCTTTGAAATTTAAAAAATCGTAATTTTTTCCTTAAAATGTAATTGATTCCTAATTTATCAGAAAATTAACAAATCCAATATTCTTCGTCAGAAAGTACGCCTTTTCCTTGCCCGCAACTGTGCCTCCCCGTTCAAATGTTGTTATTTGAAGTTTGTCGAATCTAGAGATGTTTCAACCTTCGGTAGGGAATTTTAACGCACCAAACGTTGTATTTACACGGTGTCTACGGTTTCATTATTTGCATTGAAACTCATCAATTTATTCGTGAATTAATTTATGAATAAATTCTTTTATGAATTAATAAATAAATTTATTCTTGAAAATGTAAAAAATCTTTCAATATCGAAAAAGTACGAACACACATTCTACTTTTGCAAAGGAAATAATTGCGAGTCAAAATTATTTAGTTTAAAAACGTTGAATATTATAGAGCGCCTTTCAGATAGCATTGGCCAATAAATAACAGCCATTCCGAATTACATCTCTGTTTGTAGGGAATTGCTTGAGTAACACTACTTGTAGCTTTGATTAATAGAACACGGGTTGAGATGTTTAGCTGCAAAGTGGTGTCTCATTATCTTTGATAGAAATACCTAAAATTGCCTCTAAAGCCGTTACTTTTATTTATTCATTCCATTAATTTTCAATTTGTTCCAACACATACAACATCTCAAAATCTCAAACCTCCCACTATGCTTGGGCAAAAATAAATCTAATACTCCCAGTAGGAAAACCATTAACATCACATAAAGATTTCACTTTACACAGTGAAATCTTTATTGTATGTACACAATATGTGTACAAAGTGATTCTTGGATCTACTTGATCTCTTTTTTAAAGAGAATTATAGACAGCATATTATTAGTTTTTTTCGTACCACGAATTCGGCAGGCAACATATTATGCCCCTTCAGATCTGATCGATTCGCACTTAATTATTAACATACTGTACATATTTATCTAATTTGTTTGTTGCATTCTCGTATAATAAACGAATTTATAACTTAAATAAAGTTTGTTCAAAACATTAGGCAAAAATAAGAAAATACAAATAATCATAAATGGCTGGGAAACTGTACGAATGAAAATAGTAAAGATGAAAACCTAAATGTAAGTAGTTACTGAGTCATCGCATTGGATAAATCAGTATTTAACCTGTTTGGGTCGCTCGATATTAAAATTGGTCAAAATAAATATATAGAATTATTAAGCAACAAGAATAACTTGGCATTAACAAATAAACGAATGTCTTAAATTACACGAACGTAATATACAGAACTAATCTAAACGTGTATCGAAAAAACTGTACAATTTTAGCAGGTATGTATATGGTACGAATATTTATGTGACGTACACGTCCGAAATCAGAATACGCGACGTTTAAAAATAGAATTGTTTAATTGTAACGTGTTTATATGAATTTCGTCTCTCTCATTTACATTAACGTCGCGTAAATAAAAAAAAATAGTAGGGATGAGCACTTAAATTTCATTCCATTTCACTCGTGGTCTATATTTAATTGATCACGTTGCGCAACAGTTTCCATAAAGAAGTTTTATGGAAAGTATTAAATATGATTTATGTATATCGCGTTTGCGGCCTGTATGGGACAGGCCGCTTAACTTTAAATTAGCCGAGCGATTTAACGAACTTTTTGTAATCTGCATTATTATTAAACGAGTCGGCCTCATTTCATTGCATAATTCGTATCGCACGCATACTTCTATATACGCACATACATATAATACATAAATACTTGTATGCCATTGCCAATAGAGATTTTAATTGGCCTTATTGGACCCAAGAATTCCAACATTCGTGCTTTATTGTTTTGTGACCTTGCTCCTCTATTTAGCCTAATGTAATTTTATATGCATACTTTTCGTTAGCAATTCCTTCGGGTAATGTTATTCGAAATCAATGAAAGCGATGTTGGACTATATAGAGAGATCATTGGTGTATATTGAAGAATATATATTGTATTATATAGATCTACGTGCGTACGTATTGTTAATAACTGATTTCTTATTAGAAATCATGATGAAATTTTATAAAGATGTCAAATTGTTAACCTTTGTTCTTGTAATGATTGGAGAGACCCAATTTACTTCAAGTCTACCAATAAATAACCTCTGACGTAATCTGTGCAGCCTATATATTAATATGTTAATAAAAATACAACATCGGAGATATGGAGTGCTCTTCCAGAATTCCCTCGACCAACATCTGGGTAGGTAAAGCCGTTTCTTACCTCTAAAATAGCTTCCTCATGGACATGTTTCTGCATATCCGGCGTCATCAGCGAGGTTCCGAGAGTATTGTTTGCCTCTTTGCATTGCGTTTGCCGTAATTGATTCCATCAATACCATGAGGAAGCTATTTTAACGTCATTTTTTTGGTTATTGTTTCTGGGTATTTTCAGATGTGTTCTGTTTATGTACACAATGGTAAGCCTGTGGGAATCTTTTACATGTGCATTTGCCCAAAGCGTTCCTTGCGCACGTAAGTAGTCCAAGAACAGCTTGAGAGATGGCTTGAGGAACCGTACCCTGTTCATGTCCCTGCTTTCTAAACGGCTACTCTCAGAACCATGCTGATGACGCTGGATAGACAGAAACATGTCCGTGGGTCGTGTATTTGCTCTCTCCTTTCGTTGCGTTTGCTATCCATCAGTATCATGAGGAAGCTACTTTAGCATTTTTTTTTATTTCTAAGCATTTTCTAATGTGTTCCGTTCTGACTTCTTTTTCGGTTTCTCCAATAGCCATGGGTATCCCTCTCCCATCCCTGGCGGTGTACTAGGAAATGTTATTTTCAGACAACGATAGTCCCGGAGGAACGGCAATGCTACCCATCTTCGCTCCATTCGTTTCACTTTCCTAAAATTCGTCTTTAATTTTCCTACAGAAATGAGTCGAAATAAATCCTATTTTATCCTTACAATTGGCCTTTTTACGAAGCCATGACCGACTATAGTTTCATCCTGGAAGATCATTTCAGGCCAGAGACAGGCCAAGCAATTTCTGATTGGACACAGGCCTATATTTACAGCGCACCTACTAAGCAGAGACAGGAAGTCTGTGAGAACAACAGTGGACCTGCTAACAGGACAGTGTATGCTCAAGAAGCACATGAGTAATCTGTGCCTGACAGAGGAAACAGCATATAGATTTTGCCAGGTGGAAAAAGAGACTGCCGACCATGTACTGTGCGACTGCAAAGCACTGGTAGGAGTACGGCTCTCAGAAATGGGATCGGAATATCCAAAAGCCGGAACCTATGTAGAGAGATCACTCACAAGACTGCTAAATCTAACAAGGAAAGCAAAGCTAATGTAATTGTTCTAATGAGAGAGGAACCAAAATAGATCTCAAAAGATAGGTCAAGAATAATAGTTTCATCTAAAAACATAAATTTCTTGTCATACCTTAAAACTTATGGATTAAATAAAAGGTTCGGTTAAACTGTCTTATTGAGTACATAATAATACGGCTTTCTCTTTAACATCTTTTTTCTAAAGTTAATAATAATAGAGTCATAGCTACCGAAAGAAATAACTAGGAAAACGGTTTCTTTGACATCTAGTTAGTCGTGCATTTTTCTAAAGAACGCAATTCTCATTCAATTGAGTTCGAAAACTGACAATTCTTTCCCCATCTTCCTATCTCAGCCAGTTTCCGAAATCCGCATACTAAACATCGGAAAAAACTCACTCTGTGCTGAAAAAATAAATATGAGAAGTTCAACAGTAAATGACATCATAAAACGATATCGGACAACTGGAACTATAGAAAATCATGTTCGTCCTGGAGCATCTAGGAAAACAACAAAAGCCGAAGATTTGAGAATTGTATTATTAAGCAAACGCAATAGAAAATTAACAGCGCTACAAATAGCAGCCGAAGTCAATCGCGGCCGTGAAGAAAAAGTTTCGGCGAGTACGGTAAAACGTCGACTTCAACAAGCGGACCTTCATGGACGCATTGCCATTCGAAAACCCTTATTACGTCGGGGCAACAGAGCAAAACGGCTACAGTGGGGCCGTTCTCATCTAGATTGGTCGTTAGATGATTGGAAAACGTGCTTTGGAGTGACGAGTGAAAGTTTGAGGTTTTTGGGTAAAATCGACGAGTTTATGTCCGAAGATCTAAAACCAAAAAGTGATCCCGGACTGCATTGTGCCGACAGTGAAGCAAGGGCATAGTTCTGTGTTAGTGTGGGGATGTTTCTCCTTTGCTGGGACGGGAGATTTATGCAGAGTGCAGGGTGTAACGAGGAAGGAAAATTATTTTGCAATACTCCAGAATCATGCAGTGCCATCAGGATTGCGTATAATAGGCCGTAACTTTACATTCATGCATGACAACGACCCAAAACACACTGCGTTAGCGTGTAAGAACTATCTAAAGGAGCAAGAAGAACAGCACACCCTGAAAGTAATGACATGGCCCCCACAAAGCCCAGATTTGAACCCTGTAGAGTTGTTGTAGGATGAACTGGACAGGAGGATCCGAAAAATATGCCCAACTTCACAAGAGCATTTACGGAATATTCTGCAACATGAGTGGATTAATATTCCACAATCCGTTTTAACAAAACTCATCGAAAGAATGCCTAGAATAGTTCGAGCGGTGATTAACAGCAAAGGAGGCTTTTTCGATGAAAAACAAATATAATGTTCAGTATGTTATATTAGGCCAGAATAACTTTCTATTTATTTATTTTTGTCTTTTTTACCTGTACATACAATAAATTGCATTTTGTTTTTAGTTTCGTTTGTTTCTGTAACCTTTTCATGTTTTTTACTAACCGACCGAACTTCTCTGAACGGCAGTGTATGTACGACATATATGTAAGTTATCACAAGTCGCATTACCTACGAAAATATACATATTATGCATAAAAACTTGGTAATATACTAACGAATACGTTTTAATATACAACGTTGCTGCACTACTTTACATTTCATTTTGAATGAATAGTGGATAGCATCTTTTTGGAGGTAATGTTGTAATCATTCTGCTGCTGTTAATCTTTAATTCTTACGAAATTAAATTAAGTACGTAACTTGGAGAACATAGAGAACGTAGCCCAACCCAGTAGAATTCTCTGCTAATTGGGAATTGTATCCGAAGCTCTCCTTGGTTAATACCGCAAACGAAGCTAGTAATTTAAGGATTATAACTGTAAACATGCGCTTATATGCAAGTAGGTACCTACATCTATTTACGCCGTGTTGTTGCTTCCGCAGATTGCTAGAGTTAAAGCTATTTTGTAATGAGCAACAGAGTTAATATACATACATTCATTTCGTTCAAGTTCATTAAAACGTTATCATCAAGAATATCAAGTAATAAAAGTATAATGAATTGTATAAAAAAAACATTTGTATTTAAATACGTAACATAATGAAAATATCTAGTAGTGGCAATAACATCGCTGTCAGTACCATGGAAGTGTATAATTGGAAACATATGTAGTATTTCGTATTATTTTCATATGCATAAGTTTAGATTTTATGATTTCCTGGGTACAAGTTTAACTAACGATATCATAGTTCTTATTGTAATAAAATATGTCTCTTCGAGTTAACTCTAAAACTGGACCTAATACAGTAGGACTAAGAAATTAATCATTCGTAAAATGAAGGAATAAAGACGCAAAATGATGTAATATTGTCTTAGTGGATATAGACAGCATCAAACAAGCATGTTCACTTTCAGTGTGAATTGATTATGTACACATAATAAATTCTTGCTAACGAAGGCTGGTAAATTATGTCAGAATGTGAAGTCAATCAATATATATGGTACGAGATGGATTATAACTATTGTAATTAATTGATATTAGCATAAACAAAGGTATATTCTATGAAAATATGATGATATTGCGTGTATTTGTTGGATAATATGTATTTTTTTACGTGAATTTCTATTTTCTTCAATAGTTTATAATTCGTGTGTTTTGACATGGGTTAAATTAAAATTTTTCTAATCGTGTATTTTCCGTTTATATCTTTTTCCAATTTGAAAAAAGAATTCTAAAATCTTTTTATTAAGTTTTTTTCTTACTGTTAGGCAGTAGATGTAAGAAAGTGTAAGAATATTTACTGAAATTTGGGATTTTTTCTATAATTCCAAAAAATTACCTGAATTATTTTTTTTTGTTATTGTTCGAGTAAAATTTCAAAATTTCTTAGTAAAACCTGAAAATTGCATTCAAATTCGTAAGTTACGGCAGGAATTAGGGAAATCCCCCGAATAAGAATAAAATTATAGCTGAACGCATGCGCTTATTGATGTTGTTGTGTAGTAATCATATCAAATCATATTTAGGCTATGCGGCGGCTATAACTGCAAAAGATATCTGTAGCGCAAAGAAAAGGAAATTCAGAGGTTCGTATCTAGATTAAATTGTGTAAAAGTATAACCCTTATTATTAAATATTAGGCCACTATTTAGATGATTACTACAGAACAAGAACGTTTTTGCAATTTCAACAATGTAAGAGGCAAACAACTCGTTACATGAATGCTGTACGCTCAAATGATTTTCAATTAGCGGTAATTCAAGATGATGATATAAATGATAGATTCAGTGAAATTTATGAATTCAACCAATATTTTGCTATTAAAAATCGAAATTCCGTATAAAATCGACATATATTTAGCTTCGTTTCTTTCCAGGTTAATTGTCCACTGAAAAGAGCTTTTGCTGCTTTTCTGTATTGTGCAGTATTGTTAGTTGTTAATCTACAATATAGATACTTAATGAATAAACATTTTTCTTAAAACATTGTTTTTTAATCTCATACCTTGCCTTTAACGTTTACGTTCGTATATTGCGCAATCAGCAATCGTAATCAACTATTTTAAATTTCTTGTTCATCGAATACTGAAAACAAAATGCACCCTTTCCGATCCTCTGGTTAGAAATAATTTTTTCCGAGAGACAAATAAGTAATAGATTTGCAAAAATAACTGCTCTTGCATATCTTTCTTCCTCAGGAAAAATACTTCGGGAAAAACAATTTTCCCGGGGAATGTTCCTGTAAAAATTTCAGTTTTCACTAAATTTTCCTGTTGTACATTTCAGCTCCAGCTGAAATTTCCTTGGAACACTTGGAAATTTTCTATGAAAATTACCGATGCTGAAGGAATTATGCAGAGGAGCTTTTCATGCTAAATGGAAAAAACTCGTGGGAAATTACATGAGAGTAGGAAGTTTACTTACGTAAATAAAATCCATGCACGGGTTTAGGGGACAAAATTGCACTAAAGCGGTACAGGAATTTTACCAAAAATTTTTTAGTGTGTATATGTACATACGTAACCCAATCTTCTCCCTGTATATTCTATAGTTATCTTATACCTGTTAAAATTTTGTTCGTTTTTGTTCATTTAAACGCGAACCTGGACTTCTCCGTGCTTCTGTCAATTATTTTCAAATTTGAAATTATATGGGTATTCAATTATCCTATAGTTTATCCATGGTCGATACTTTCCAACCAATCGCTTCCTCTAACAGTAACGTTTCGTTGGATGCTCTCCAATTTTTTCAATCAATCTATATGGGAATAATAAAATTATATTATCACTATTGATGCGAGGTACGTCTATTACTTATTTAATTTAAACATAATAGTTAGTTAGTTTAAGTAGTGTTTATCTTGTTATTTACTTGTATGTCTACATACCTCGATCTAATAGTGGTAATATAACTTTATTGCTGCCATATACATAGATTGCTTGAAAAAGTTGGAAAACATCCAACGAAACGTAGCAGTAGTAAAATATTGGAGAAAGGAATTGGTTTTTCTTTTCTTAACACTTGACCTCTAAACCCAAAATTAATAATATTATTATTAATTACTATTAATTTCATGCAACTACATATTCGTATTAATCTTAAAGTTTAAGGATGCGGTTTTGTTATTAATATGATCTTGGTCATTGAAATTTATGTTATATTATGTGTAGTTCTACTATCGCCTAAATGGAATTGATTCAGGTATTTCGGCAGAAGATGATGCCGCCTTATATTCTCCTAGCTATTTCTATCTTATTCGAAACTGAATTTTGAAGCAGCCCTCAGCTACATCTCATGCTGTATCCTGTACTGTAGGTAGATGCAAGGTAGAAGCAAGTAACTGAGGTTTGAGGTTGGATAAAGTGTTGATTCCAACGGGTTGGGCATTCTTATAATAACGAAATAATTAATGTGGGACATTTTTCGGTCTCAGAGAAATGTATTTTCTGTAAAGATTAGATATTGACCGTCACGTGCTGTTACGTTCTCCTAGTTTGAAGAACAATGCCGATAGTCGTCTGCTTCGGTGTATCTTTCTTGTGAGGCGAAAGGACCAATTGCTTATATGTAATTATTATATGTTTACTCGCTTAATCAGTTGATCTCAAATTAAACACAGTACGTAGATATACAAAATATATTTATTTAATAAACAATTCCCTTATATATATATAAATTCAAATACATAAAAATTTCATAATTCGGTTCCTTCTTTGTGTACGCATTCAAATGTATCGGGACATTCAATGTCTAACGCTAGGGCCACCACAAAACCCTACCGGAGCATGAGCGTCTGGTTGGGCGACAGCAGCAAATAGCCGATCACTACCGCAAAAAGATGCTATACAACTCACGGCTACCCAGACGCTCGCGTTATTTCGTGTACTTATTTGATACACCACCTCTAGTATCTTGCTTCCGAGCTGCTGTCCCCATGTATAAGCGGAAAAATCAGAAACCAGCGATAGTGCGGCTCCTAGCGCTGCGTGACTCACAAGCGAATGAGAGAAGACAGGCAGTCATGGTAGTTCGTACGTTCGACTTCCGACGAAGTTTCGATAACTTCCACGCAAGTGTACGTTACCGGCGGTAACTGGCGGACATTCCTTACCTAGAGCTCGATCTGATACGTGAATTAGCAGGAGCTTCATCAAACAGCTCTAATAAATGACTATTAAAGATATTTTTAATTAGAACATTGACGAATTTTAAATACTTGCGAACTTTATAAGAAATTAAACGTATTTTTACATTGAATGCGTACACGTTAAAGTTTAAATGATGCTAAATATGAAATATATACATTTATACAACGTAAAACAAAAGAAACATTCAATTTATCATAAAATAAACGCAAACAAAATATTACTTTCAAATAAATAAAAATGGTTACATTTATAAAATAAAATAAAACAAAAAATAAAATGTTAAGTCCTTAACACGTGCGTCGCTTAGGAATTTTTCCCTGTTTTCTTCTCAATTTTCAAGTTTGAAACCAGTTTCCCATATTTTGATATATCAACATTTTTATCTTCAATACGCTTCTAGGTATGGAATATCTCATTCATAGGTGGATAAAATTTTCTATGGCACTCGTGAGTTATATGCCATACTCGCTTGTGATAAGTAACCCTTAACTCTTTTCTCGCGTGTGTTATTTGCTATATAACGCACTAACACCATAAATAACTATTGCCCAAACACCATTTTTATTTCATTGTTATCTAAAACGCAAAATAATTTCCGTTACATTATCTAGTGCCTTCTATTTTAATTATAGAAGATATAATATAATAACTTTTTCGAATTTCATTGTCGTTGCAGCCGTAAATGAAGATATTTATTATTCTCTCTGCCTTTAGTTCTTTTTGTAATTTTATTTTATCAGTTAATACTATTCCTTTCCATTGCTTGTGGTATTTTCATAAATTTTCTGTGTTATTCCTAAACGATCGTTTAATATAATGTTCTTAAACAGATCGAAAACGTTGCTTGTCGTCCGTTTTCAAATGCCTTGGGTCTACCCTACGGTAACTATCTTCAGCGGATGTCTGCTGGTAACTGGATGAAATTCTCGCGGTGACCGTGAAGTACAACAGTCAATTGCCGACTTCTGCTCAGAGTAGGTTGTACGCGTTGTTTGATTCTACATCGTTACGACTTACGACGTTACCGAATATAATATGTAATATACATCGAAATTATATACAATTGAAAAATACAACATGTTTGAATGCAAAAGTGTAGAAAAACCTTTGTATAGGGTCCCCGGTATGTTATTGGCACTTACAGACAATTCAAAACCGTTTGCCTTCAGGGCCTTGGTGTAAATTTCGTATTTCTCACGGCCTTTACACAAATCCAACTTATGCGTACCCACATGAGCTGCACATACACTCTTTTTATTTTCGTTCTCCTGGTTGATTTCCGATGGCAGATTGCCTAATACGGAAACTGCAAATATAATCTTGGCTGTTTACACAAAATTGTCATCCAAGTATGTTATATGCTAATGTATAGCACATAAAATTAAAGAGAGAACCTTACACTTCGGCAAACACATATTTCAAAAGCGTAAATACAGCATGTTTTAGTTATGTGTTTACTTACCGTACGGGCTAGTTCCTAAAGATCAACAGATGCTTTAATACGCGTATTACTAACATGGCGGTGCATATGGATTTATGTTTGATGTTAGTTTAAATCGTGTACATTCTTCACGACTTTTGTTCCTCTTTTTGGCCGAATGTTTTCGCACTGATTGTGTTTGTGGTAGCTTATATTAAAGAAAGTGCATATATGTATATACAGATATTCCGTTAATGTTTTCTTTGGAGGCTTTCTACATAGGTTTATTAAGTAAACTCAGTTGGTTATGGGAGAAATACAGTTCTTATTTAAGATTTCGCTCTTGCGTAAACCTTTAAAGACAAATTTAATGCTTAAAATGTTTTTTAAGCATTTGTTTCTCTTGAAACAACTTTTCTTTTTAATTTTAATTTACGTTCTTGTAATATACATTTTGAAAAAAAATCTCAAATAAAAATTTCTTTTGAATTTTACCTCCCAACAGTGGTTGCGATTTCTTTTTCAAAAAGAAATTTAAAGTTACGTATCTTCAAGCTGTTACCTAAAATTTCTAGGGATTTTCTTGTAAAAAGTAACACGCCCCAATTTCTACTTTGGATGTATTTTTGGAACTCGGAAGACTGCAGGGTATTCACGACCAAATGCCTTCAGTAGAGCCAAACCTTCGTTTTTCCAAGTTGATTTTCGTTTTAGTGAGGAGGTTGGAATCCTGGGGCGCCAGATTAGGTAAGTGGGAAGGTTGGAGATCGTGATCATCTTATTTTTTGCTAAAAGCGAGGTGTGCGCGGTCGCATTCCTTGTTTGGGCCGAAGATTCCGTTTAGTCTCTTCAAAATCTTGCAGTGAACCTTCTGTTTTGCAGTTTGTGCAATAAACTCGAAAAAATTATCAGCATCGACTTGATGTTATTATGAACTTGGAGAAGATGGCGTCTTCCATTGTGCTTCAAAATATTCTCATCGAAAGCTTCCTTAGGAAATCAGCAGCAGTTTTCTTAAGGAATAGAATTTGGCATCAGCCATTTGAAAATTCGCAGAGGTACAAGAACACGTTGCGACACAAACAGCAATAACTCACAAAGAAATACGCCTACGGTAACGAAACTTGACAGAGCAGTAGCCAAAAGGTTCACAAAAAAGGGGGCGGGACCTCGAAGTGCTTTCGGTTATGGCGGATATTCAAATTCTCGAATATTGTTTGATTCTTTTAATTAAATGGATAGATTATCCAATATTCTTTGATTTACGATTTTCAGCTTTTGATATCTTGTCAATTTATTAATATGAGTCAAATTCAACTTTGAACTTTAAATAATTAAAACCAGCATGTACGTAAATATGTGGGGCATTTTCATATCATAAAGAACTGAAACATGTGAAAAACATTATTTCATAAACGTTTTTGTCTTAAAGTGGTCAACTTTGACATTAAATGATACATTGATTATCTTTTTTACTTCCTACCAGCGGCACAAAACAAAATATTCAAAGCAATAGATATAAATTAAATTCCAGATGTTTTGTGCGTATATGTTATGTAAGTACGTATAAGAATCTGGTAATATTACCAGCATTATTTATACGTTGAACATCGTAAGTTTAAAGGATAATTTACTACGTATTAAACTAGTTTTAATATATTAATGTATGTAATTTAGCCACTGAGCTACCGCATTCATGCATCAATTTATGATTATTTCTATTATACTTCTTTCCTATAAAAGTCCTTTATCGCCTACGATTCCCTTTAAATGTCGTAGCTTCGTTTCATGTACTACCTGAATTTAAACATGTATCACTACACACGTTGTGTGGGCTCTTAATACTAGAATTCCCTATCCATATTAGGGTGAAATTGAAATAATCCATGTCCTTTATCCACATTTATTACATCATATTTCCTCGATAGGTTCAATTAAAGATTTTATCACGTAAGCTTTAATTAACTTATTAAAACTGCGGTTTTCGGTAAGTGAGTGTTTTGTCTGGCTTGTTTTTATCTTGAAGTGTACTCTAAAATGTCCTACCCGATACAAATCTGGGCTGGTCATCTAGGATCCAGGTTTTAATTTCGAAGCGCGGTCTTTGGCGGAATAAAAACGTTTTCATATTTTATTGCTCGACGGGGCGCGGTGGGTGTTTAACGGTTCAATAGGAGCAAGAAATCGGGTCTGACATTTGGAGTTCATTGTCTCAAGAGAATGTTAGGCGCCAGTGTAACAGATCTCACAATAAAGTGTAACATATTTCTGTTTTGTAAGTAATAAAAAATATTCTTTGATGTTGAAATGCTGGGTTGTATTTTTACAGTTGTTATTTCAATTATATGCGATCCAAACTATATGTTTTCATAGGTTTTTATTTGTTCCACGAACGAGTTCAAAAACGCGTAATCATGTCTTAAATGCCATGTAAACCACACTCTTTGCGTTGCATGCCAACGATACATATAAGACCATCAGTAAAGTCAAATAATCTAGGGAGCCATTTGATATGTTTTCGGTTTTCTCGTTAATTTTGCAAAAGGTTTGGAATTAAATTTTATGCGTGCAAATAAAAGTATTATTATCATTATTGTAAGAAAATACTACTTACTTCTTTTACAAACACATCTTGCCAATTTTATTCTCTCCGTGGTGTGTATATTAGCAAATCTGGGATTACTTTTCACGGCATTTTTTATTTATAGCCTTGCACGTATGTCCTGGAAAAACCCAATATTTATATTAAAACCGAACGTAAAAAAAAATAGTAATAAATGAGAAGTGTATTTAGGTTTCGGTAAATAAGTGCGATTTTATTGCATAATAAAACTATATTTCTAAGCTGCAGGTGATAAAGGATTATTTCCGAGTTTTCGCATATCAGTTCGACGGCTGCCCAATGAAAGTTATTGAATTTTTGTGTGCGCTTTTGCGCAAAACATGATCACAAACTTGTTACAATAACGATGAAAGACTGATGTTTAGGGCGCCAATTCTACACAAACAATTAGGCAAGGCCTTGTAAATGTCGTTTTTTTTTTTGTCGGGTGGAAATCCTTTATGGACACATGCGTATACATTGTTTGGAAGTGTGGACTTCCAGTTGGGGTGTGCAAGACTGATGTACCCACTAAAACCACCCCCATGGTTCTTCAACGGAACCACCATATGCATCATGAAAGCACCGAGTAGCCCCATCATTCACCCTTCTTTCTACTTTCTCTCGTATTTCTTTCTTCTCCTTTGTTTTTGTTGAATGCGGAGAACGTACATTTACCTTTTTATTAGGTTGCGCCATCTGTGATGTAATTATAACAATATAAGTAGTAAATAGCATATATACAACAGAGTGTTGAGATATATATGTTGATATGTAATGTGATAAGACATTATATACCAGAGTATTAAAGAAATATCATCCACAAATAGTTTCTTATTCGACCAAATCATATGATGCAGCCTCTCCCAGTTCTCTGCGAGTTCTATAGTTTTTGTAACCAAGTTCTCCGTTGTTTTTCCTATCCTCATGTCCGCTGCAGTATCCTTTATCTCTCGTATTCCACGGGTTACATAAAAAAAATTGTATGTTCTGCCTGTGCTAATATCGCCGCATTATATGTATTTGTTTTCCGATACTTTTTGCATTCTGTTCAGGTATGCTCGGAATACCCAGTGCCCTGTCAGCGCCTGTGTAAGATAAAAGTGCACCTTCTTGTGCTTACGCTCCTATGTCTTATTCGCGTCTTTGCGGAGCCACAGTGGAAGGTCATTGCTACCCTAGTTAGTACCGTCCGCAGTATCCTTTCAATTTCTTCTAACCCTTAATGAGTCTTCCCATATCGGTGCTCCGTAGAGCAATATGGAGTGCACTAGGTCGGGGAGCAATCTCCTTTTTTAAATTTCGGGGCCCCCGGTGATGTTTCCCTAAAATAATTAGATATAGTGTTGATCAGATACCTTGACATCCTTCTCCTATCCAACTTTTGCAGAATTAACTAGCTATTTTAAACGCGTTTCGTACGTCTAGCGTTATCAGTACGTTCCGGCTTTTTTGCCTGTTTCGTTGATCTTTTCCATTGCTTGTAGCGTCAACTTTCCCCTTCTAGATCCACACTGGCGTTTAGCCCATTCCCTTTTCCTTTCTATATCTTCCTTCGTTTTATCGTTTACGTGGACACACAAACCTTATTTTAGAGAGAAACATAAAATAGAATGCCTTTTATGGGCGAAAATATTCAAAAATTGATGATTGGATTATGTGATGCGATCAAACGAATCCAAAACTGATGTTCAAAGCAATGTAGATTATCTTTATAAATGTAGAAACTTTAATTTAAAAAATAAAAATCAGTTTATCGATTACTTTTTTCTTTAATATCACACCTTTTTGGATATTCTGATGATCAAAACATTCGAAGTATGCAGAAAGAGGTATATAACCTAGACTATGTTACACCAACAGTAAAGTTTGATAGGCGTTAGGGATCGGAGTATGACGGACGTATGAAAAGTGATCGATGTATTACGTACTAGAGCTTCTCAAAGATAGTATAAAATTAGGTATTTTCAGGTTATTTTAAATAAGTTGTCATTCAATTGGCCTCTTAAGGCATATTTGCTAATCAGCCTAATCCTACACTAGTAACAGCCTGTAATTGTGTTACTGTATTACAAAATAAAAATGTCACTAATAACAACGCTAGACCGACAATGTTTATCTTGTCCTTGTATATTTATTGTAACCTTCATAATATTCCTGAAACCGACAAACATGGTGGGTGTTTAATACATAGGAACAAGGCTGTATATAGTACAGAAGCCAAAAAGGTAGTAGACGTATTTTTTTTTTGTATTGAGCATTTTGGGAGTTCCCAAATAAGGCCACCTTTTAAATAGCAGACGTGCTTACGTTTATAAATGAATCAGCCGTTCGTTTGTTACAAGTTGTCATCTACCTAAAGTGGATATTATATTCGCAGTTATAGAGGATGGGTAGATGTAGGCGTAAAATTGGACGTTTTAATAGGAGGTCAAATTTAATAGCCAGCACTGTAATTTTCTGCAATTACCTTTATAATAGAGGATGTATGTAAATTGTTCCTTAGCAACTACCCCTATTTAGCGTTCTCAAAAAAAAAGGAAGCAAATTCGTGCCTGGTAGTTCCAATTACGTGGCATTTTAGAATCGGTTGTATCTATACAGTGAGGTCCCTTCCCTATACTAACTTTTGAACGGTGGTAGTTAGGGTTTTTAGAGAAAGTAAGGAGCTTCTGTATTTTTGTAGATGTTTTTATTTTAAATAGAACATTTTGCATATTTTTACATTTTTGAAAAGATAATCAAACGATGTTACATATGTCCTTGTTTAGCTTAAATTATATTCAGTCATAAAAGTTTTGGTTCTTGTGCAAAGTTGGTTAGGAAAAGTGTCAAATTGCTGCCTTCTCGGGCACCAAATTGATCCAATGGAATTATTATTAGGCGGCATAACGATAATAAATGTCGAAGTGTTAAATTTCATTTCTAAAAGCTTAATTTTTGTTATTTATTGTCATTGCATAATATCATATTTTCGATTTTTGGTCTTGGCAGCTGTAATACTTTTTAAGTTGACAAAAACAGTGAAAAAGAAATCATTTTATTGCTTTTAAAAATACTTGCTACTATTATTTATACGCTTTTGCATGCATTTGAACCAATTCCCAAAACATTTTTTTGTAAGCTTCAACAGCTTGTTGAGGTAATAAATATCGCTGTTCTTTTATTCTCTAAAGCAATGCCTAGTAGCAAGTAATGATTTTCGTGAACGAACAACTTTCGTTGGATTCGGTTCATCTGGGAATATCCAAATAGTTGATTGTTGCTCAGCTTCAGGTTCGTACCAATATATCCTAGGATTTTTAAGTTCCGCTGTCGAATTCTTCGAATATTTCTTCACGTCAATTGACACTTGTGCTTCAATCAAATTATGCGGAATCCATAGGGAACAGATCCTCATGTAAACATTCATGCAAAATCGAATGTTCTGCAGTCTTTGATATGCCTAGGAATGCGTCTATTTCGCGGTAAGAAACATGGCGACCATCTTCAATCATGGTGCGCACAACATTGATGTTTTTTGGAATAATAACCTATTTGGTCGTCCTGCACGAAATTCATCACTGGCAGAAGTACGACCACGACGAAATTTTGCAAACCAGTTGTGGGCAGCCTTTTTTGACGACAGCGATGATGACGACAAAAATTGCTGTTTTTAGGCTCGGTTTAACTCAAATACTTATCCAATTTCTGTGATGCTTTTCCTTGAACAATAATAAATGTCAGACCCCAATTGGCGCTCTAGAAGCCAATTTGTCGCACTTTCCTAGCCAGCTTTGCATACCAACAAAAACAGATTACCAAAGGCTCTACTGCTGCATAGCGGCATAACTTACTGTGTGGTATCGTTGAATTCGCCTTTCCAAAAACGCAAGCACATATTGGGTGCTCTATTTAAAATAAAAAAGGGTTGATGTTACTTCCGGTGGCACAGAGAGTGAATTAACAAAATCGAATTATGTGTTGGGCTATACAAATTATTCAATTTTTTCGAGCAGCGCTATTTCAGAATCTAAGAAACTTTGAGAATTTTTGTTCAAGCAGTCCAAGTAGTTATTTATGTAGTCTACTTTTCCAATATAAGTCGCTGCTTGTTACAAAAGAAAGTGTTTTAAAATTGCGGTTTTATAATGGAATTACGGCTTCTAAAAGAATGCGGCTTAGAAGTAAGTGCAAAGATTTTTTATGCTCTTCTTAGTAAAAGTGTTCTATAGGAGACGCAGCTTTTAATGGAAAAACAGGTTACTGCCTATTATTAATCAAGAGTTATTATCTCGTGTAAAACTATCAATAATCAAGAAAAGCAGATATCAGTGCTCAAGCAAAATTTATTAGCACACTATTGCAGTTATCATCTTGTAATCGTCTCATAAGTTATTTTTGATTATCCTGGTACATATATGTATTATTCAATAACATTTTTGAGGCAGACGTCATTAAAGTAATTTTATACTGTTTACAGTAGACTAACATATTCAAATTTGTTTTCTTGAAAGTATAACCAATATGACCATTCTAATATGGTTAATTTTTACGTATCGATAAATGCTAATGCGTTTTGTATCTTTGTGAATTCGTTTCCGACATAAGTTCTTTAGAATTTATGATGCCCGATTATTGCACTTGAGTAATGTTAAATTGCGTTTAATAGTGTTTTTGATAAATTTTATCGTTTCGAAGCAAATATGGTGCTCAATTAGGTTTGCCGACGGTACTTTCGTTAATATAAATGTAAACAAGGCCTAAATTACTTACACGGAGCCGCTTATTTGTTAATCTACGTAAAGAATGTTAAAAAGTTGTTGATGCCATACAAATTAGTATCTCTGTGACGTTTTACATCTCATAATCCAGAAACATCAGTTTGTTCTGAACTAATAATATTCCAGCTTTCTTTTTGTGATGTGTATTACTGATATTTACTTATTAATTACATGTTTTATAGTAAAAAAATAATAAAATTGCCCATTATATGGGAATTTTTTTATATATTAATCAGTTCATTATTTTATAATTTTATAATAATTTGACTTCGGTATTCGGATATCGCACAGTTGGACCAATTCCGAAGGACATGATTAAAATATGATACAATTTATCAGTTTGTTTGAAATTTTGTAACTAAGGATTTTGGAGGTCCTTGATTACGAATCTTAAATTATATTAGCCAAAAAAACGCAGTGATTGGTACGATATGGCAAAAAAAAATGAAAACTTGTTGATTCATTAGAATCTCATTATGCTCCATATCGGTCATACAGGTGATAATGAGGATCCACTTATCCCTAAAACAGCTGTTCCGGATTAATTAATTAAACATGTGGGGTGCGGAGTGTACCGATACTTTAGCGTTCGTCGTTATTTTTTAATAAAATTTGAAAAAGTGGAATTTATAAATCGATTTTAAATTGAGGTTTCTGTTTTCTTTATTTCGGAATATTTCGGTGCCTGTATCCTGACGTTCCTCTAAAATTGTTCAACTTGGTTCGGCCTTGAAAAATTCTGAGCGCGAATGAGGATTTGTCATCCGTCTTTTCAGAATAATAGTCTGAATGTGTTAAGAACGATCTTGAAGAAGAACTGTTGTCCCAATAGTGTCATCGAAAGAATTCATTTTTTAACACCAGCCAGTAATTTGACCGCTGGTTCTACCACATCAAATCCTTTGCAGAAAACTCCAATATATCCCTGCATAAGTCTGTTGGATAGATATCCAACACAATATGAAAATAGCGATCCAGTAAAATGGGTGAATTATTTTTTTCCAGACTCAAAAATGTGACGAACAATCTAGACAAAGGTGGTAATGGTGCAAATGGTGCTACATTGATCAAAGCTACCAAAAATTAAGAAGTCAAATTAGTGCATATAAAAGTAATTAAAAGTTAAAAAAAAGATTATACTCTAAGAGTACCGCATTAAACGTACACACCAACGAGGCACAGAATAAATCCTATGTTGTCTTTTCATTAATTTTTCAATTTAAATATTATTCGGTAAGAAATCCGGTAAGAAATGTCCACATTGAACGGTTCCTGATGATTACTAACGTTAAATAGTTAGGCGTTAGATCGCGGACTCGCATGGCATATTACAGTATGTAATACGGTATTTTTAGCAAGATGAAATTTTACTTGGTAGGAATTTAATTGAAATAATATGAAAATTGTATATTTGAAATATGTATCGCAATTGGTCGCGATTTTTGACAAATGTTATCCGTAACAAATGAACGAAGCGCCGAGACGACAATCTCTCTTTAGTTGAAATCACCTTAGTGAGAAGACCTATTTGTCTAAGTGTTTTATTTAATTTTTTAAGTAGATTTAAGTGCACAAACGTTATTTAGTTTAATTCAAAAACCTACGAGGTTTGTTTTATGCGACGACGAGTTACCAGTTGATGTTAGTTTTTATTATTTTAATTTAATTTTTGTAAGACATTATTTGCAATTTACAATTTCCATAATTTGCCGAAAAATAGCTCAGATGGCACTCTCGAACCTATCAACAGTGAAAATTTAATTATTTAGAAAACAAATTTCTGATATTCATAACATTACATTACCTACCCTTTATTCATTTCCGTGCAGCACCGAATTCTATTAATATTACTTTCTTCTCACAGCATTTATACACAAAGGTGATCGCTTTAAATTGTTTCCGTGAAAGTAATGATTGGCTTCGCTGTTAGATGGGAAGTAATTTCTACCGGAAATGAATTGGCCACCCTTTCAACTCTATACACGCTGACAAATTTAAATTAATCATAGAGAACAAAAATTAGTAGGCCGTGAAAACGGGTGAATGAAAAGCTCCGTTTGATCGATGAGTTGGCCAGAACTTGAGACATGACGCCGGTATTAAAGATGTTTGCAGAGTTTGCGCTATGGATGGTTGAGATCGGAATAATACAAAGCGATAGGTTGTACAATGTCGCTTTAATTATTTTCCGACATATCTACAAGGTGATTGATTGAAACTATTCGTTAAATGTGTTAGTTTCATTGAATCATGCCCAATTCGATGAAAATATTTTCAAGATGATTGCTTTCTCGATTATACCGGGGCGTCAGTATCAATTCCCTTTTTTGGTGTCTTTTTTACTGCATATTTTATTTCTTCATGGTCCTTTTTTAATTTGGACATTATACAAGGTGTTCTGCTTGTGGTAGTTTGATTTTAACATCAAAGAATACTTTAATTCAATAAAAGCAATGTAATCAATTATGTTTTTACAATAAGTATATCGAAATCCTCACAATCCGTGTACACCACCGTCCATATTAGTTCGGACGCCTAGTAAAATGTTGTAAACTCTACTAAAAGATAATATAATCGCATTTATATATAAATAACATATTTATATTAGGTCCTTTATGAAGTTTATAACTAATTGTACAGGCAAACTTCCGAGAATATCGATTAGAGAATGATTAAAAACCTATTATATTTTATGACCCAATATAGTAATTTTCAGAATAATCTTCATCGGCACAAATAGAATTATTTTTCGATCAATACTGCAGGTAATAAATTTACAATACTCTTTGGGGTGGGAGCAGGCCACCCGAATGTTTATTGTGTATTGATAAATGTTTTAGTTTTTAAATAAACCTGCTTGCGCGTCCGTTAGTGTTAATAGCGTATTAAAGTTATTAAAATGCCGAGAGGAAAACCGACAAGTTTAGAAAAGCGCTCTGTAATTGTTGCTTTTCATCAAGAAGGTTATTCAGTGCGTCAAATTTCCGAAAAAATACAACTTAATAAATCGACTGTTAGTGATATCATTCAGAGACATCAACGTACGGGCAGTTTAAGAGATAGGGCGCGTTCAGGTCGTAAGAGAATAACAACTCACGACTGACAGCACCAGAAATCGCCGCCGAAATGAATCGCGACCGTGCAAGAAAAATTTCTGTTACTACAGTGAAAAGAAGATTAAAAGCTGCAAATCTTCACGGCCGCATTACAATAAAAAAACCCCTACTTCGACGGGGAAACAGGCAAAAACGGCTACAGTTGGCAGAAATACATAGATATTGGACAGTGGATGATTGGAAAAGGGTGCTATGGACTGATGAGTCAAAGTTTGAGGTGTTCGGACAATCAAGGCGCGTTTTTGTAAGAAAAGCGGAAGGCGAAAGAATGTTGCAGGATTGTGTAGTGCCAACTGTCAAGCAAGGAAGAAATGATGTGCTTGTTTGGAGTTGTTTTTCCTACGCCGGTACAGGAGACTTGAAGAGAATCGAATGTATTTTGTGAAAAGAAGGTTATTTATAAATACTGC
Organism: Oryctes borbonicus; assembly: GCA_902654985.2. Taxonomy (NCBI): domain Eukaryota; kingdom Metazoa; phylum Arthropoda; class Insecta; order Coleoptera; family Scarabaeidae; genus Oryctes; species Oryctes borbonicus. The sequence goes on along the minus strand of LR736861.1, from coordinate 10,279,842 downwards.
AAGAAAATGCAATATCATCGGGACAACGTCTAATCGGAAAAAATTTTGTATTCACGCAGGACAACGACCCCAAACACTCAGTAGTGATATGTAAAAATTTTTTAAATGAAGAAGAAGATAATGGCACTGTACAAATAATGACAAATAATGCCGCCGCAAAACCCCGATCTAAACCCCATCGAGCTGTTACGGGATGAACTGGACAGGAGGATCCGAAAAGTATGCCCTACCTCCGTAGGCAACCTGAATTTTTGAACATTTTACAAGAGGAATGGACTAATATGCCAAATAGAGTCCTTGAAAAACTAGTGGAGCGGATGCCTCGGATTGTGAAAGCTGTTCTTCGCGTGAAAAGGAGATTCTTTGATGAACGGAATGTTTAAGTTTTTGTTTATTTTTCGTTAGAATTACTTTTTTTTACTTTTATACTTTAATTTTAATCGCTATTAATAAAATGCAATAAAAATTTTAAAAGTTTTAGAAAAATGAGTGAATATTTTCTCGTTTTTTTTTTTGCATTTATTTGTGTGTCCGAACTAATATGGACGGTAGTGTACATGTACATCTTCGCCACCTGCACGTTCTTATAGATTGGTTGTTTGTATTTATTATATCCAATGGAAAATCCTTTAAATTTTAGTCCTTGTTCTAACCAGCTTTGTGGTCGTATTAGGTATAAAGTTAAGGCTGTGAGTAAAATGAAAAGAATGTAGATGGATAATCTTCTGATGTAAGAGAAGGTAAAAGCTGGTAATTTCATCCAGTTGCATAACGTGTACTAAGGAAGTCGATCTTTGTGAATTAGAATGAATTCAGCCAGCTTCATTGTTTTTGTTTTTTGTCTTTTTTGTTTTCTTTTGTTTTTTTTTGTTTTTGTCTTTTCGGATTTACCCTCAGCAATCTTGAAAATTCTCAAATAAATCTAACTAGTAAACTAATAGTACAATCGCAATGCAGGTGAATTTAAAAGACCAAGGTTGTGGTTTGTGCATTTCCCGTACTAACCAGCATCGTCACTATTATCGGATAGACGACATTCTGCAAGTAACCTCTATTGTCGCATGAATATATGAGAGCATGTTCATGTATATATATTACATAGGCATTATATGTATCTATATTTCTGCAATGAAGTATGTTTAAATCTCTGCGGCAAGTGAAATCAATCCCAAATCATCCGCAAATAACTTGTATATGCTTTCATCAGGAATTAATTCAATGCCCTCAAGTCAACGACTCTCGTATTGCGAAGAAGATGTGAGAGGTGATAGACAATAGTACCTTACATATTTTTAACGATAACGATATCTATTTACGACCATTGCAGTTAGAAGATACCTTCTTTCTGATTTCACGATTTTCTGTCACTTCGAAGACTAACCCTTGTTCATGCAAATTGTTATTCAAACTTTAAAGAATTTAATTGTAGTCACCATGCATATGCTGATGATATTCAATTGTACTTGACATTTGAACTTTGTGAACTATTCGCAGAGTCTCCAATATGAAGACTGATGAGGGTACTCTTTGCACTACAGCATTTGAATCCTGCAAAATCGCAAGTAGCTCTACTCGGCAAGCCTAAAATTGGTAATCAGCTAGAAAATTTAATAAACTTGTCATCAATAACATTCCAATACTTATTACGAAATTTGTAAGAAATTTGGGCTTAATGATAGCTATCCTTTTTAGATTGCAAAACCAAAAACCAAACTGTGTGAGGCATTTGTCTTATCACGGTTTTCTCTTGCACATCTACTTATCACATTCAGCGACCGCAGAATTCATATATTAAGTATATATTTGGTATCAAGAAATTTGACCGTGTATTTCACAGACTAAAGGATCTATATTGGTTGAGCACATTTCATAAAATAATTCTGTATAAATCACCACCGGATGTACACAACACTTCTGTAAGGTTCTCAGCTTAAACGCAAACGCATTCGAAATATTTGGATATTTAAGGATCAATTATCCCTAAATTTGCGTTCGTTAGTTGTTGTGATCTGATGGTACTCTCCGATGGTAATCGGAAAATGAGCCGAAAAACCATCATGCTGGGACCACATTTGTTGCCCTTGGTTCAAAAGAACACAGTTTAAAAGATCACCCATTATATTCTGTAGAAAATGTAGGTAAGCAGCGCTCGGTTTGGCAACTTGTAATTCTGTAATTTGGAACTTGTAATTCAGTGATAAACGTAACTTATGCTTGCATTCATTAATAAATTGTGTAAATCAGAAGGCAACATTGGGGTCCTCACAAAATCAAAAGTGCTCGATGATCTGGTGTATTTAGGATCTGTGCTCGTTGTGCATAGTAAAGGTAAGCCTACTTCTCGTAGAATATTAGCGAAACCAGAAACTTAATGAAGAAGCGCTATTATGGTCGAATTCGCACAATAAAAGTTGAACTCATCAAGATGTGTCACTTCAGAATTGTCAATTGCAGATGTTTTCCATACCCGAGTCCGAAGGAAAATTTAATTCTGATGCGAGTACGCATGCAGATGTTGAATGATTATTCGTTATTGTTGTATTTCGGATCGACGAATAAAGAACACTTACCATATCTCGTTTCTATTCGTTGGTGTATAACATTTTTCTATCACTAATAAGCGGCCATTGAAATGTTTGGTAGTTCGGAATTTTGTGGCTCTTGTTTAATATTAAACAAGATGATATCAAAGGCTGTTGTGTATATGTTATACATGGTTGAAATCGGAAGAAAAAGCGGTATCAAAATCCAATATGGCACCGATAACAAATAAAAATGTTGATGATGGCCAGAAAGAACCGAAACGTCATATGAAAATTTCACCGTAGATAGAGCTGCTGGAGGTAAAAGAAAACATGCTTTTTTTTTAATTTGCCATAAGCCTATTTTCTTTTCAGGTTCGTAACAATCATACATTGCACTTTTGCCAATTTTAAACCTACCTTCTAATAAGCAAGTTGCCCGTGGTGGATGTCGAGAATGATGAATCAACCTATGTATGATACAAATGCATTTATCTTATTGCTTTTCCATAATAAACCTTATATTACCCACTGGTTCATTTGATGGTATTGCTGTAGTATATCTCTAAATTTTAAAAGCTATAAGAGCGTCCCTTTAAATAGGACGCTGATAAGATCGATGCACCAAATTTGTTCTTCGCCGTGGGCATTATTATTTACAAATAAAAGGCATTTTTATCCAAAGTGAGACGATTTTCCTTTACTGTACAACAATTTTTTCATTGTTATTGTGTATTTTTTATTAATTTTTGTGAGTATATATAAAAATGCTTATGCTAACTCCGAATAGATGTGCGATGTCTTGTAAGTGGAGAAACCCGTTCGGAAATAAAATCTATTCTCATTATAAGTAGCTATTATTATTAAGTCAATAGAACCTCACACAATACTGACAAACTTGTTAGCAACATTGGTGTTTGTGCTTTTTCTTACAACTAGAATTCGTTAAAGTGTTCAAGTGGCTTGTTATTTAAAGGTCTTTAAGTAACAACGCCTGTGGTCTACAACTGTAATTAGACGGAGTACAAACATCGTACTTTATCACACACTTACAGTCAAGACTATTCTTGCACATACAAACGTAGAAGACGTGCACTCGCAGAACAATGCGCGAGCAGTAGATGCCTTCTACAACCATAACTTTTTTAATTACCTCTCATTCTCCGTAGACTTATTTGTTGCGAAGTAAGCTCCGAAAATGTTTACATGCAGTTTTAATTAATCTTCCACCAAATATGTACCATAAATTCCTCTATTATGTTCCCTGGAGCATGTCTTAATTAATATTATCGTACAGTAATTGAAATGGCTTCAGTTAATTAAATTGAATGAAGATAATTTATTTCTACTTTCGATTCGTCTATGTAGGAATACGTATAAGGAATTCAACGTGGAGATCTTCAAAAGTTCCTAGTATGTAATAAGTTATATCCAGGAATTTCTTTTACTGCTGGTGTTATCTTAATAGAATTTTAGAGTCGCGTTTATATTAAACGCAGACGTACTTTTCTCATATATCTACAAAAAAAAATTTAACTACCGTCTGAAATACAAATATCGCTACAATAAAGTGCCAGCTTTTAAGAGGTAATAAAGTATAAAAGAGTTAAGTCACGGGAAAATTAATATTGTAAGCAAACTTAACACTTCATTTTATTAATATATAAGCTGTATTACAATGGGGCGTTAAAATATCCTGTCAAGAACAGAATCTAACGGTTTTTAGAAGAAATAGATTGACTTGTTTTTTATATTGCTTTAACTTTTACCATTATCGGCAGTGCAATTGAACTGCCAACTTTTTATCTTAAATACACTGCACATGGTATGAAGTAATAGAGGTTATAGACCAGATTATCAGTTCTTGTAACGTAACCACTGTATTTAGCAATCTGTCAAATATGCATTCCAAAAGGGCAAGTTCTTGTTATTGTGTTTTTTCCCTGTTTTGTTCTTCGCTATTATTTTCCCTTATTTTTCGGTTATTTTTGTTAATTGTCTACGTTTCATTACTTTATTGAACTTTACTGCAATTATGATAGCTGTGTCTAAATTGATCAGCTTTTAATAGACAATTTTTAAGCAGTAGCTTATAAGTATTTGGGAAAAGTTCAAGAAATAAGTTTCAAAAATATTAAGAAAAACACGCAAAATGTATTGTAGTATTATAACTAATGTCACAGAAGTGACCTATATAATATGGCTGAGAGCTCGATTTCTAGAACGTAGTTCCTTTTTCTAGCATCTTTGGAGCGTGGGTGCTATAAGTCTAGCTAACGACGGTAGTCGTGAAACGGGATAAGAACTTCTTTTATTTTCTATTTTCTCGTTTTCTAAAACGTCAGAATCGGCATAAAGTCTATGTAGAACAAGTTTCAGCATAAGTTGAGGGATATCTGTGTGTAATTTCGTCCTTCAGTAACCGTTCGATAGGTCTTCACGAAAATTCTCTGTAAAGTTTCACGTTGTAATGTCGTACGTAGTGTAAAACGTCAAAAGGCATAAAATCTACGCTATAATCGCGTCTCGGCTAAACTACGTCAGAAATGAATAGTTTCGGTTTGTGTTTCAACATCAATATATGTTAAATAGTAAAATCATCAAAATTTGCAATGAAAAAACAGTCGTCAACGCGATAAAACAATGACGTGAAATGATGCTAAATGTTTATTTGTCATCGAGGCCACTTGTACTATTCTAATCGAAAGGTATTAAATCTTCAGAATTCTAATTACAATTCAAAATAAGAGTTAAGTCTCTTGCATACTTGCAAACAGAAAACACATAGTGTTTATGCATTGGAACTAAATAAGAATAATTTTCGTTAAAATTTTTAATATCCCTTTAAAAATTCTTTATTACCTTTATTACCTTCTTTATTTCTTTCAATAAAAATCTAAATTGCCGAAAGAGTGTTTTAGAGACACTTCCAAATTTCTAAATTTTCTGAATTTTTCCTCTTGGGATAATATTGCAGTACATATTCTTAGGAAAAAATGTTAAATACAAAATTATTCAAACACTTATTGATATAGGTCACAAAAGACCAGTGGTTCTTTCATCTTTGAAATATCCTGACCATGTTCCATGGGTCCACTTGGAGAAACTTTGGAAATGCATCATTTTCTGCAACGCTGACATTATTACAAAGAAAACAAAACCTATCTTCGTCATTAAGTTTTGTTTTTGGATTCATTAACTTTGGACTAATTTGGTTGGTCGTCTTTTTTGGCAATTTTTTTTTTGTTACTGAATTTTCTTTTCGCCTAGGTAGGGGTATTCTGTCAAAGGTTCCGCTTTCTGGGTTTATTTAGAAATTCTCTTCTGGTAGGTTTTATTCTTTTTTGGAATAGGAAAATTTCAGACAGATTTAACAATTCCTAGCATTTGCCCCTCACAAGCGAGGGGTAAGCTTTACAACCCGACTATATATATTTGGAATAAAGATCATGAGCTAAGTTTCTTATTTAGAATTGACGTTAAAGGTTTTTTTTTTGGTTTCTAAACACTCCAAATTAGACCTTTAATACTCTTTTGTGCAACAGCAACAGAAATGCAATAACGTAGGCTTCTACGGCTAGAATCAGTTAAAACTAAACGTGTTCCGAGTTTGGACCGTACGAAAACTCAACGTTTCGTTTACAATCATATGGGGCTCTTCAGGAAAGGGAAAGGTGATAGGCAACAGTTAGCAACGGAGCGGGAAGCAGTTGATCACGGTAACTCAGCATGTGAACCATGTCATAGGTGAAAATCATCTACCCCATCTGATAGATATGATGATTGTGGGCGAATCATCGAGTTTTCATTTAACCATGACACGGTTCGAACCCGGAACAGGTTTAGTTTTAACAGAGACAGTAAAAAAAAATCTAAAGAGAAACAAGTCAATCAATAGGGTGCGCAAAATGGTAACCGTTCACCTCTAGTCTTAATTCCTCCAAATTATGTGATCGTTTAGTACAGATTACAGATTTTAATTATCTAGAAAGGAAAAATATCTAGAGGATATTGGTCTTCTGGACACCTTACAGGGCATTCAATAGATTTACCACTGCCAATACATCTTCCTAAAGTGCTTCGTGCAAAAAACTTTGTCTGATTTGAAATGCTCAAGCAGCATTTCCAATTAGGTTCCCATTTGCTAGAAACAACTCAACCACGTAAAAGGTAAAAGTAACTTTGTAGCGCTAGTGTAGGTACCATAAATGCAAAATGCACCAATAACACGAAAATATCAGCCTAAACATCTAATTATGGTGATGTTGATTATTTGTTGATTAATATTGAGTGTAATGTTCATTATCCGCAAAATTTAATGAAAGCGTAGTTTCATCGGAGAACTGCAAATATTGATTATTAAAGAATGAAGCTTATAAGGACGGTATTCTCCTCATCTCAATACTCTGGCTACTGATCAACAATCTATTCGATAGTTTAATCTGAGCAATGCGGTGGGAGTTTGTGGCAGTTCCAAAGCTGTCGCAAGATTTTGAGTTGTGCGTTTTCAATATTTCATCAATACAGGTGATCGCAAACTATTAAGTAAGGTGCATACTTTTTTACGAATTCGACGCAATCATTGAAAATCAATCATCATCGAACCTTTTATTCGTTCTTTTCCTTTTAATTGAACTATGTCGGGTCTTTATGTGTCCCGAATTGAATATTAATTCTAACAGCCCAAGCCAAATAACAAAGTTCAATTTTCTTACTTTTAATTAACAATTTTAATTCAATATTAAATTTCTGTTTCCGTTGAACTAAAATATAGCAAGAAAACAAGCATTTCTCGCTAAACCGGATCTTCATGTAAATACGTTTGTCGTATCCGCCACGAATATTTACCTATTTATACAAAGGAGTTTTTTTTTTAATGTTTGGTATGTAAAATGTATTGCTAACTAGAGATCTAGAAAAAAACTTTTTTTTTATTATTTCGTTCGGTGCCTGTAGCTTTTTTCTATTGAGGTATTCTTATTAAAAAATACATGTTGGTGGAAATTGCAGAAACTAATTACTTTGAAATCATTTGGATTAAAAAATAAAGATTTACGCCTTTTACACCGTTACGATGTATTATTCTATCCGAAAAACTAATTTGATAATCAGAAATATGTAGAGGCAATGTTACAATAATGTGTGCTAACGTTTGTAATATTTTAAGCGTAATATGTTTTATTTCTTTCTAAAAGATATATTAGAAAGTAGCCGCGGTTACTATTTCCTAAACGTAAGCTTAAATAGGTGAAATTGAGTTATTAATCAATAACTTAAACCTATTGTGACAGTTATTACCGACATAAAACGGAATGCTCTAATAACTGTCCGATAAAACGTTACAAACACCATTTTGAATCAACTATTAATATTACTTATGAAGCCTTACGTTTAACATATAGAAAGTAACATTTCATCGGGAATATGTAACGTGCCTTTAAATATTATTACGTAGCGTACTGGAATCCAAGATTGATCGGAATCATATCGTAAGTCACTTTTTTCGATACGGAATCGTAAGGATTTCTCTCCGCCGATGGATCAATAACCGCATTTGTTGTCTAACATGTTCTTGCATTCGTCAAATATCTATGTAGGTATAAATGTTTATATATACATATACGCTTGCGTTAAATTGACCCATTTTGCCGGTCCGTACGTAAGAGAGGAATGAAAATTTCCTACTACGCCAGAGTGACATAGCTGGGTGCGTTTGCAAGTAGGTGGACCAGTTTGTTTATTGAAACGACCGGAAAGCAGGTAGAATCACAATTAAATTTTGGTTAATTGCCTGGATCTCTCATTAATCTTCGTAAACGCCATACGGCGCTGATGAAATTCCACACTATACAAAGGTCGTGTGGGTGCTGTTGATAGGTTCAAATATATGCATTTATGAACAAGCGAATAAATTAATAAATACCTTCGAGCGTGATATCGCCTTACAACGTGTTGTTGTTGAAGTTAATATTCATCAAATTAAGTTAGCATAAATTTTTGGGTGACTAACTATGTTCTTTATAGCTTCTCGAGATGTAAATGTCTTTTTTAATTGATACTGCAGCCATTTTGGCAACAATTTTGTGTTATTGAAAAAAGCGTAGGTTGCCTAACAAAGCCCTCTTCTTATTATCGAAGAAGTGTTGCCGTAGTAGTAGGTAAATTATTAAAATTTTACAGAATCCAAGAACGTTTTAAAAAGTGCTTCATTTTTCGAGATAAATCTTTTTTATTTTTTAAATCTCCTCTGGGACTTGTATACTTCGTCCAATGCTGCTCCTGTTTGTTGATTTCTTCCTATTATTAACTGTGAATTTGACAATTTCAGAAAAAAATTATGTCATGAAAAGATTGGTTCAGTTATCGCAAAGGGAATTATTCTCAAATGAATTAGACATGTTTAAGACAGCAAAGGGTATTAGCAAAACCAAACATAGTAAGATTTTTGCCCTTTTTAGACCACGAAGGCTTAATAAACTCAAACTTTCCTTTCCATAAAATCCTATCCTATATTATTTTCAAGTAAATAGATATTACCACGATTAATCTTGGAATACGAGCACAAACCTCGACTTCATGCCGGTTCACAACATACTTTAGCATGAGTGCGTGAAAATTATTGGCAGTTGGAGGTAGAAATTTAGTAAGGTGCGTAACATATTTTAAGATCAATCCAGTCAATGTAACACAATTAATGGTAAATCTACCTACGCATAGACTGGGATCCGTTCTATTTGCGTTCAAAGATAAACTTGGTCGAGGTGCCAAAACAATTAAGTGCTATCTATGCATCTTTATATGTCTTACAACGAAGGCAATACGCCCAGAACAAGTTGGCGACTTCGCAACTGATGCATTTATTAACATTCGCGGTTTACACGGTTTATATGTATTTGGTCAATGGCAGGGATTTTGCAGGTGCGAAATCACAACTTGATCTTTTAGGTAAGTTTTTACTAAAAAACCAAATACTATTTCTACGGAGAACGTTAATTGGCATATTATTCCTGCGTGCAGTCCTCATCAGGGTGGTTTATGGGAAGCCAGAGTGAAGTCCGTTAAGCGTTATGTTAAAGGAGTAGGGAATACTTTTGGTTGTCCTTGAAGGCTTTTTCACTAATTTTAATCAGGTTGAGGCATTTTTGAATTCCCACCATTGTACCCTCTTTCATCTTCTCCTAACCTTGACCCTATTACACTGTCTCAGTTTCTCATTGAATGTAAGGTGTGTTCCAGATCCAGATATAATGATACACCAGTAAACGACAAACTATCTCTTGGCAACAAGAACTAAGTTATCGACCTTGAGCTGTAACCTTTAAAAAAAAAATTAAGTCTTCGCATGGTTCGTATGCTTAACATCTATAAACTTACCACAAACTAAATGATTTACTTCACTACAGCTCTGAAAAGAACTTTCAGCAAAATAATTCAATTAAAATAAAAATTGAAAACTAGAACGCGCGAATAAACAGTAAAAAGCAGATATCAAATGTCAACGGAGCGGTATTCTCTGTTATAATTATTAAGGTTGCATGCATTGTAGTAAATATTATGAAAGCAATTATCTACGCATTACTCATCTCATATTCTATCTCGTATGGACGTATATCTTAAGTAGTTACGACTTACGTTATGTACTTCTATCTCGCTATACGTATGCTTCTGATTTTTAGATATAGCGCTTGTCTTCATTTCATCGATGATGCAATGATGTAGCTACAAGCTTTCGTGATTTAATTTGTACGTGTTCGAACTAAGCTAGAAAATGGACGCAGAAAAGTAACAACGCAACTATCGGCAACTTGACGCTGCTCAAGGACACCCAAGGACACCGGTGGCAGGAAAGCAGAATCATTGATGTGCACCGTGGAAGTGATAATGGGGTTCGCGTAATATCACCAAAAGCAAATAAAGGTGTTACTAAATGATACCTGATTGGTGCAAGTTAGTTTTGCCATATTTTCTTCCTTAGGTTGTACAACATGTAATTTATGTGGACTTTATTATACAGGGTGTAAATATATAGATGAGAAGAAGAAAATACATTTAACTTTGATGACAAACGTGTGTTTCATTTAAATCAACATTCAAATATATAGTCCACGTCAGTTAGAACAGATAGAACATATAATACGTACATATGTTACATACTGTAGGTTAGCAGATGGATGGTGAATTATCACGCAGCATCCCTTTCTACATGTATGCTCTCAGCAATCTTACAAAGGTGTGTGACATATAAACAAAGGGATTTGGAATATTGAACGTACATATATGGACGATTTAATTTTTTGAAAACCTCAGTAGATGCCAGAGGTTCTAGTTCCAGAACGTTCCTTCGTTCGACCGTTCGTCTCTGGAGAATATGAATATGCTATATAGACTAGAACATATTGCTAATCATAAACAATAACAAGCGATAACTTCAGTAAAAGAATCGTTAAAATTTGATTATTGATTAATTAAACTTAAGTGGATGGTTAGTTAGTTGATGGCATATGAATAGTTTATCAACTAAAGTTTAACACTTCTTTTATCGCTCTATCTGGTTGGTGTATTCTTTTTTGATAGACATTAGCGTTTTATTGTCTTACTTTGAGTCTCCGTTACGATTGTAATAAAAAATCAATTGAATGGGAATAAATATGAAATGATATTCGCTGAAAACAACAGATTCCGTTCATATTTTGTTTTCAATTCTCTCAGTATAGATGTGTAAATTGGTGAAGTTTAAGTAATCGTTGTGTTAATTTTATACTTTTAAGAAACAATTTGAACGATATGAAGAAATTACGCAAGTTGAAAACGAAAATTCGGCCAGTCCGGCAATGTGCCTAAGCTGACAGAGTTGGATGAAAACCAAAAGTCGTAGATTTAGAAGCGGTAAAACGCGTACTTGGTCATGCTCTTATACACTGCATAAACATTAAATCAGGTTTAATTAAACCTCATTCAGTCGCAATAAAATCTTTTCTCACGGATTAGAACAAAGCCAAACGTTTTAAGATTTGTTTGTCGTAGCTTGCGCCGCAGTGCGTTGCTCTTAATAATCCAGTTTTTAAAAACATGGTGGACATTTTTCATGAAAAGTGGTTCTATCTAACGAAAACTTCATCCAGGTTTTATCTGGTTGCCGACGAAGAAGAACTTCACCCTCACCCCTGTATTTGGAATAGTACAAAATTTATTACGATGTTAGCTACAGCGTAACTACAATGAGATAATTCTCCAAACTGTTGCTTTGATGGAAAGTTAGGCATTTGGTCATTTGTTTATGAAGAAAGCGCAAAAAACCATAATAAAATTCGACCTGTACGAACGCTTGAAGCCAAGGTCATCGCCTTTGTTGACGAGCTTAGAATGTGTTTTCCATTTTCAGGACGTGAGACGTTATCGTTGTTCCAGTTTTGGCATTATACATATTTTCGATTTTGTAAAAATAGATTAGTCCTACTATGTTTGAAGCCATATAATTTTATTTTTTTTTCGTACGGTTTCCCACACCTTTTGAATTATATAGACATCAACTGATAATTATCTACTATATAAGTTTGTATGCGTTAAATTGTAATTTTGTCTTTTTTGAGAGTTCATATATTTGGGGACGATTAAAAAAGACGGTTTTTTTTAATTCAAATAAAAACAAAAAGTCATTTGCAATTTAATTTACTTCGGTACATTGAGTATACTATACAAAACTAAAAATATTCCAAAAAGAAATGTACTAATTATAATTAGGTCTATACGGATTTTTCGTCTATATGTCCACCCTTTGACTTAATTACTGCGGTACATATTCGTGGCACTCTTAGAATTAAAGATTTCAAAAATGTTGCTGGAATCTCGGTCCATGCTTGCTGGAGCTCTCTCCATAAATCTTGTGAACTAGTCACTCCTTTTTGGCGAATCCTTCTGTCCAATTCATCCCATATTAATTCAATAGGCGACAGGTCAGGAGACTGAGGTGGCCAAATCATTCTTTTTAAACGATCTTCTTCTTTCACAGATGCTAGATACTTTCTGTATATACGAGAAGAATGCTTAAGGTCGTTATCCTCTTGAAACGTAAAGTTTCGACCTCGTAATCGTTCCCCACTTGGTACAGCATTCTCTTGTAATATTTTTTTTTGATAGCCCTCTTTACGAAGTATTCCCTGTATTCTTACTAAATCACCTACAGCTGTTCCCACAAAACAGCCCCAAACCATTACGTTACCTCCACCGTGCTTCACTGTTGGTAGAATACCCTGTTCACTAAGTCTTTCACCAACCTGTTGCCTAACAAACGTCCTTCGTTTGGAGCCAAATGTTTCAAATTTGGACTCGTCTGTCCACAGCACGTTGCACCACTGTTCGAATGTCCAGTGTCTGTGTTCTTGTGCCCACTGCAATCTTTTTCTTTTATTTTGAACTTTCAAAAGCGGTTTTCTGGCAGCTACTCGTCCTTTAAGCCTGCCGCAATTAATCTTCGTTTCACGGTCGAATGCGAAATAAGATTTCTTCGTGAAACATTGACTTGCTGCGTTATTTCCGGAGCCGTTAGGAATCTGTTTCTTTTTGAAACAAGAACCATAAACTGATCCTCCGCAGCTGTTGTCTTCTTTTCGCGTCCAGAACGTTTCTTATCAGCCAAAGAACCCGTTTTCGCCACCCGTTTTAATGTTGTAAATACACAATTTTTCGATATTTTTAATTTTTTCGCAATAACTGCCATTGAGTATCCTTCATTACGTAAAGTAATAATAGCAGAACGCGTTTCGATGGAAATTTCTTTTCATTTTGCCATTTGAGCACCACACGTTTATTACAATGGTTACATTTAAACTAAACTAGTATCAAGATCGATTTTATTTTAAATACGAGACGATATCTGCTTTGTTTGTTGTACTAAGTGTTCTATGAATCTCACATTATTCCTTTGTGGAAATATTCGACAATATTTTCAAGTTTACGTTTATAACCCCATAAAAATGATTAAGAGGAATTTTGCCTGAGGCTGCGGTAGAATATAAATTTGATGGGATAGAAGAGAATACTGTCGTAAATTATGTTCATACATATAGAAATGTATACTCTTCCATATAAAACACAAACAATTGTCAATATTTCAATTTTGCTTATTTTTCGGAGTTTTTCTTAGTCGTCCCCAAATATATGAACGGTAGTGTATATATAGACCCCAAATTTGTTAGAATTATCTTATTGAATTAAATGTCTCTTAGAAAATTAAATAAATGAACAGCCATTGTAGAAATTGAAAGATCCAGCATTAAAAAAGCTGAAAGTTTAGAGAATGATTGAATTTACATACAAAGGATTGCAGCTCTAGTTGTTGAATTTTCTTCGCCGATAAATGCCAGCTGATGATGATAATATTTATTCAATTACTTACAGAACATTGCCTGATTTATGCATCGAAATAATAGAAATGGTTTAACATGCTATTTACAGTTCACTTAGTGTTTTGGTATCTAAATCACCAAATTAAATTGCTGTGCTGTGCTATGCAGGGAGGTTGTACCGACACATTTGTTCAGTTTAGGAAATCAGTATTATTTCGCTTAGTATTATACATAGATATTTCTTTTCTAATTGTGGAATTGCGATGATGATATAAAGTTTGTTCCATCGAAGGAGTAACTTAGCGCTGTATGCTCTGCTAAGAAGGCTACTACCACGCATCTGTTCATTTTAGGAAGCTCGGATTGTCGCAATGATTTTGACTTCCCGACATGAAGAGATGTGCAGTAGAAGTAACCTTCTCACCATTGCATGCAGTACTAAGTTATTTGATTCTGTCAAATATGTTCTGTACAAAGGAATCCTAGTTATTCTACTCAAATATTTCTACTCAAATATTACTGCTAAATCGGACAGTTTATTTCCTAAGAGAGGAAGTATAATTCTACAATAATATTGTACGCAATTCTATCATATCAGAAACTTTAGGGTCCACCTATATAAGCAAACAGTAGTATCACGTTCAAGTTTAAATTGGTGCACCATACAAGCTTCGTACTCTAAATATTTGGCTACATTTTAGTCGTAAATAGCGGCATTAACCTTTGCTGGTTCCTTCCTGCAATTAAATAAAATAAGCGTTACACTGTGGGATATGGTATGTTGAAGTGCTAGTTTGGAACAGTTTAAAGGATCTTTCATCACTTACTAACTGTAGGCGAAATTGTGTTGTTGAATGGATGTAATCAGCGAAAGCTGATTCCGATGTAATAGAAGAGCAATAGCAGTGGTATGTCGATGTACTCCACTTCTGAGTATTATTACTTTAATAAAAACAGGATGTATAATTAAAGAGATTTTGTACGGGTGTATCAGTAAACATTTCACTATAATAGTATGCGATTGATAAGCAAAACACGTTTGAATTTATACAATTTTGTGTACACAATAATCCGGTAGCAAGGATGTTTCTATGTATTATATAAAAAAAGCTTCTTTAATTTCTAAGATACGTACTTCTTTTATAAAATATACTTACGTTAATATTGATTCTGTAAAAAACTAAATTATCAGTGAGCTAACGCTATTGAAAAAGTATTTTTTTAAAGAAACTTTCTGTATGCGAGTTTCTGTAAAATTATGTTTGGATGTTAAACACTTTAATGACTTGGTGGTTCAATGGAAGAATACCCAGACTTCTGACAGTAGCGCGTTAGATGTTGAGTTTGAGGTCGTCCAGGGATGATGATAGCTTTTCTGGGCACCATTTGCGCATTGCGGGCTTGCGAAAAGCAGAAAAGGTAGTTCTTTACTGCTAATTAAATAGTACGTTGATGGAAAGAGAATACCTAAAATGGGGTTCCTATTTTAATATACGGGATGTCCCAAACTTCTGGGATTGTAGAACCCCTTCTATTGCGTAAATGGTAACATTTTCAAATAATATAATAGACACCATAATATATCTTTCAGAAATATTTTTATTAGTACAGGGCGACCGATAGGCAGGCAGTTACTCTATTATTTTAAATGGAAAGCCATTTTCTTTCTACCTATATAAATTTAGGTATGTCTATTTCCTTCAGAAAATCTGAAATTAAATTGCATACTTCGCTCTATCTAAAAATTGTACTAAAACGCTTTCGAAATATAGAAGCTGTTCAGAAATGAACACCAAACTTTCTCAAATTCAAATTCCAGAAATTAATTTCTTTTGTGTAATAATGTATATGTTTAACATTGAAAGTTAACAGAACACATCAGAAAATTCCTAGAAAGAATAACAACAAAGAAAATGGGATGGTTTCGAAAGTTGTGGTATTAACCGCAAGGCAATAGTGACAAAGGGTAGAGATAAAAAATACTCTCGGAACCACGCTGATGGAAGGTAGAAACAAGTCCGAGGGTAGTGTATTTTTTTTTGGTTATTGAAAGTCAGATACTTACAGCTAAATACAAGTTCTACATGGATATCGCAGCCAAGTGGTTTCTTTTAATAGAACATTTACGAAAACACTATTTCTCTTATTCTTTATCATTTAAAAAAAGGCTTTAGCATTATAATTTTTTTCTCTACAGCATTAGAATGAATAGTTCTAGCGGCAGAAACCAAAAACTTAACAACAATATTTTTGCTATTTGTCTATCTCCCTGTATACATGGACATATTTTTGGAAAATATCCAACCACCGATATCAACTCTTTCAACTTCGAAGCGTAAGCAACTATTTTGTATTTTGAAGCGTGTTTTCTCAGTAAGATTCAGACAAGAACCTACTGCACCATAATTAAACAAAGGTAAAGCTTTCGCATAGCATTGCTTTAGTTCGCCAATCAAAAGCAAACATATGAGGGTAAAGAACTTTAAGCTTTGCATATGCTAAGCTGACTGTTTTGGAAATTTGGTCTCTGCACCTAAAAGAATTATCGATAGTAATGCCTAGATTTCTGACGGAACGAGACAAAGATGTATTTGGATTTTGTATAAAGATTTTATTGCTCTCACGGGGCAACTCCACGTCAACGCCAGCTCCAGGTCCTTAGGTTTGCCGAATAAAGTAGCGACGGTTAATCTTAAGCGCGTGATTCTTCGAAAAATTGCTTTTAAGATCACAGTTATTTTTTGGTAAAGCTAGATCGTTATCGGTAGTATTAAAACTAATACATATCAGCGTATCCACTGCATACATTTGTGTAGAAGAATAAGTAATGTACTTCGGTAACTGGCTGGTGGAAATGTTAGATAACAACGGTTCCAGCACGAATCCTTGAGGAACTCCACTATAACCAGTAAAAAAGTAAATTTAATTCCTCGAAAGCTCACGTACTGGGATCTATTCGTCAGGAAGAGGAGCTAGGAGAATTTTTACATTTACCGTGTCAAAAGCTTCACTAAAAGTTCGGTGACACCAGCAAAATTAAGTTGCTAACATCTTTGGCTGTAATAACATTATCAGATACAATAATTATAACAAGAACTGTGGCGTAGTATTGTAAACAACATAAGAGGACCGGTCACTGGTTGAGAATGTGGATCATTCGTATCCTCGAAATTGCCGTCTCCAATTAACAAATTAAACTTGTGTGATGCGGAGGTTTCTGATACTTTTGTGTTGTTTATTATCAGATACTTCTAACAAAGTAGTAGTACAGCAATGGTTGCTTCTAAAACCCAATTTGCGCGAAGGAAATAGTTTGTGGCTCTCAAAGTGCTCGCTTATCTGAATATGTAAAATTTTCCTCAATTGCACAGTTAATAATGTGGATTACATAAGGAAAAGTATAAGGAACGAGCAATTTTAACATCCAACTGCTTATCTCATCGCCACCAATAGCATTGCTTTTGATCATATGAACGACATTATCCACGTTTGAAAGGAAAAGCTTTATTATTATTATTTTTTATATATTTTTATATTATTATTAATTAATGGTTATCTTAAAATCTTCTGAAATTGCTGGAACATTATTAAGCAACGCGCTGTTAATTGTCTTAGCATCAATAGTAGTGGATGAAATTTCAAATTTTATGCCACCGAAGTTCAGTTTTCATTACGGGCAGCAATGTAAGTGTAGAAGTTGCATCTTTATTCATCCGGTTTAGAAACGATACCCCGAATTACATTTTTTAATGGTTCTGTATTTATTTACTGTTTCTTGTTTAAATAAGTACATTCATTTGTTTGGTATCATTTTTTAAAATTATTTTTATTAACTTGTTTTCTTACTTAGGAATACCTTATTCTAATAAATATTCTTAAACGTTTCATTATCTGGCACATAAATTTATTATTCCTCAAATGCTAATTATTTTAGTGAAATTTAGATGTAAATGTACTTTTCTCTAGGATTAATACATAATAAAGGAGGTGAATTATAAGCTAAAATAATATCCATAAACTTCGCCGGTAATTTCTATAAATGCCTTGGGTAAACCCATTGTTACATGCTTATCCCTTACAAAGGAAAAAATATAGTAACACTTTTTACTTTAGCCGTCTTAAATATTTCACTGTGAGTGTGCGTATACGAAATAGAACTTATTTATCGTTATTTGAGCCAATGGAAAACAGTTCGGTGCAACAGGCAAAACAAAAAAATTAAGCGGTGTTTTCTTTAAAATAAATAGTATCTGCTTACCTCTGGAGCGTAGGGGGATTTGCTTCGTCGTTTCAATGTTATCACATGATTAATAATGGATAATGCATAAGAAAGCTTGTAAATTCACATAACATGAGGATAAGAAAAAATAATAACCAACACTTAAACAAACATATGGTTGTGTCTCGTGTGTCAGATTAGAGTAATGATAATGAATATTCGTTGTGCATATAAGCTGGAAGGTTTTAAAGATTATTTTAACCTTTACCATTAAAATGTGCAGTAAAGGTTCAAAATAATATTTATATATTTATCTAGAGCGAAATCGTAAAATTAGCATTTATTTTTGCTGTCTTTGAAAAGTATCTTTTTGAATAAATTTTCTTAGAAGAATGGTTGTAGAAATATGATCCATTATTGAGTATGGCAGGTAATAAAATACAAAGTTCTCTTTGCAATTTTATCAGCGGAGTGGAGGAATAAGCTATTTAACAGAAAAAGTTCTAATACACACAATAGCCTAGAAAACCCGTATCTACCTAACAACAAATATTGCTCTAATAGGTACACATGTGTATATCGCTCGTCGTGTAAGAGTGATGCTTCAAAACCAAATACACATTGATATTTTCCAAAATGATTACACCTCGACCGTACAAAGAATACTTAAATACAGAGACGCATACATATTTTTTAATATGTCAATCACGTCGACATACACACAAATATTTAAGATGGAATTCTTCTTGTCACAGATACAATATTGATCCGGTATCAAAATAAGTGCAGTCCACTTGATATGACAAGTGGAACAAACGTCTGCACACAAATACACTGTTTGGTTTCTTCTCTGTCATTTCTCCGATATTCTCTTTAACGGCTGCCTAAAAGTAGTATTACGAGATGGAGTTGTTCTAATGTAAACGCGTTTGGTCTAAATTTACTAACAGTACGCGCGAGACACCATTATGTAACAAACACGATAACGCCTTCCTTCAATAGGGACGTTTTTCTTTTTATGCTGCGGACTTGTTTCTTGTAGTATACAAGTAATTGTCTCCTTTTGGCAGTGTTGCCAGATTAAAAAATGGGAAATTCATAAGTTTATTTCCGGAAAAATATGAGATATCGTGAAAAAATGTTTCTTTTTTTACATTTAAATAGATCTCATTTCATATTTTACGGATTAAATTATAAGGTTTGTAAAAGAGACAGTTTAAGATATTAAAATAAAGATAAAATATTATCTTATTAATATAACCGAAGCCTTATACTGTGTTTTTAATTAAATTCTCATTTATAGTACTTAGCTTATGCAAAGCAATGTAAATTTGGTAACAGTGTGAAATATTCCTCATTCATCACTTTTAATTTATGACAAGCTTTAATAAGCTTATACAGCCTGATAGGCGATCGCCTCAAAAAAAATGTTAGAAATGCAACACAATTTCTCTATTATTGAACGTTCTTAATAACGTTCAATAATAGAGAAATTGTGTTGTGGTAGTAAATTATAAAACGGGCAGTGGGTTTATGAAATTAATCAATATTTGGAGGATCTCCTTCAACAATTCCTTAATCTTGCAATCACGACTGGCTAGTCAATTTCATGCTTCTGTTGAGAGAATACGTGAAACGGGGATATTACCTCGTAAATCAGGGAGCAGGGAACCGAAAATAAGAGATTGCACTGAAGATATTCGACATCGAACAGAAAAGTTCCCTATTGCGGAACTGTCACGAGAAGTTCAGTTATCAGTTAGAACATGCTTCACTGTTCTTAAAAGGACCAAAAATTATATCCCTATAAAATTCAAACCATCCACGAACTCAGTTCCGTTGATTATGATAGTTGATCTGGCTATTGCCAGTGGCTTTTGAATAACCTGAATAATCTTTTTGATAAATACTTGTTTCCTGACGAGGCTTAGTTTCATAATTGGGGATATTTCAACAAGCAAAATATGAGAATATGTTCGGTAGAAGATCTTCATGGATTTATGAAGACGTCATTACATACTTAGAAGATGGGTGTTTGGCTCGTAGTGTCAAGGAAGCGAATTACCGAAATGAGTTATTAGAACCCATTATTAATTAGCTACATGATGACAAAATTACAGAAGGATTTTTCCACAAGACATTGCTTCAGCACATGCGGTTGGATAAATACTTGCTCGTTTGGAAGAGTTTTTTGATAATCGACGAAAGCGTCGCCATCTCGTGTTTAGCAGTCAGAGAACTGCCCGAGGGATGGTTTGGGGAACAGTACCCGGTTTATGTCGCTGCTTCCTGAACGGCAGACATGCGTTTCTTTGGCACTAGAGGGCGCCAAGAAATGTCGACTTTGTCGTTTTGAAAGTTGTAGCATTAACTGTGATGCAGCAGCGATAGAAGGTAGAGATAAAAAATACTCTCGAAACCACGCCGGGTAGGCAGAAACATGTCCGTGTGCTACTGTATTTTTTTCTCTCCTTTTGTTGCGTTTGCCGTGAATTATTCCATCAATACCATGAGGAAGCTAAGCTACCTTAGCATTATATTTTTTGGTTAAGTAGCGTCATATAACCGATGACGGATGATGATGGTGTAAATGGAAGGACAACGACAGCGGTTCGATTTCCTGCGCATTTCTTGTTAAGTACAATGTACGAGGGAGTCGAAGACTTGTTCTTGATCCCCATTTAGGTCACTGCCCCCTGCTAGTGCATAATGTTGAACATACATAGGCAATCAGGTAACTTTTTTTAACTAACTAAATTTTGCATTTTCTTCAGGAAATTATGGAACCTGGCCTTATTTTGTAAGAAGTCTAAGGAAAAAATTGCTTGTTTTCTAATTTTTTACTAATTTGCAAATTTTCAGCACTCTAATTTTTTTAGCAGATTCAGTTTTCGTAATTGAAAAGAAGCCAACTTATTTCTTTGTACGAAAGTCACCAATCGAATGTATTTTTATTACTAAATTTGCTCTAGGAGGGCATTTTTTAAGTAGATAAAAGACTCTCCGCATTAGCCTGATGTAAAGTTGTTCTATAATTGGTATGTACAAATACCTGCAAAGCCGACTTTGTTAAAATTTAAACAACACTAAAAGAATTATCAAAAAGAATTATAGAAAGATTACAACTCGGTAATTTCCCGTTACTTTACTATAAAAATAAACAATAAAATTTAAGAAAACCGTAGTTTATTAATTATAGATGGCGTTGAATGTATTATTTAACGTAGCAATATTTAAATGAGCTGTTCAATAAATAATTTCAGTACTTTCAAAAAATATTTGTCTTGTAACCCAAAGATCTTTTTTTAATTTTAAAGCCGTGAGATAGTGAGATATTAATGAAATCTTGAAGTCTCATGATTAATAGTCTTGGGATTCAAGTCTATCTGATACTTTGTATAAAATATAATAATTTATAAATTGAAATTAGTGACAAGATGTGAATTCATAGTAATTAGGAAAAGCGTAATAAATCTTTAATGTTAGCTGCTGATTTCGTACGTTTTCCTCTACACGAACATCCTCCCATTTATTACAATATCTTAGCCTGAGGATGTACGTGTAAAGAAAAACGTACAGAACCGGTAGTTAAAATTAAATTAGATATTTGTGAGATTTACTCTTTTTATTGCACTTCCCTAATTAATAATTTATACTCTTCTATAGTCGAGTATTGTACTAGTCGTTTAAAATAATTTTAGGCTCATTCGTAACGATGCAAAAATTTATTATTATTTTTTACAAATTTACAGCGTAACAATTGCATAAGTGAGCAACATTTTTGTGTGTAATAATTAATTCTTCGAAGCGTTCTAATGCACATCTGCACCAGTCCCTATTGGCTAAGTCAAACTTATAATGCTAATATTACTAACAGTAATAACTGTATGCATATGCCGGAGCAATATTTCGTGCCATTTTGATCGCAAAACCTTGCCGCGCTGCAAACAGTTTAATAGATTAAAGTGTAAAATTGTGCATTTTTTTGTATAAAATTCTTTGAAAATTGCAGATTATTCGATAAAAAACTCAAAAACCACCAAAGGATGATTCGGTAGTGTAGTGCGCAGTGGCGCCCAGGAATACCAGTGTTTTGGAAAAAGCAAAAAAAATTCTACACCTTACGTGCTCTCCGAAACAATAAGAGCAGATCTGAACCTGTCGATTATGAAGGACATAATCATTTTGATTGCTAAGGCCACGTGGTAAAGGGCAGCTGCGTCGGTTAAACCTCGCATGGGATTTAATCGAGTACTTACACAAGACCAGACGGCGAGGGTTAAGAGCAGAAGACCGGCGAGGGAATTAGGCGCTCCACCATTTGTCCAGCTCTATGAAGTGCATCGAAGAATCTTGGGAGGACGCTAACGTCCCAGTATCGTTTTTAAAAAAGAAGGTATAGGGACAGATTAAAATCCGACCTTAAGAGCAGTCGGATCTTCAGAATAGTTGTAAGATATGTGCTCAACCTAATCTTCCAGGCGCAGACGGTACTCGTCCATATGAGCTTAATCGAACGGTTCAGCAATATAGAGCGCGTGAGATAAGCCTGTGGAGTCGCCCTACGTTCGAAAGCTTTTTGTCTGCCCAACGAATAGCATACGTTTTGGCACTATTAAGAAATATGCCAACTAAAAGCTCTGGACCCAGTGGAATGTGCTTTTTTTAACAAGGGATCGACCACGTTGTTGCCATCAATGCCACTGTGTCTTTGTATTTAAGGAAAATAATAACGAGAACGAAAAACGAAAGTATCAAAAACGCCTATTAGAGTTTAATAACAATAAAAATTTAGGTTTCTAGAATTGAAACTTGAACCTGGCCACACAGAGGACAATTTTGCGGATTTACTTGTACTTTATCGTCGCATATCGTGTTATTTTCTAATATAAAGAACAAGATTGCCTGTTCACAGAAATGTAAAGAAGCACAAGCTATTCCACATAAGATGAGAAAGTTGACATCGGATGTGGAGTGGTACATCAAAAGTAAATTCCCAAAAACTAAACATTGACAAACAATGTATGAAGCACACGATTGAAAGTAGAAAAATCCTAGAATTTAACGTATCACTATCACTTATGTATTAAGTGGGAAGCAAAGGGGTTTGGCAAGTGATACGTATTAATGTAATTCATATGTTAAGGAGATTCTCTATCCAGATAAATATCGACGTGAATTTTTTTATTTTATTTATTGCAATACCGAAAGTAGATCATTTTAAAATGAATACGGCGCATGCTCAAGTTCAATGGCGAACGGCAGTCAAGTCGTAATCGATATAATGAATGAAAGCTATATCTGGCGCCTCTAATAAATTTTCTTGTAGTTAGCTTGAAGCGTGAACATTATGAGCTGCCGTGACAAACTGCCATAAGGAGAAAACATTATGCAGAGCTTATTATCTTTTTGTTATATCGAGACCGTTTTATAACCAGAATTTTAGCAGAATTTAATTGATGTCTTTCGCCACTCTCAGCAACGGACAATAAAATTTATATTATAATACCATTGTGCAGCGCTTATATTGCTGCTTTTGCAGCGGCGTTTTCTATAAATAATTTTAGTGCTGCTAGAATTACTCCAGACGTGCATATGATAAAAGAATCCTGTTGTTGTTGAGTAATTGTTATTGCACTGATACATAAATCATATTTTATTGGAATGTGATATGCTGCGGACAATTATTATTGTACGGGGATTTTTTAAATCGTTGACCCCGTTGTATGAAAACCATGTCGATATTGTGACTAGTACGAAGTGAGAATACAGGGTTTATTCTAAAAGCGAATGTGTTGATGTGATGATATTTAAGTTACAAGTTGTCTCTTTAAAAGTATGATTTACGAGTAATTCTATAATAATTTCAACGTTCCCTTCCATTGATCGTAATAGTATTGAAAATCTGCTCTCAATAATTCTCCACGTCTACAGTTTTAAGCTGCCTTCTCGAATCCGTTGTTCGAGATACTCCAAGACATTTTCGTAGAATACGTCCCTCCTTTGGATTGTATTGGAACAACTACTTTGTGCGAAATATATGTACACTGCCGTTCAGTGAAGTTCGGTCATACGATAAAAATCTATTATATCACACTGTGTACAATTATTAATACATAAAATTGGAAAAATATTAAGCATACACTCTTTTCTAAGGGATTAAAGCCATAAATTATTATGTAAAGTAGAAATATTGCGACAACCACAATAAAGTCCCTTTCATTATCATTTAAAGAATTTCTCGGAAGTACCGATCTTTTGAAACGGGTCGTTTGGGGATTATTACCGAACAATACATTTAGGAAATATACCGCAGCATCACTCTTGTTTATTTATCACAGGCATAAAGATGTAAATTTGCTTATATGCAAAATGACACATGGCAAGCCTACCAGCGGAGAAAAACGTTCACGCATTATTACGCTATTTGAAGAAGGATATTCGGGACTGCAAATTGCTGAAAAAATAAATATGAGAAGTTCAACAGTAAATGACATCATAAAGCGATATCGGACAACTGGAACTATAGAAAATCTTGTTCGTCCCGGAGCATCTAGGAAAACAACAAAAGCTGAGGATTTGAGAATTGTATTATTAAGCAAACGCAATAGGAAATTAACAGCGCCACAAATAGCAGCCGAAGTCAATCGCGGCCGTGAAGAACAAGTTTCGGCGAGTACGGTAAAACGTCGACTTCAACAAGCGGACCTTCATGGACGCATTGCCATTCGAAAACCCTTATTACGTCGGGGCAACAGAACAAAACGGCTACAGTAGGCCCGTTCTCATCTAGATTGGTCATTAGATGATTGGAAACACGTGCTTTGGAGTGACGAGTCAAAGTTTGAGGTTTTTGGGAAAAATCGACGAATTTATGTCCGAAGATCTAAAACCGAAAAGTGATCCCGAACTGCATTGTGCCTACAGTGAAGCAAAGGCGTAGTTCTGTGTTAGTGTGGGGATGTTTCTCCTTTGCCGAGACGGGAGATTTATGCAGAATGCAGGGTGTAATGAGGAAGGAAAATTATTTTGCAATACTCCAAAATCATGCAGTGCCATCAGGATTGCGTATAATAGGCCGTAACTTTATATTCATTCATGACAACGCCCCAAAACACACTGCGTTAGTGTGTAAGAACTATCTAAAGGAGCAAGAAGAACAGCACACCCTGAAAGTAATGACATGGCCCCCACAAAGCCCAGATTTGAACCCTATAGAGTTGTTATGGGATGAACTGGACAGCAGGATCCGAAAAATATGCCCAACTTCACAAGAACATTTACGGAATATTCTGCAACATGAATGGATTAATATTCCACAATCCGTTTTAACAAAACTTATCGAAAGAATGCCTAGAATAGTTCGAGCGGTGATTAACAGCAAAGGAGGTTTTTTCGATGAAAAGAAAAATATAATGTTCAGTATGTTATATTAGGCCAGAATAACTTATTATTTATTTATTTTTGTCTTTTTTACCTGTACATACGATAAAATTGCATTTTGCTTTGTTTCGTTTGTTTCTGTAACCTTTTCATGTTTTTTACCAACCGACCGAACTTCTCTGAACGGCAGTGTATATGTACAAGTTATTCTTATGACCAAAGTGGAAAGTGCTGCAAAAGGGAGTTTCAGTCAGTTTCTCCGATGACACCCGAATGTCCAGTGGCGGCCATAGTACAGCAATAAATTGGAGAAATAAAAAGAAAATCATATCCGACCAAGGTTCAAATGTTATCAAACATAAAATACGCATTCATATGTCGCCTTACCACTGAAATAGATAAGAGATATCACACCGGAATGAACTTGGACTTACAAAGAGTCCAAGGGATAGTTTACCCGCAAAGAATACATATCTTCGGTCGTCCAAGAGATATAACATATAGATTCGATACACACAAAACCTTTGCACAGCCCTTTAAAATTTATCCTTGGAAAACGAGGTTTGCCTTTAAAAGATTTTAGGCTCTCCTCAGAAACCTTATGCTACTTCAAAACGCCGGCGTTCAACAGAATAACATCTCTAAAAGCTTGGACTAATTTCCCGTTTTTATCACCTGAGATAAGAGAATACGAGAATGCAACGTTATTGTAGAGTTGAACAGTGAAGTGGCTTTCTGTAGTTAAAGTTTCTCTAAAATTAATGTTTGTCTAGATATTGTACTTTTGCCGTATTATGCACTTCGAAAAACAATATTGTTCTTATGACGTGTGCTTGTCCATAATTCAACTACTCGCTGCAGATAAGATCTCCATCTTAACGGCTTCAAAATTTTGCAGACAGAAAACGTAATTAATCTTGGGCTCTGATTCCGTAATACACAACAGATGTTTAAGAACTTGTATTTTTAGTTGTTAGCATGTCCAGACCGTTTATGCCTCCGAGATTAAAATAGTGATTTCTTAATAGAGTTTCTTTGTAACGAGTATCAAAATACTAGGGGGCATATCATTGCCGCTGGTAGATTTTTCAGGAAGTGTTGCCATAATTTTGATTAGCTCATCTTCGGTATCAGGAACTAATGAGAAAATCAGCGGTCTGAGTTTTAGAAAAGACTGTTACAAAAGCATTGACTTCATCAGGTGCTGAATCAAGAATTTCATCGCTATACTTCATGAAGCTCGTAATCTTAGAGACTCCTTGCTTCAAACGTTTAAGGTTAAATAAATCTTTGGGCCTTGCAGATACTGGTGCAAAGTGGATCCAGTGCCTACGGTAATATTTCTTAATATTATATATTATCGTTGTGCCAAACCACGGAGATTAAGTTGTCCTTTTTAGCCTGTGCAGCGGTACTGAATGTTTGCATAGCTCACATAAGACAGCATAAAGCTGCATCATTCACATTATCAAAATGATCAAGGAAAGACCAATCAACAGAAAAAAGATCGTTGCACAGTTGGATAAAGTTTGCAAGTTCGAAGTTCAAACGGTTGGTATTATCAGAGAAAGTACGGAAGTTTTTGAATGTTAATTCTACAATAAGAGCGGGGTGGTAAGGTTCAATGGGGACAAGCAGCAAGTTCGACAGAGAATTCAACCTTGAGATAACTCAATCTAAGAGTCGATGGTTAACGTTTCTGATATCAAAGTTCGAGTAAATTCAAGGAAGTGATACTTCGTTAGAGGTTGTTATTACTTTAACTCTGCATAACAACGCTTGGATAATAACTTGTATTTATGCTTGCAACGAAGAAATATCCAAATCCATCATCAACCAACTACATATTACGATTTCTAAGCATGTACGGTACGTGTCAAAGGAACAAAGTAATACTCGATTTCCTCAATTTATGTTTATATATAATCTCAACTCATCACAACTACAACCATCGTAGATTATTCCATTAATCTGTCATGTATACCCGGGTTGTTTATTAATAACACCCTATCATTTACTAGCAGTGAACCGTGTAATCAAAGATGACTATTTACTACAAAAGAATAGAAAACACGTATACAATAAACGCTTGTATATTTTTTTTATTCGTCGTTTTAAAAGACATTGTGTATCCGAGTAATTGTTGTTAATCACTAATCACATACACGCATATATGGGTTATCTGTTTAATTTACATGATTTATTGGGCTACTTCGTAGTACTATTATGACAATATATATTCATAAGCGCAGCGTGCATGGGTATCGTCGGATAACAAGATCTTATCGTTTGTAATGTGTTTCCGTTGATCGCTAATTACCTTTTATCTTGATTAATTACGTGTAGATTTGAAAGCGAGCGCAGTACGGTTAACAAGGCACTTGCCTGAATAGCTGTGACGGTTTGTAGGATCGCTGTTGGGAAAATTGCTGCAGATGATAATTGCACTCTGGCATGAGTTCTTGTGTATTTCCAGCTAATTGTAAGAAGTACGCTCTGCAACTTGCATGTTACTAGCACATTGTTAGAACGTGTTAATATTTGTTATTGGTCGTTTACGATGGTGTGATTAATTCGTTTTGTAATAAATTTGTTTTTCTGATGAAGCTATTTTTTTTTAAATGGTCAGGTCAATAGACAAAGCCACGGAAGGAAATCCTTACACCTAGTATAACGAAAAGGTTAATGTCTGAGCGGGTATTGTTGAAAATAGGATAATCGGGCCAACGGAGAAAAATTTCCTTCAAAATGATGCAGCTTTAGCTACTCACTTTCCAGATGATAGCGACCTTATTTTACCAAGTTCAGCTTGATGGTAGTGTTCCTCCGCATTACGTAGCTCTTGTGAGGGAGTACAATTTTTCCGCAGCGGTAGGTAGACGAGAGCAACAGAATGACCATCCAGATCGCTAGATCTCATCCACCTAGATTTCTTTTCGTGGGGGTGCGTTAAAAATTTAATTTATAACCGGGGCGGTGGCCCCATTAGGCCGTAGGGTTGTGCACCCTCTGTGTATTTATTACGAAAATATACTTTATGTATCCGGGGGCTTTCCATTTATTCTGCGGTCAAGGAAAAATGAATTATGTGCTTAATATCTTACAAAGTACAATAGGTTGAAACGAATTATGCTGGAAATTTATATAAAAAAAATAAATGGATGGATGTAAAGTTTCGAATAATAATGCGAATAATGCTGCGTTTAGATCATCAGATTTCAGTTGAGCTAGAGCTGGTGTAAAAGATCTACGTTATTTAACCATTGAAACAAACACGAAGTCATCATATTAATGTCTATATGGCACTTGCAAGTTTTTTTACGTCTCTAAACAAAATTTCGATTGGTAGTGGTGCATGCATGCTGAAAGTTTTATTATTATATTATTTTTATTATTATTATTATTTTTTAATAATCTGCCAACAATTCCTCCTGATCATTATAAGAGTTTATCATATTTTTTACAATTGCCTTCCCCCCTACGTAATTATGGGCATGTTTTATGAAAAGTATCTAGAATTAATCGAATAATCTTTAAATGTTAAAATATACTGAGTATTTCATTAAAAAAAACTGAGGTCGATACACGTAGCAATTTTCCGATCAGCCCTGTATAGTAACTTTTTTATAGAAAAAAAATGCATTTCGAGAAAATAGAATCGACGATTCTGAGGAATTATTAATCAAGAAACGGTATTCCGTATAAAAAGGCGATCCGTTTCTTTATTACAACCCTGTACCTACAATCGTTGTTCGATCTGCATTATATTAGCAAGAATAATATTTAGAAGTAGCTGTTGGTCTATATTTAGCGAAAACCCGTTTCTAGCGTTGGTACATCAAACATGCTTAATTTAGCATTAATTCTCTGTAGTATTAATTTATTATAAGGCTAATAATTACCTAATCTTAACATTTACATACATGGAACGTGTATTTATGCGATCTTATTCTAGGCGAGTGACTTTTCCCAAACTATAAGTACGATGCATATCAAATCGGTTAACGAATGTGTTACACTCTGCGTGTGATAAACTACTACGCCTTTTGTTCATTTCAAAACACGCTACATTAAAATATCACGACCACTGCGTATCCTTGAAAAATTCGTATATCCATACAAAATGAGATATACGCAAGCAGTACGCACCTAATTTTATACAATATCTTAAAATATACGATTATTAAAAGAAATAACACGGAAGTGGGTTTCGGTTGTACTTTAGGAAATGGCGAATTTCGTACGATAAACCGCAGATATTTGTGAATTAGCCTAATTAACTATTATGTAATGCAGGGAAGTGGTTTTTCATTCAGTTGTAAATATTTTGCTAGGGTTATTAATAAAATTGGCAACGGGAGGAGCGTTCATACTGAATGGAATTTTATTTAAAAATACACGCGGTATTTATAAAGTAAACTTACAAAGTTAGAATCTTGGAATGTACATATTTATAATGCTTTTTTTATTTACGACAATTCTTACATTCGCGGATATAAAAAGTATTTGAAGTATCTCCAAAGCTTTTTTTTGTAGATTGTAATTGATACGTTTTCTAATAAAAATGGAAAAAAATAAAATATAGATCGTACACATTAGATTAATTTTCTGCACAGTAAATACAAACAATAGAAGCCAAACTAGTACAGTGGAAGCACTTGTATACCGCGTTAGTGTTCTTTAATTTACCGTTGCAATAATTTCAGTGTTGTTAGTGTTCTAGTAGTGCGAAAGGTGCCGGAAGCAACAAGAACGGGCCGCGCGCCCTTTTTGGAAGGAGTTTTTACCGAGCTAGAAACTGACAACGACCCGAGCACGAAGAAAAGGTTACAAGAGTTGTCAATTCCCTGCCTTCGCTTAAGGGCGATGTTATCGCACCAACCATTGATGTACAAATCAAAAACATTACAAATGGGAAAGCATCAAGGTTTGATTTCATCACAAACACGATGGTCAAACATCTCCCACCGGCAACAATTGATGAGAGATTCGCCATCAATTGGAAACGAGCTGAGGTGGTTGTTTTCGCGAAGCCGGGGAAAGATTCCCGATTTCCAGCAAATTGGTGGCTAATCAGCCTTTTGTCATGCCCCTTGAAGATTGCTGAAGCGAGATCCGGTGGTTATGCAGGATTACGGAGACCATCAGGGATGCGTTACAATATCGAAATATCGTGCAAGCGATTTTCATGGACATAGCAAGAGCCTTCGATATAGTTTATAATCGAGGCTTGATCTATAAGATGTTCGCTTTGAACATCAATGCGAACGTTGTGCGCCCGATATCCAACTACCCACAGTAAGGCAGCATGAACGTTAAGGTGGGATACGCTCCGGCGTCCCCCAAGGGTCATTGTTAGCTCCTGAATTATACTTATTATACGCAAATGATATACGTAAACATCCAAGTATAGGGCTAGCAATCTATGCAGATGATGTCGCCATCTACATCTCTAATAGGAATGAAGACTATCTTATCAGAAGTCTCTAGGCAACTGTGTCCGACTTCTTCAACTAGGCCAGGAGTTGGAAGCTGCAGTTAAACCCTGCCAAGTGCGAGGCTGTTAGGTTTATCGTACGCAACATAGAAGGCTTACAGCTACAGTGAAAAAGAAAAACAAAGTACCTGGGCCTTATCCTGGACTAGAGAGGTTGCGAAGAGGATATTGGTGGCGAAAAACATCCTGTACCCTCTGCTAGGTCGTGGGAGCGCCATGGATGTCAGAAGCAACATGTTGGCATGGTGCACTGCGGCGGATTGCCACATTATGGGTTTGGAGGCACAACAAAATAAGACCATCAGCATCATAGCCAGCGCGCTCAGCGCATAGAGTTGGAAACTGCATCGATGCAAGAACATATTGTGCATCTTGCGAGAAGCGGTTTCGAAGCTATCCGCTGATTAAAGAAAGAATCGAACCAGAGGACTAAAGGTACATATGTAAATGTTTAAAAAAATATTTATAGAAGCCATTCTCTATCAAAATACAAAAAAAATCGAACTTGTTAATTTTATAATCGATTTTTTTGAAGCACAATCGAAACAAATATTACTTTGATTTACCAAAAATAATTGAGCCAAAGCTAATGGGTTTTGTTAGATTGCAAGGTAAGTTGGATGCATACGCTAAAACGTTGAATGAATGAATTATGTGCAATACTTCGTAGTTTGTTAGATGAACCGATTCCTTTCTCCAGTGTATATTGTTCACAACAGGAATTATTTTCCACCAACGCACTATGTGAACATGCTGTTTATACTAAAAGTTATAAGTAAACATTTTAAACGCACAATTTGGTAAATTTTATTGTTACAACATTTAAATAAATATCTAAAACTAAGAAGTAAAGGAAGGTTTAGATTATATGAATATTATTTCC
This sequence comes from Oryctes borbonicus, assembly GCA_902654985.2. NCBI lineage: Eukaryota > Metazoa > Arthropoda > Insecta > Coleoptera > Scarabaeidae > Oryctes > Oryctes borbonicus. The sequence continues at coordinate 10,247,993 of LR736861.1, read as the reverse complement.
TAATTTTGCATGTGCAAGCAGAATTTGCATGGCTTTTACATCATTCAATTTTTGTTGATATTTATTACATTTCTAACAACTTCTACCCTCGAAATATCCAAAAATATAAATAATATATTCTGTAAAAGCGTGTATATCGATATTACTTCCTTCGATTTAACCTTCTTATTGGCCTATTCCGACGTTCGATAAGTTACCACTAAGAAAATAAAGAAAGAAACCTTGATAATTGGTTACATACATGCTTTCCACATTGGAAATGCCGCGATATCCAAGCATTATTAATCAAAGTTAAGGTAAAACACAAATGATCACGATACGGTGGGTGTATAAATCATTCCTGCGAGGACTCTCACCTCAAAACTGTAAGACAATAGCCCGATGCCGCGCCGCATCGGAGTCATAATATTCAAAGGGACTGATTGAATTTCATGCTTACAGTGCATCAGCATATCAGTTATGCAGGCGCAGCCATTGATCCGTCCGTTCGTTCCGAAGTTATCGACACTGACAACGTATTTCACTTCTGAACTACGATTTTGATTATTATTGAAATTCTACGTTCCATGCTAGGCGATAACAAAGAGCATCATTCGCCTAGAAATTTTCTGTATCTCGACGCAGCGCGGTTGAAACGTTTTGTGAATAGAGAGATAGATGGTAGCAATGTGTGGTGTAATTTGTTGATTTGCGTAACTGTTGTGCACTCGCTTACATTGCTTGTTACATTGGTTGTAATTTGACAATATTTAAGTTGCTGTATTTACCAGAATTTAGGGACATCATCCTTTATAAATTTAATTAATTAATTTATTTATTCTTACATACAAGGTGTGGTTATTTATAAACGAAAAAGAATTTACAACTAAATCTCTGCAAACTGATCATCCTCTCCATAGCAATTCTGCACCTCATTAACTGTCAATCCACTGTTTTGTTTATGGCTGTCATTGTAATCAAACAATACTGACACAAGAAATCACTTGGATGTAATGTCCAAAGGTTGGATTCGAGTTTAATTGTAAATATTCTTCTTACTTTAAACAAATACATAATTATTCAGAAACATTAGAGATACAAATTTTCTCTAAGGTAAATATAGAAAAAATGTATGGTGTAATTAAAAACAATTTCTGGTGTTTGAATTTGGCAATGTTTGGCGTTCGATACTGAATACCCTGTATATTTCGAAGGCATTTTAATACCACATCTGGGTAAGACCAAGTGCACAATTTAATCTCGTAAAAATTAATGTTAAAATGTGTTCGCATTCGCGACTTTTGAAGGTAATAGATTAGGTGATTGAAAATAAAATTATGAATATCTCTAAATTTGCTGGAAATAGACATATTAGGTTCGGTTTGTTTTTAAATAAAGAAACAAAAAAAATGTAAGAAAATACAGCGCGTTTTAGTTAAAATATGAAGGTTGATTCGGTACTTATCGATCATACTGTACCTCTAGAAATATTTTTGAAAGATAGCTTATCCATTTGATTGCTTTAGTGATAACGAAATTAACGATGATTGTAATATATTTTACGATGCGGTACACATCTAGCTGAATCGCGTAAGAAGAGAGTTTTACAATAATTACCGTCCTTGAATATGAGACGGTGACAAATATCCATTGACTCTGGGCGTGGAAACGTTGTGCATTTCTTGTGTACAGTATTATAGAGTCGTTTAATTAGGTGTACTGTTCTATTCAGCCAGATATAGAAATTTAGAGGATTTCTTGCAATCTTTTTTACTGAAAGAAGCGATTAATTCTTCAGTTAGCGATCACAAAGATTAAATACTGCTTTAACGATTAATGATCCGCATCGTTAGGTATTTTTACGCGGTATTCCATAAGACAAGAAGAGATTTCTCCTGGAGATATATAACGCATCGATTGGCCAAAATAGAAACTAAAGGTAAATTAAATTAAGAGTAGAGTAATTTATCAACCGGAGATTGAAAGGTTTTACTTAGGCTGTCGACACGATTTGTCGAAATGAAATTTATCTCTTCGGGAACTAATGATTATTTGACCAGCTTCACCTTGGCGTGTAGGGACAGTTAACGCTATACATATGCGCGATAATAACCGATTGCCTTTGGTACACAAAAGAACTAAAACATAAGAAGAAGCAACGTTACCTAGAGAATAGTTGTTTTATTTTATTTAAGATATAAATTAGTTTTCGAGAAGCTTTCTTGCTTGTATTGGAACGTCCTGCTGTTCATGGTGTTAATAATTAATCATACTCTTTCTGTACAATATTCTTGCGGCATGCATCTTTGTAATAAAATTAGTTCGTACAAAATTGAATGCTGGTATACCACAAAAAACAATTTACTTTTTACTCCTAAACGTTAACAACCACCTGAAAATTGATTTTGTTATCGTTAAACTGTTGGGACTAACGCATACTTATTGAATTAATCAATACAACATAGTGCTCCCTTGGGACCTGCAACTATTGATATCTGAAAAACTATGAATTGGAAAGATCTGCAAATTTCATAGATTTGCAGCACCGGCAGTGGTACCAACTTACCAAAAATATTTTGGCATAAAAGTTTATTGTGTTCGTGGAACACGATACACTTTTATCCACATGTCGCCCATGTGAAGGTCAAGATCCGGTATACATTATACGTTTTCGTCTTTCGACCGAAAATGTTATATGGAGTGGTGATTTGGAGCGTGGCGGTGGCGCGAAATATCAAGTTGCTAGGATCTATTGAAATTAGCATCATCGAGCTGGATCTTGATTTACCGAGCGTAGTGGATCAGATTGCTTTAATTGCCTGAGCCACACAGCAAAGGGCCACTGAGCTGTTTGATGGAATTTATTCATTCATCAAATAGCCTAGGAAAGTCCGGACCAGGCGACTTAAGGACGTATTCGAGGCCACGCTTTTGACCTAATTGTTTTAGAAAACCTGGTATTAAGCGAAGCTTAACCCTAAGTGTCTCCATAGTTCTTAGAAAAAAATTCTCCGTGACATAGGTCGCCGGACCGTAGTTGCCTGAACGACACTCCTCATGAGGTTAATGACTTCACGTGTTGTATTCTTAATACTTTTATTCTAGGGGGCTAACATTTAGAAAATATCGGCATGTTTATTCAACATCTAGTTAGACTGAGAACATTTCGAGAAATTGCGCAATTAATTTTATATTTTTTTTATATTTTAAGTACTAAGTAAGTTAGCTTTAGAACGGAAATGTTTAGACCTATCGACCTACCATATGCATGGATTTCACGCGAAATTAATTACTGAAGGCAGTTCATTTAAAATAATGAAGAGCAAAAGCGGAAGTTGAACAACGGTGCCGATATTTTCTGCAAGTTAGCGCTCTTGAACAAAATATGTTTGCAAATTTACAAATTTTGAATCTGATATACGGCTAACATAAACTCAACCTGTGACACCCTGTATATAAACAAATGTGTTATACTTGCCGCCTTTCAACATATACGAGGTTTTACTTTTCCACTGCGCATGATACAAATTTGGTTTTTTTAAGGAGAGCAACCTGAATATTATTGTGTTTCAAATACCTCTCATGAATTCACATCAATTTTTTTGAGATAATTGAGATAATTGGAAATTTTTGGGAAATGTTGCTTCTACGGACGCCTTAGGAGATACAAATCTTATCTAATTGGGTATTTTTTGGATTTTTCGGCGGTACATCAACCAGATTCTATAAGATGGCCTTACAGATCGTTATCATATTTGTTTTATGTATTTCTTCTTTTTAAATGGAAAGCCCTAAATATTTCTCTAGAATCTAATAGAGGCGCTTTTTTTAGAATAGTTTTTATAAGCATTTCTTTGTATCTAAAGCGCCTCCTCCTTTAATAAATTAGGTATGAAACTGTGAACATACTTAAGTTTTCTTTATTAAAGTGCAGTGTGTTGCGATTATAAAAATTTGTTTCTCTTCTAAATTAACATTTACATACAGATTTATCAAAATTTTCATCATAAACTAGACGTTGACATAAAAATTTTGTTCACTTGAATAATACGTCATTATATTCCATTATTTCACAGTCCGTTAATAAAAGATCCTTTTCGAAATCGAGCCTGTACGTTACCACTTATATCTGGGAAAAGGGTATTATTAACCAAATTACAATGTAGGGAAATTTGTTTCTCATGTTGTATCCTTTCTAAACTATACCATATTTAAATTAGCTGCCGAATTCTTAAATCCCTCCGTATATTGCTTTATAAATCTATCTACTAATGGCTCAAAATCCAACCAAAACGACTATTTCTTTGCTGTAATATTTGTGTTCAGCTAGATTGTCCGCTAGTGTATCATCTGGTACATCATTTCGAATATAATAACTAGTGTCACCAATCATATTTATATTTTGTGTTCTCTATTAATAATACAAAAATATTATATGGAGCCTCCCTATCGAAAATTTAACAAACGATGCTTTACTAATAAAATTAAGTAGAAACGTGTCAAAGGTCAGAGGCATAAATTAATTTACAAGATGTAAATCATGGTGGTGTTGTCATTCTTTTTATAAGTTTATTGCTTTTGTCGGATAAATGGAGATATCCTCTACCATTAGGATGCGACCGGTAAGATAAAAGCATTAATGGGGCACACTTTTTTGGAATTTATTACGGTGGTCACCATTAACGGTTCACTGAGATAACTTACAGTTAATTTATTAGTTTTTGTGTTAAACAAATCGCCTTACGTAAGCCGAAATGTGTTCGTATCGATTGGTATGGTCTGCTGTAAGTTTGTTTCATACTTATTATTTCGTATTTTTCCATTGCCAAACTACTAAAAATACAATGTGGTAAATTAGCGTTCATATTTATTTATTTTCGTAAACAGAGCTACTTTTATTATGACGTGGGTATATTTTACTAATAAAAAAAATCTCTATTTTGAAAATTTGTTGATGTGATCTGGTAATTCTAAACGTATTCACATAAATTTTGTTCGTTGTACGTTTAAAACAAATGTTACAACTGTACGTTCTTTTCGACCACATATTTTTTTTTAATTCTGGTCATACTTGTAACGTATTGTACACCCATGCATATAACTTGGATGGATACACCGCCAGAAAGTTATGATCACGTATATTACTTGGCATGAGGAGAATATAGACTAATGCGGTGACACGTATGGCATGAAATATAATATAAATACTATATAAATTTCAACTAGACATACATATGTATATACTTACGCATGTTGTACGTGTATCCATCTAGAGAAATTGATAAATGTTACTGAAAAGCAGTTTTAACAGATGCTTATAATACATATTAATATGACGTCAACTAGGAATAAATTTGAAAATAATATTGATTGATGCATGGGAAAGCATACGTGATTAACAGATTATGAAGATATTTTAAAATATACGCCATTTAGTTGTCACAATTTAATAATTTTTGCTGAAATATTTATAGTTATGCAATAAGAGTTGTTTCCGGTATCTTTCCCTATGAAGGCATTATTAACTAGATAATTTTTCTTTTGTTCTAAAAACATTCTCAAATGTTCTTCAGTTTCTGTTCGTTGGTTGATTCTCTTGACCAGCTTATTAATTGCGAAGTAGTTGCTAATAACAATTTCTCCAGATCTTCTCTAGATAATATTAGATACAAAGACGATGTCGCGTTTGGTTTTTGTTTTTTTCTGAATTCTATCAAAATACGTAATGGTATAAGAACATAACAAACAAGTGATTAATTCTGCATTTAATGATTTTGATTCTTGGAGATGGGTTGGCTGATGTAAATCCTTCACAGATGGTTCTGTATTTTTTCTTCCTCCGAGATTTTCATTGTATTTTTCCCCGTTAGTTGGCGCGAGCTCTTCCTCGTTCTTATTTCATCTTTTCTGCCGAGTTGATGTCGATTTAATTCCTTTGACGTTATTGAAAGCAGGAATTTGTTTGTTTTTTTTTTACTCAAAAACTCCGGAGGAAGCTGTGGTAAGTTGTAACAAGTAAAAGACTATCAAATTCTTTAATTATGGGGATTAAAAATTGAATATTTTCTATGTTAAATGATGATTTATAAATTGTTAATTTATGCTCAATCGCTGGGCGTTCTGGAAATTTGAAATTTTCCTTTGTCCTGGATCTGCTTTCACAAGTTTCTGTATCTGGTGGTTGAGAGGTTTCTTCGTTCAGAGAGACAACCGATAACACGAACTTTAGCGAAAAGTACAGGAATTGAGCTAATGATAGAAAGTAATAATTAATTATTTAATTTCTTATTTTTCCTGGATTTATATGTTTTTATTTTTTTTTGTTTTCATACTGAATGCATTGCTATTTTTTATGCATTTCTGTATATGTTACTATGCTGGCATGTGTTTCTGCATTTTTTTTTCTGCAATTGGGTGTAAAACCTGTTGGAAAAAAATATAACGCTGTGATCTTGGCCAAAGGGCGTAAAAAAGCATATTAATTTAGGCTGTAATTATACAGGACCATTTAAAGAATAATGTAGACCTTATTGTGGACAAACGCCAAGGCGCTAAAAATATATGTAGAGTATATTAGACTAACTTCTTGTAAATATTTGTAACAAATTAATAAAATATTTCCATAACAAAACAAATATAGAGAAATAAAAAATAACAATGTATCAATAAGCTTTAAACATCAACAAATAATGTAAATAATATCCCGAAAGACCTACACATTACGAGCGATATCAACTGAAACTCAGGTTGTCAACTTACCATGCATATGTAGGATCCCGATTTTCGCATGGCATAATTTTCTGGGGAAACTTCGTGGATGCTGACAGAATCCTCATCCTCCACAGATTGTATCTGAGAACCCGAAAATAAGGGAGTAATGTAGAAGTGTAATTAAAGAGAACCGTGTACTTACTGCACATTTATAAGGGTGAAAACAATGTATGCGTGCATACATAAAGGTCTAGTGACTCAAACTTTAAAAATATATAACAAACAACATATTCACTTAAGATTTGAAAAGGACTCTTTAAGAAATGCTGATTTAGGAACGTTTGCATAATCTGAACGAGTTCTTCTTTATGAAGATTTATTTTCGGTGCTTGAAACATGTGCAAAATAGGATCGTTTGATGGTTTGATACGAAATGCAACGGTACGAAGCAGAGCCAAAAGGTCCATGCTACTAGTCTATCAGGTAATCCAGTATTTATAATTTAAGAGAAAATAGTTCCGAAAAAACATTAGTGAATTTTCTATCGATTTACAAACTAACCACATGTGCTGATCATTGGTACCAATGTAAACGAGTTTTAGTCATTTGCCCACAAAAGGTTTGTCTTTAGGTTATTCGGAGTACGTCTTGTTTATTTACAAAACTTTTCACAGACGGAACAGAAAATTAGATACAGTTCATCAATTGCCGGAAATGGGGACACAATTTTCTTCTGAAAGACGTATTGCTAGTCAAGTAATGATCAAATCAATAATTAAAACTTTAACTGTTTCTATATTTACCGTTTATATAATTAGAGTTATTTAATATGCTATAAAATTAAGGACTTTTTCCACGTTTACATTGTTGCACTAAATTATGTAATTTCGATAACAAGTTTTAAATTGTTAAACCGGGTCACATTGGAAGTACGGCATTATTTTACTGATAATCTAGTGAAGGGCATACTTTACAAGTTCTACCTTACAATTAGTCACAGATATTAAATCTAATTTTACTTCTGGTAATTTCTATTGAGAATGGCAATTGGTTACCGACATCGAGTCATACTGTTGTGGCAAGGGTTTATATTTCGTTTTCTTTATACCAGAACAAAGTCAATATGCACAAATAACATAACAGTGGGTACGGCTAAGGCAGTTCTACTCCTAACGCGTATAAACAACGTAAATTGTATCGAGCAATACAAATCTATGGTAGATATTGTAGTTGAATAATGTATAAGTCAAGCTGGATTTCTCAAGATATTGGAAAGTATAAGATCATGCTCGGGATTAGATTCATAGTACGTTTATTTTCAGTTTTTATGTGATACAAAAATCTCTAGAAACAAAACTGCGGTTAAGTGAATCTTTTCAATCCAGAGATATCAATTTTGCAATCATTAGGTATATCTCAAACTGTTTGTTAAGACTTATTGAATTGTAAATGGTGACTTTAGTTGAATGACAATCACGAGCGGACGGACAACCCGTAAGCAAGAAGCTAAGCTATCAGTTAGCTGTAGGTAAGCGATCTCGTTGCCGTATCTTCTGACTTGTGAATCTGTTCGTCCGGAGTAAGGATCGTCTCGACGTATTTTCCATTCAATCAATGGCATAATGAACGGTGAAGTTGCCAATCACGTACCCCGACCACCACAACGATTGTTGCCGCGATTGGCCGTATGCGGTCCCGATCACCGGACATCTAATAATGAACGACATGAAAAGGGTTAAAAGTGGACGCGTGATCGAAATGACGAGGAGTGTGTAGCGGCCGTCCTTTCCATGGCAGCTACTACAATTGGCACGTGCTCTCGCATATGGTCCAATATTAACATGTCCTGGGATGCGTGTAGAGGCCGCGAGCTAATTGCTCGAATATAAATTCTGGTGCTTTTGAATTTTAACGTAATAAATCATAATGAGTAATGATCACTGGATTGTGTTTACAAGTTGGTTTTCGGGAACAATTACAGATTACACGTAGCAGCTGCATTGCCCGCTTAGACGTTGGATTTATACGAGCCTTAATGTGCTATAATTTAATCGAAACTTTCTCTTATATTTTATACGTAGGGATTTTTTTAAGCAGATAATAGTGGAGGTAGTTATTTAGCTTTGATTTTGACAACTTTTGTGTATTTTACAATTCGCTTTTCACTGTGCATCAAATGTCTAACCAATATGTTATGAAAAACAATAAATATAGATTGTACCTCAAAAATTAAGAATATTGAAAGGAAATTGCGCATCATACTTGGTTCTTTCGATCTTGGCAGACACGTGACCAATTTTTCTGTATACGAATCTCATTGATTGATGTAGAAGATTGTGTGGATAAACGTGGAGCTTAAGCGCAAAAATGACGTTGTGGTTGTACATAAGAGTCATGGGATCAATTATAACTAAAGTTCGCTACTTTCCATGCGCTTCACGAAATTAGTAGAGACTAAACAGACTCGAATTTTGTCGACTATTCGGGAAACCAGTAGGAAATACGAACCTATTCTCATGAGACGAATAGACTCGACTGTATCTGGTCTCTGCTAATTGTGTAAAAGTGGCGAACTTAAACACGTGGTTCGGTAGCATGGCGAACAAAGACACCTAGACACTGGAGGCAATAAGGTAGCTGAGTTGCATATAAAGACTGGCATGTCAGTGTATCACGGGGTACACCTATAGCTGCACTGGGATTCATCCTTAACCTAGAACTACTGCACATTCATTAAGATGTAAATTATTGAAAATAACCAGTGACTTTCATTATTCCCTAAAAAGTAATACTAATGGAGTCTTTTTTTTTTAAACAAAGAACTAAGCATATAAATTAACAAAATACCAAAATTTAAAAAATGCTGTAAATATTAAATAAAATTTTGATAATTATTGAATAATCAAATTATTAATATTTAGTGCAAGTTCAGGCCAATATCCAGCTATATTTTATTTGGATATGTTCCAAACTTGATTTTCGTTTTCGTGGTGGTGATATTTGTTTTCCATTTGTACTTTACATAAATACCAAAAGTAAGTAAAGTATTAACAATAAGTTTTAAATATTTATTTTTTAATGTAATTAAAATTTTGTTCATATAAGTGAGAAAAGTAAAAAAATATGAATTATGTGGGGAGAAAGCAATGATGAAAATCAAAATTTAGAATACTTAGCCCTAGCTTCTCGTGGAAATTATGTGCTCTTCGGGAGATTCTTCCCCTCGTATCGACCAATAGGTCTACAACGAATCAAAAATGCCCTTCTTTAGACAAGTGACACCAGGCTTCTATAATTGTCTCATGGTTGTAGCATTGCCTCCGTAAGATGTGGTAATGTCTCTTGAGAAACTCATCTATAATTGGAGGAGAAGTATATGACGATATAACGTCAGGGTTCAGCAATATTAACCGAGTAAAACGATCAAAAATAAATAATTACCCAAATCATTGTTTGAGCAAGCTTTCGTACATTTTATTTTTGCTTCATCAAGATAACACTGAAGATGTTTACAATTTGTGTGAAACAATTATAAAACTCTAAATTTATTGTGTGATTCTGTTTAGAAAATAAAAAATTTTTATATACGCTCGTCCTAATTAAAAACCAAAGTAGAGCATTAAAATTTGAACGTTCAACAATTCTTATTTAGATAAACCTCAGATATTTCATTTAACAATTCGTCAAGGTCTCTTCGAGTGGTAAGGGTAAATTATTTCTAGAATGTTATGATCATACTAATCGTTGTATCATTAACCTACACATTTATAAAACGTACATGTAATCCATTCAACGTTTACATACCGATCTGTTACTAGTAAAAAGAATTATGACTAAATACCGATTAAATTCAATAGAATTGTAACTACATGTGTTTTCGTTGGGGCTACAATTAGTCATTAAATCCAAACGGCGTTTTTATGTTAATGAATCGGTAGGAAAATAAGAATTGCTTCTGGCGGCGTGTATTAATTTCTGTATATGACCAAACAGGAAATTTGTAAGTAATAATAATTAAGAACGACATTACTGATTGCGGCAGATACTGTACGTAATTTCCTCGATACTGAAAAGTCATTAACATAAAACGTGTGGATCAAGAATTTAATTTACGCTTATGTCTAAGAGACATAGGGAACGCACTTTTCGATTTTCGTTGTATTTTTCCTGGGATTTTAATAGTATAATCAGATGTTAAACGATAAACTATGAAGGTTGCACAATAAAATCGATCGATGACAGCTCGAAAAAATATCAAAAATTATTCTTTTTTATGAACTTTTAGCAATGAATTCTTTTCATCTGTATGCGTTGACATTTCCAAGACGACTTTAGGGCGAGCAAATTATGTTTCACTTTATGAGCCGTCATAAGGTTGGGACTGGTCACTTCTGGAAAATCATAATGGGGTTGATCTGGCCTTACATAGCATCTATGATCCTAGGTGTAATTATACTCTGAAGACAAAAAGTTCCCTCCGTGGTGTAGTAACTCTATTAATCTAAAAACCAAAAGTTACTATCATAAAAAGTGCATTAAAACAAAAAATGTTTCATGCTATCATGGATTCAAGCGTATCCGTAAGATTACTATGATGGTAAAAATGAGAGATAATTACAGAACTTACCTTATATTTACATGCTCTATAAGAAAATGAACTAGAATCCTTGGCAGGCTATAAAATGGAGATGAAAGCAAATGTGCAGATTCTACTGAAGTTGCTGATCAATTTTCAAAAGCTTATGATCCTTCTAATACTACGTATTCTGGCAATACAGCATGCAATTAATTGCCTTCCTAAAGATTGCAGGATTGTTTTTAACAATAACTATTAATATATTAATTACTATTGGTGCTTTTCTTGCTCTTTGGGAAAAGAAAAAAATTTGTTCAATTCATAAAACGGGTCTTCACGGGTAAAATTTTGCGAAAGTTAACGGAGGATCTTCCACCCTTCTATTTATAATCAAGCTCAACCTCATTTGTCCCTTAATCAGCATGGTTTCATCACTAGTCAGTCTACGACTAACAATTTGACCCGTCCCGCACAATTTAATAGCGAAGTAATGCATGAACGTAGATAGCTGGGCGTTATTTACACAGACCTACCAAAGGCACGCGATACTTCTCCCCAAGTTGGAGTGCGTTGTTTTTGTTTCATCTGTTATTTGCTCAATAAACTCGTGTTTCCTACAACGGTTTTGCATCCAGCGTATTCTTAAATTTGGGCCATTTCCTTTTCAATGTCTTTATAAATGACCTTTTCGAAAGATTTTTTGCCGATGACGTTAAATGATATTCATAGCTTTCGTCTAACAACGATGTGAAGGAGATTTAATGAAAAATAAAATTAAACAAACCTGATAATTGGTGTAAATCCAGCAAGTTCAATTTGAACGTTGGAAAATATTGCGTACACGTATCAGCTCAGCCCAATCATTACGAATTATAAGGTCAATAATATTTCTCTAGAACGATTTTTTTTCGAAACGACGTGGTAGCAAATTCTTACTAAACTTGATCAGTAATAAGATAGTGTCCATACTTTTTGGTAGCGTTTTGATGACATCACGTTCCACGTTTAAACTGCAGCAGTAAGGCCACCCTTATACCACCACAACCGAAGACAAACTTAAAGAAGCGTCCATCTCTTGCAGTGATGGCCATATATTTGATTTTTGCTTATTAGGTTCTTAGGTTTTTTTATTCAAAAACAGGTTTTTACAAAAACGAATTGATAGTACATTTATAACTATTTTTTTATTAAAAAAGAAAACAGAATTTACACTTTGTAAACTACGCTCATAACACTAAATGTTAAGTTTTGTTAATTTGAAATCTCTGCCAAGTTAAGGGTTAAAGATATCTAGCCTTACGTCGTTTTTTATGTGAAGGTTCATTGAATATACTCGCTACAGCCAATTTGCTGCGGATAAATATTTTTTGAGATGTGCGACTGTTGTACCACTGTGATTGTTATTCCAGGTGTGTGGTTATGTAGATTTTATTTGACCTTTTGGTAAAAAGTGAAGTTCCTCTATTGGCTGCACTGGTTACCTTATTTAACCTTATATTGACCTGTGACTTTGACTGACTTCGTACTGGAACGTAGGGTAGGTCGTCACTCCACTTTGTGCCACTAGATCCTCCTATATGATAAATGTTAAGAATGGAGGCGTGGCAAAGCCAATATAGGAACATATTTTGTTTGGGAGCAAATGTTAGTTAATCTCTTTATTAACACTTATGTAGCGATTTCTGTAACTTAAATCATAATACAAATAAGCAGCAGAAGCGACAGCCATGGGAAAGTTACGTAACAACTATTATGATTTTTAAATGGTTATCATCTCACTTCCCGTAACAGTGTTTCTCGTTGAATTTAACGACATTTTGAAATTGAGATGGAAACGATAGATTGTAAATATTATTAATTATGGGCTCTAGAGCTTCGGATGGATATTACTGCCGCGCTACGATAAGACATTGTGTCTGTTGATTTACGCCATAAGAGTTACGACCTCTTGTTTTAGCAGTATAATGATGTAACTTGCTATGGAAAGTGTAATTTCGACGAAAGTTTAAATTAATGTATGTACGTTACATAACTTTGTATTAGTCGTACCTGTACGGTATTGTTTGCCAAATTAACGATCATCTCAATAAGTAAAACTCGTGACACGCTCAGCGAAATTGGTATTCGAATAGAGCAACTAGAATATTATTATTTACAGCGACGGCTGCTGGTAACGTAAATGGGAGGTCAATGATAACACTTCACACCTAAAAGATTTTTTCTAAAACAAATAGTTATTTAGGTGGACATAAGCGCAGTTTTGCAACACTACCTACGACACATTATTTTTCCTAATATCGGCCGAAATTGTCGACAAACTTCAGCATTTTTTTGAAAATATTCGACCTTAAAACTGATTTTATTTAGATTAAAAAGTATTTTTCCATTATATAAACTTCTAAATCACAAATTAAATTGCTTCGACAGTAGAGCATCCTCCCTAACTAACCTGTGCTATGTACACTGTCGTTCATAGAAGTTCGGTCGGTTAGTAAAAAACATTAAAAGGTTACAGAAACAAACGAAACTAAAAACAAAATGCAATTTTATTATATGTACAGGTAAAAAAGACAAAAATAAATAAATAAAAAGTTATTCCGGCCTAATATAACATACTGAACATTATATTTTTTTTTGCAGAATATTCCGTAAATGTTCTTGTGAAGTTGGGCATATTTTTCGGATCCTCCTGTCCAGTTCATCCCACAACAACTCTATCGGGTTCAAATCTGGGCTTTGTGGGGGCCATGTCATTACTTTCAGGGTGTGCTGTTCTTCTTGCCCCTTTAGATAGTTCTTACACACTAACGCAGTGTGTTTTGGGTCGTTGTCATGCATGAATGTAAAGTTACGGAATATTATACGCAATCCTGATGGCACTGCATGATTCTGGAGTATTGCAAAATAATTTTCCTTCCTTATTACACTCTGCATAAATCTCCCGTCCCAGCAAAGGAGAAACTTCCCCACACTAACACAGAACTACGCCCTTGCCTCACTGTAGGCACATTGCAGTTCGGGATCACTTTTCGGTTTTAGATCTTCGGACATAAACTCGTCGATTTTGCCCAAAAACCTCAAACTTTGACTCGTCACTCCAAAGCACGTGTTTCCAATCATCTAACGACCAAGCTAGATGAGAACGGGCCCACTGTAGCCGTTTTGCTCTGTTGCCCCGACGTAATAAGGGTTTTCGAATGGCAATGCGCCCATGAAGGTCCGCTTGTTGAAGTCGACGTTTTACCGTACTCGCCGAAACTTGTTCTTCACGGCCGCGATTGACTTCGGCTGCTATTTGTGGCGCTGTTAATTTTCTATTGCGTTTGCTTAATAATACAATTCTCAAATCTTCAGCTTTTGTTGTTTTCCTAGGTACTCCAGGACGAACATGATTTTCTATAGTTCCAGTTGTCCGCTATCGCTTTATGATGTCATTTACTGTTGAACTACTCATATTTATTTTTTCAGCAATTTGTCGCCCCAAATATCCTTCCTCAAACAGCGTAATAATGCGTGAACGTTTTTCTACACTGGTAGGCTTGTCACGTGTCATTTTGAAGTAAGTTTTCTTAAAACTTTCGCGCAAAAACGACAGATGCACACCAACACACGTTTAACAGTAAAATGAAGCAAATTTATATCTTTACGCCCGTGATAAATAAACAAGAATGATACTGCGGTATATTTCCTAAATGTATTGTGCGTTAATAATCCCCAAACGACCCGTTTCAAAAGATCGGTACTTCCGAGAAATTCTTGGGATGATAATAAAAGGGACTTTATTGTGGTTGTCGCAATATTTCTACTTTACATAATAATTTATGGCTTTAATCCCTTAGAAAAGAGTGTATGCTTAATATGTTTCTAATTTTATATATTAATAATTGTATACAGTGCGATATAATAGATTTTTATTGAATGACCGAACTTCATCGAACGGCAGTATATGTACGAAGACGGTATGAGGCAACGTAATTGTTTTACATTTAGTAAATTTATTTGTCGACATAGCTCTATACCCTTAATCTGATGTAAACCCCTTTCCATGAAGCCATTTCTTCAAGTTTGGAAAAGAAGGAAGTCGCGGGAGGCCAAATCCGGCGAATATGGCGGATGGGGCACCAATTCGTACCATAGCTGAATTAGTTTTGCCGATGCGTGGGCGGGGCTTTCTTCGCTAGGTAGAACCTTTTTCTCCTCTAGTTCAGCGTCGAATCGGTTGAATAAATGATCCTTCACTTCTCCAATTAATCAATTAAGATTGTGCCTTGCGTATTTCAAAAAATCGTCGCCATCTTTTCTGGCTGATCTTCTTCGCCTTCTCTGGTGCAAATTCGCCCATTTGGCCGACTGTGCTTTAGTTTCCGGCGTGTGGTGATGTATCCATGTCTCATCTACTGTCACATAACGCCGCAGAAGCTCACTCGTATTGTGCTTAAACATGTCTAAGCATTGTTTTAGCCGCGATTCCATTTTTGATCAATCGTCAGCAGATGCGGTATCTATCTCGCCTAGCTTTACGCTCAGCTCACGTTTGGTTGAGATCTTCCGTAGTCACCTCAATGGGACGGACAGATGCTTGGTTGTATTCAAGTTTATTAAACCAGCATCTGATGGTAGTTATCCAAGGAGCATGGCCCTCGTAAATTACATCAATCTTCTCCCTGATTTCCGCACACGTTTTCCTATTTGAAAAAAGAAATCGAACCAATGACCGATATGTAGTTCTCGTGTGCACAATGTTATTTTAAAATTAGGATCAATTAATGGGACTACAATTTACAAAACAATTCTTTTATTACATATTGCAATATACGAAGTAAAATATTAGAATGAATGTTAAATTTGCAATAACTCTTGAACCCTTCTTTTAATTAAGAAAGATCTTCTAAGCAATTATGCCACATAAACTAATAGAACTTACATATGAAACACGGGAAGAAACGCTATAGTGAAAACAAATTATGAATGCTTCACATGAACTGTTTAGGTGTTCTAGTTTCGATTAAATTTATTTGTTAATTCGCTAATAAATTGACTTGAATCTTTAATTTACGTGTACAAATTTATTGTCTTCAATTTTTATTATTATATACAGAGACATGTAGGAATGCAAAATTGCTAACAAGAAGTTCTGTTATCTTGAATATGTGTATAATTTTCAAAGCGAATGTCTAAAATCGACGAATTATTGTAAACATTCACGTTTATTGAATCGCATTAGCATAAGACGTAAGGCTAGTTTTTTTTATCAATATTACAATATATATGTACATACGTATACTTCATTGTCTTTAACATACTTCATCGAGATAAATTCGTGGATGGAATGGAAAATGAGGAAACAAATATACGTACGTTTGTAATAACGATTTATTTACAATTTGCTAAGGTAAACGCGTCGTCACAGACTACTACTACTACGGTAGTCATCCTGTCTATTCTACTTCGAATAATAATAACATCAATAATGTGGTAATGACACCGCAATAGAGCGTTGTTCATGTGGCGGCGTTCGCAACTGTTCGATTTAAGTTCATTGCACTTCTTCTAGCTGCGATTGATGCGTTTCTCATGAGAGTGGACCGAAATTGCATCAACATTACCAAATATGTAGCCATCGATGTTAGGGTCTGCAAGAGAGCAAATTAAATGAAAGTGTGCATGCATCAGGAAGAAGAGTGGTTATAACGGCGAACGATTTTTTCGCTCTATTACCATTATTCAGAACACTCCTATGAACAAATTAATCTGATTTTGTCGAATGCATATAATGGAGTATTTTAGTAATAGCGGCGGTTTTTGTATTTAAACGATTATCCGCAGACTCCGTTGTACATTTCTTTGAAAAATAGCGATGAAAATTACGAAACTTTTAGAGAGATAATGATAGCAAGGACTGTGGCGTAGACTATGTACGGACTATTGTAAAGAGTAATGTTATAATAAAGCATGGATTCATCGAGAAGTAGTTACCAATAGTTAGAAAAAGTAAGAGTGCATGTACTTAAAATTACACGAATTATACCATTAGTAATAAGATAAACAAAGGAACTTTGGAAGAAGTAGTAATTATTTAACAGAACAATCTAAGATGATGCATCGTATTTTAAATTGGAATTGGAAGCTTTGTTTAAGTTCAAATTTAAAGTGGCCATCTCCTACGCGCATTCAGAGATCGCTAACCTTTTAATTTTGATTGTTAATCAATACTCTGTACAGGCGCGCAACAAATACACCAGAAAATTTGCCATATCAAAACGTGTAGATTAACACACATTGTTATCAAACCAAGACGAAAGACGGCCGCAGTCGATGTCAATCTACAGCTTTGCACCTCATAGACTAAAAAGGAATAGAAAATTTGTGAGTAAATCTCATGTAATCCTGGTATCAATTAGAAAAACCATGCCAAGTGAAAAGCTGCAACGCCTTCCCTCTGTTTCTCTTAATCTATGCTAAACAAGCCAGTGGGTTGGTTGATGGCTTAAGGGCTCTCTTCTATAAGAGATCCATATTATATTTTCGTTATCTATACCACAATTTCATATAATCATAACTATATATTCAAGGTACTTTGGGAACGTTCAGTGGTTTTGCTTAACGTTACAAACCAGGGTATTTTGATTTTCTTTTAGAACTACTTATATACAGTAGCTCGAGTTTGAGCTACGAACAACTGGGTAGATTGATGCCTTTTCCAACAAAATCGACATCATTTTCAATGAGCCATCACACCGTGATTTTAAGTAAAACAATATGCACAGGAAAATTGGTCTCTTTTAAAGTTCATTTAGTTTGTAATAAATATTAAGGCATAAGCCACATAAACATAGAACTTACGCAACTTGTATGTAAAGCTATCTTTCGCATGTATTTCATCATCCAATAAAACGCCATGATTTATCAAAATTTCGACTCCCAATTTCGGTTCTTTCGATTGCTTAGTTATTTTTTGCTTTTATTATTTTAAAAGTGCTTCTAGTTGCGATTCCTTGGTTTATACCAGTTCTTTTAGTCAAATCTAGAATAAGCAAATCTATTCTTTTTAATTAATTGCTTTTCGGTCAAATTTGTGCTTATTTTTCTGTTTAAATTAATATTTTCATAACCTTCTTAATTTTTTAATATCAAATTTTACACCTTTTGGAACAATCAGTTGTATAAAGAGCTGTGGGGTAGTATGCCAAACCTAGATCCTCATTTTAACTGAAGATCGAATAATGAGAGATAATATTTTCAAGTACCTGCTTTGTCGCGTACACTCCCTAAAACCAAGACATACGGAAAAATCGGAAAGAAAGATGAAAGGGTCTCTGGCAGCACGAAACATGCTTTACCTTGTTCCGAATTCATTACTTAAACTTGTGTGGTGTGGAGTGTGCCGATACTTTTGTATTGTTTGCCAAAATTTAATTTATTTATAAAATCACAGCCAATATTTTGACATAGAGACAAATTTAATAATAAGTTATACGCTGAGATATTTCTTCCACCGTTTGTTGCAGATGTGGAGGCACACGACAGATTGATGGATCGATTCTCTTCGATAAAGTTTTTCTTTTAAATAAAATATGATAAAAAATAGAAAAATAACTGTATTTTTCTAGGTGCACATGACAATTTAATTTGAAGTCTTGATATACCCATAAAGAAATTTTAAAATGTTACCAAGGAGCAAGTTGTCAAGGAATCTCGGGCTGGTGTGATACGAAATGCTCTACTTATCTAAGGCAGTTGATTGTGAATTGACAACTTGGCGGCATTACATCATTAACTGATCATTTGAAAACGTTTTTCAGTGCATTCCTTGCTAATCGTAATCGTATAAGTTGTGCTGTATCGCATATGCCAGGCATGCAAATTGACCTACATCAGCGCCGCGGTAAAACAGACAAACTGACAGTTAGGACGTATATATTTCCTTATTTGCGCAAGAACTTTGCCGACACCGTTCTGCGCATACTCTTGCTTCTACTTGCCATTCGGAACGGCTATGACATCACAAACAGATATGCATCATCTTTAATGCAAATTTGCGGTTCATTTTAAATTATGTGATAAACCATCACGTATACTTTAGGTCTATTTTTAGAGGTGACAAAGGTAACGGCATAATGTGCATATTATATGCATTCCACTCCAATATGCTATATTTGTCATTAGCAGAAAGTGCCATCAATAGGAAATTACTCGGTATATTGATTAAGATTCATAACAGGCGGATTTTTATCAATAGCAGTCAAAAACATATGCACTTCCTGTCTGGTTCTACTGTTAACAGCCATCAGATTAACATTTAGCAGCCTCTCTCTGAACTCGGATCCCATTTTCGATGACGTATGATGGGCTTCGTTGCATATGATGTATAGCAAGGACATACAATAAAACGCAATTAAAAATAATCCAGCTTCTTTGAACGACAAGCCATGATTCATAATTTCCGTCAAACAACCGTAGCTTGCAACGATGCAAGTGCGCTGTGCAATTTATAAACCACAACGAGCATAGACAGCTAAGGATTTAGTTAGGTAGTTAGGACGTATATATTTCCTTATTTGCGCAAGAACTTTGCTGACATCGTTCTGCGCATACTCTTGCCTCTACTTGCCATTCGGAACGGCTATGACATCACAAACAGATATGCATCATCTTTAATGCAAATTTTCGGTTCATTTTAAATTATGTGATACACCATCACGTATACTTCAGGTCTATTTTTAGAGGTGACAAAGGCAATGGCATAATGCGCATATTATATGCATTCCACTCCCAATAAGCTATATTTGTCATTAGCAGAAAGTGCCATCTATAGGAAATTACTCGGTATATTGATTAAGATTCATAACAGGCGGATTTATCAATAGCAGTCAAAAACATATGCACTTCTTGTCTAGTTCTACTGTTAACAGCCATCAGATTAACATTTAGCAGCCTTTCTCTGAACTCGGATCCCATTTTCGATGACGTATGATGGGCTTCGTTGCATATGATGTATAGCAACGACATGCAATAAAACGCAATTAAAAATAATCCAGCTTCTTTGAACGACAAGCCATGATCCATAATTTCCGTCAAACAACCGTTGCAACGATGCAACTCGTCCCTTCGCTGTGCAATTTAGAAATCACAACGAGCATAGTTAAGCATTTAGTTAGGTAGTTAGGACGTATGTATTTCCTTATTTGCGCAAGAACTTTGCTTTAACTTTGTTATAACACTTGCCAGTCGGAACGGCTATGACATCACAAACAGATATGCATCATCTTTAATGCAAATTTGCGGTTCATTCTAAATTATGTGATAAACGATCACGTATACTTTAGCACTATTTTTAGAGGCGAGATTACCAGAAAGTGCCATCTATAGGAAATTACTCGAATGCCGCATATTGGTGCATAGAGCAGCATAATTTCAATCATAAAAGTGACGAAAACAAGGGTAAGATTGCGATATCAAAGTATCGTTAAACTTAACGATAATTTGATACCATTCATCTTATTCTCCTCATTCATCTCTCAAGCTTAAGATGAATTGCTTTTACGGATAAGTTATTCTCTTAACATTTTATTTACGCTTCGAAGAAGCCGGATATTAAGAGTGGTGAAGTTATGTTACAATAGAAGGTGCTCGACATTGTTAAACTTCGTTAGATTAAGGAGCTGAATACAGAAATTTGTATTGTTTTGATAGATTGCTTGCTTGCTTGAGATTGTAAGGACGTGGACATTTGTTGAAGTACATTTTTTTTGCGTTTTTTACCGTTTGTCTTTTTTTTTTTGCAAATTAAACATAATGTCCTCTATTTCTCATATGCAGTGTCCTAGATTAATTTCCATGTTTGCATCACTTTATCAATAAAAATATTTAGTAATTTTTTCATTTATCTATATTTAACCAAACGTAAATTACTTCAATGTTTATACAAGCAACGTAAGCTACAATACAAACTCACACTCAAGATTTTTGCCTGTCATCAGTGTACTGCACTGCAGGTTTAGTAGGCTGACCTGCAATGCCGTAATTCACGAAGCCGAGAGGGAAATAGCGATGTGAGATACAGAATATGCTCGTAACAACTCTGATGACGCCGGGTAGGTAGAAACATGTCCATTGGTTAGCGTTTTCTCCTTACATTGTTTTGCCGTGAGCGAGTCCACCAATACCACGAGGAGCTGTATTAACAGCATTATTTTGGTCATTGTTTTTAGACATCTTTTGATGTGAATTTAAATGATATTTACTAAAACTTTGTAACTCGTAACAAATTGTTGGATATAAAATAATGATAAAGAAAATAAGCAACGATTCTCAGAAAATTAGTATTAACTTTTGTGCTGAGTTATTTATTGCAAATTACTTAAAAAGGATGTATACAGCATGTAGGGGCAAGCATACTAAAGCGAAGATTTTGTTTCTGCAAATAGCATAGATTAACTGCATACAAGTGCTGCTATGTCGTATAAAATAGGAGATACTAGTGTAGAAGTTTCCAAAAATATTGCACGTTTGTTTCATTTACCGAGGGCAGATAAAGAAATAAATACTGCGTTCTGAATTACTTCAAAAGCTGCGTTTTGCAACGTACCTATTTATTTATTCTATTTACATATGCAAGCGGTATCATAGTCGCAGGCATGCACTTGCATTCTACAGCACATATGTCATCAAAGTAAATAATCTATAACGCTACATGGACGGAGCGCTATGTACACTTTTGCAATTATAATTTATGCATATTTCACATGTCTAGGTGCCCTCGACTGTTTAACAAATTATTGCCTATACGCGCAAGCACAGCACGATTATTGTTACTTTATTTAAGAATTTCTAATTTTTAAATTTTGAACCATTCAAGTGTACATTTTTTTTCATACCGGAAAATGTCGTTTACAACATTTTTAATAACTATAAGAATTAAATAACTCGAAATTTTTGCGTTTGAAGATCATTTTTAATAAGGCTTCGATGTAAAATATTACGAAGTAACGGCAAGTAAATATGTTAAAATTAAAATTATACAAATAAAACGTTATCTCCTTGAAGGATCAATTCATTGATATATCTTTTTTGAGCATTTATAATAAAAAACAGTGAGTATAACCAAATATAACTATACTTGGCTTTAATTGTCTCCCCATATATCATTATTATTAAATGATTCATATCACCATGACTAAGTATTTTATCTCCACCTACTATTGTAATCAAATTGTCAATTCCTCCTTTTTAATTTTAAAATTTTAATCCTATATCCAAGAATTAAGTCAAAGCGTTCATTAAACAAATAGAAGATGCATATTTAAAAAAAATCAAAATTTGTGTGTTTGATAATTTTAACACTCAAAGCCAATATAAAAAAAATCAAAGGAGAGCAGAAAATTTTTTTCGTTTCTTATGAACAAAGTTTAACGATATAAGAATGGCCTACCATTCTACAGGTACATTGGCAAAACCACGCTCAGCGAAAAAGTGTACCATTGACGTAAAAAGATGTCGCTAAGGCCGGGTTGTAAGGCTTCCTTCAATTTCTAGACAGTTCATTAGGGAGTACGCGACCTAGCATTATCTTAATCGGTACCAATTCAACACCTTCGGAACTCTACCAAACTCACAACATCACAATTGCTTCAAGACTTTTATGTTTGCAGATTGGCCGCGGGTTAACCACTGATTCGTTTTGTTTGAATTACGAAGGCAGACTACTTTTCATCACGCAGTAAAATTCATTGATAGAAATGGGGATCTCTCTGGCAAGGAGCTGATTTCCACGAATTTGTGAATATGACGACCTATTGTTTTGAGCTTAAGCGTTCGGGGTGGCTTAAGTCTCTATCATAATTAACTTATACTGGAAGTAGGTCCAATTTTTTCGCGAAGAAACAGCAGAAGGTCTTCCAGGACATCATTCTTTCCGAAGATCTGTTTGACCATTCTTGAATTTTTTTATATCGGTTTTGCGCTGATCTGAAATAACATCTTAAGCCTCTTTATTTGTATTAGGGATTTTTAGTCCAGAAAAGGTGCACAATGCGTCAATAAAATCTCAAGTTATTCACAATGATGCTTAATATAGCTTTAATAATTTTTACAATTTCAAACATCCAATCTCAAAAATGAAAAATCTTTTGCTCCAACCTATTATAACATTTTAGCCTTAATTTAAGAATTAAGAGTTTCCTCAATTTTTTAATGCAGTAGAAGAAATGTATAAAGTTAGTCTATTTAATAAAATAATATGTCTTTTTAACATTATTAACTGATAAGTTTCAGATTTATGCCCTAAATTGTATTTGATCATAATCGTTTTCGATGTTCCACAACGTGGTAAAAGTCCCGACATCACCTTGTAAATTTTTGTACAACGACGGAATCTTCCTGATATGGAGCCTATTATTGTAACGATGGACCTTCGTCGTGTAGATTTTACTTTAAGTTTTTATATATTACAGATTAAAATCATGTTGTTTAAATTGCAATAATCTCCGTATAAATTCGATATTCGTGTATCGACTTACTATATTTAATTTCCGTCTATTTACGAATCTACCTCAAATAGTATAAAGTAATGTTTTATGTCCTAATAGAATGTTAAAAAATACGCCTGCTACCGTATACATATATTACAATTATTACTGCATAGTTAATAGGCACGCACGGATATTTGAAAAGGTAATTCGCACACAGGTATGTATCTATGTTAGATATTCATTCGAAAATAGCACCGTAAATATTTACATTGTAGTCGCCTAATACGTATAGCGTATAAATATTTAAAATTAACATAAACAAGTTTATTATTCCAATTTAAGAACATATATTTATTTATTATTTAACGTAATTTAAGAGTTTCCTTATTGTGTTGGTGGCCTATTCTTCGACGGTAATAATCTCTCTACGTTATTGCTCAGGATAACAATGATAGGAAACGTTCTTAGATCATGAAGTAAGTTTACATGGCCTGGCGTGGCGCCAGTGTTTATTGCTTATTTATAATGAGTATTATGAGCTTCTTGATCGATAGTAAGCTTAGGTAAACATATGAGGACTATCTATAATTTCTATACGTAGGAATATTTACTTACGACGTAAAGTGTCCCAATATATTTCAATTCAAGAGAATTCCTAGGAAGACACTCAGAATTAAGGATTTGGAAAACCTGAAACAATTAAGGCTCCTGCGTAATGGGATCCGACCGACTTGTCGACTGTTCCTAAGTTTTTTCAACTTCACTCTAAAGTCCTCCGTAACTACAAACTAACAGCCGACTATAGAGAAGGTTGAGGTTATCACATCATTTCTCAATCTATCTCCTCAACATTTACAGTTTCAACAGTTGATACTAATAACGAATAGAAAGAAAGTACGAACTGTAGTCTTAATAACTTCCTCATATAAAGAGGAGGAATTTCAACTAACTACTGAGTTTACGAAGAGAAAGAATTGACACAAACAATGCAGAAAGTGTTTGACTACTACTGACAAAGCAAAGGCGAAACATCAGAATCTAGTTAAAAAGACCGCAATACCGAATATCTTTACTGCAAGGAGCTCTATCCAAGTCTGTAGAAGGTTGGATGAGCTAGTTTTGGTCACATAGATGGATTCGACGACGAGGATTAAATAATTTATAATTTGAAGTAGAATTCAAATGTTCTATCTTGCTCTGATAATGGAATGGAATGGAAAAATCTGGATTTTCTTAAATTTTCTGCACTGCTGATGGCATGCGGACGTGTTTGTAACATTTTATTCCACCATCACGCAAAGACTTAATACGAAGATTTGTGTATGAATTCTTGAATCGTTTTAAGGTTTATTAAAATTATTGCAGCCCTTCAAACACTAATTTTACGGTTATGGTTGGCGCACCCTGTATATGTAATACTTAAAAGAAAAAATATTCATACTTACGGAGGAGATTAATTTTCTGTTGATGTCAGTATACTGATTAAGATTCATAACAGGCGGATTTTTATCAATAGCAGTCAAGAACATATGTACTTCCTGTCTAGTTCTACTGTTAACAGCCATCAGATTAACATTTAGCAGCCTTTCTCTGAATTCGGATCCCATTTTCGATGACGTATGATGGGCTTCGTTGCATATGATGTATAGCAACGACATGCAATATAAGGCAATTAAAAATAATCCAGCTTCTTTGAACGACAAGCCATGATCCATAATTTCCGTCAAACAACCGTAGCTTGCAACGATTGTAGTCATTAAGATTAAGATGCAATACATCCCGTACATTCCGCTGTAAGCTTTACCGAACTGCTGCATCATATGCGATAAATCAACCCATAGATCTCTATATTCGGCTAATTTGCTTGCCGGATCGGCCGATTCTAAAGCATTATGCAAATTTTGCGCCAAATCCTTAGCAACTCGTCCCTTCGCTGTGCAATTTATAAACCACAACGAGCATAGGCAGTTGAGCATTGCTAGAATGTGATAATAGCCGAAAGTGTGCCATAGCTGCATGTCGGGTTGTAGGTAATATTGTGCCAACATTACAACTATTCCCAGTACCCAGGAGAAAATACATAAACTGTACGTAATTAAGCCCAATCTTTTAAATACTATTGCCGTTCCTGTAACTTGATAATATTTTAGCTGAAACATGTATATTACTTTACCTAAAGTTAAAATTGTGTAAACGTCGAAATTACCTGAAAATGGGTCCACATATTTTTGAATTTTGCTACTTCGTGTCCGTTGGTCCATGCTGCGATCGGTAACAGGAAGTGTGGAATTAATATACTTAAAAATATGATGCTGTAAATGTATTCGTCGAAACGTTTTCCCTTTTGTAGGACCAACAACAATCTCTCTTTAAATACTATTGTAACGAAGACCGTTTCCGCAAGGAAAAGAAAATATGCGTATATCATGACACCAGAAAACCAGCTGCAAGAAAATACCTATTTCTCAGTATTAACGATTAAAAGAAATCAAAAGGAAGTTCAGCTGTAGAATAATGTACGTCTTCAGCGTTCAATGTTTTCATCTGAGTTACCGATTGGAGGCGTATGATAGATATATACTGTAATGTTTTATACAAGGGAAAGTTTTGGAAATTATTGATTTTCAGAAATTATATTCGAAATGAAAAACTAACCTGATACTGCGATGTTTCAATATAAATTCTATTTATATGTACTGGAATCCCGTTTACTTCAAACCACTTATAACTTCGAATTAATGATACAATTCAAACGATGCATTTAGAAAATGGGAACACGGCCAAATACGTGTTACCTGGATGGATGTTAGACTCAAAGTCATAATTAATTACCGTCTTCTCATTGCTTTATTTAATCGCGATAGCGATGGTTTAATCACAGATAATATCTCAATCGGATGCTCATATTTTTAGAAATAACTGTAAAGCAGCACGAACGCAGCCTGATTCTAGGCTCATCTAAGATATGGGACACAACTAACAACTACATAACAAATTTTACCAATGGGCGTTTACACTGTTTACAATGTTTATTAGTATCAAAAATGCCTAAACATGTAAATGAAAGGTTCGTCTAGCGCGTCTATGCTCGGGTGTTAAGAATAATTGCAATAAAAGCTAGTAGCTACAGAATACGCAGTATTCGTCCGTAAATTGGCCACAATGATGTTCTACGACCGACAGTGTTTCATCACCACTACGCTAAAACTGTTACCGACTGAAGCCGGTGTTGCACAACCAAGCATTTCAAAAGGAAATCTTCCCGGGGGGTGGTCCTCCTGGGTGCGCCTGAACCTGCTGTACGTGATTTACCTTGATTTGCAATCCACCGTAATACAGCCAAATGATTGCGATTAAGTCTAGGCGCAATTTCCCGTAAACTAAAATCGCCTTCATATAGCCCAATAATCCGAGCAGGTTCAAAGAGGGTCAATTGTTTATAAGGTTCTCCTCTGCGAGGCATCATTCACGATCGCTTGAAACATACTGCACGTAATTTACTAATTTTTGTACATCTTGCTCTTGTAAGTGCTGGAAAACAAACTAGATCAATGCAATATGATAAACAATCGTTTAAGTTGACCTTTATTTCACGAAATGTTACTGGGAAAATTTCCTGAATACTTATTTACCACAAATACACGCACAATTAATGTCAGACACGTGTGATTTAATTAAACATTTAAATGAAAACTGGTTTCAGTTGAAATTTTATACAATAAAAAAAATTACTGTCTAACCAACTGTTTATAATTACAATAAAAATACACGAAGAAACCTAAGCACTGAATGGCTGAATAGGAATGTATGCAAATATAAAAATATACATGAGCATGCTAATGTGTGTCAGGAGTATTGGTAAAAGTGAAACTGAAAGTCAACATGACCTACGCCAATAGTAAGTGATTTATATCATGGTTTACAGGGGACTGACACCTGTTTCGTTTAGCCAGTAATTTACACCGTTCAGTAGAATGTGCCACAGTATAATGCATACATATGTACGTATAAGCCTGTCGACTTTCTACATGAATTCTGTTTCTTTTTTTAATTCGTAGTTTTCCAGTGTTTTATTTTCTTTGTATTTATATGCCGCTGGTAAAGAAAATGAAAAACAGAAAGGTTCTTTTTCTTGGGTTTATTTTATTTCCCAACGTTTCTTTGACACTTACATTATCCTTAACTTCATGCATAAATTGCTGTATTAACCCTATTTTACGTAATTGATTTCAGAAGTAGCTGCTTAACAGTTGAGAATAGAAAATTTCAATATATTTTGTTTACTGTTGTCACAGGAACCAAACAATACTAACTCTAGAACGTACTTGTATGTAATAATCAAATGCAGGGCTCGGGTTTAACTATAAGTATTTATTGTTACTTTCAATGATAGACATACGCATCATAACTGCTGAACATCCTATATATTTCAAAGGCGCAACCTTAGATAGCACCAAGTATGCAATTTAATCCAGCAAAAATTTACGCCAAATTATATTTACATTTCGATTTCTTTTCAAGAAAATAGACGTCTCAAAACTTAGGCAATAGTAATGATATACAGGATATTCCATTTAATAAATAATAAAGTCTGGTTCGCTACTTATCGATCGTCGTGTGTGTACAGATATATTTTTAGAAGGAACCTTATGGTGTCTATTACATTATCTGAAAACTTAGATCTCCTACCATTTACACAATAGGCGGAATTCCAGAAGATTTGGAGATTCTTTATATTAAATATTCATGATTATAACAGGAAATCATATTATAAAGCAAAGGGAATGTAAAAACGACTCAAATTACGTAGGAGAAAGCCCAGAAAGATGATCAGGTCGAGGACTTTCTCGAAAAGAGATTTTATTGTATTTATTCAGAATTTCCTCAACACGCACATACCTACTTATTGCGAAGTAGCAAATTTCCTGAAGGAATAAGTAACTTAGCCTGCTATTACTTCTAACAGATAATTATATGCTCGTAATTCTATATAATTTCCTTCGATGTATAGATAGCATGCGATAACTTAATACAATATTAGCAACAATAATTACATATCAAAGTAATACGATATAATTCAAGCATTAGCAGTAGTTTAACATATTCGCATACCTAAATGTTGTTTTTCCTTTTCCGGATCTTTCAATTGGCATCACACCCATTAATTGGAATAGAACCAATAGGCTTTTCGTAGTTTGATAAAAATTATCGAATTGATCTAATAATTCGGGGTCGGCTTCTTGGTCTCCTCCCTTTCCAATACTCCCCAACCCTGCATCTGATAATCTCTGCGCTCGAATATTATTTTCTGTATTCCTTTGATGCGGATTTTTGACATGGTAAATCGAATCGCCGTCTATGTACTCCATATCGTTCGTGCTCTGCGTACGTGTGGTATGGACCAGAGCGCTTGGGTCTAGGTAGTTTGGTGAAATAATTTATAGTTTGGCGTGACTCGAGACAATTACGGGAGTGCAAGGAATAATGTCGCGTATATAATTAATTATAGGTACATACATACGGTTCAACAGAGCATTGTTCGGTGATCAATCATATTTATAATTGTTCTGTTCCCATTGTGAATAGTGAAAAGTGGAATTGAATGAAAAAAAGTCAATTTAACTGTAATGAACGGTAACTACTAGAAATGAGGGCAATGTAATTAATTGTGAAATAATACTTTTGTTGGTTTATTTCTGAAAGTTTCTACTGAGCTTCAGTATTAGTGAATATTTTATAACTAACAATCTATTCCTACTTGTTCCATGATCTACTGACACTTAATAAAATAAATAATAAAAATAAAACATAAATTAAGTGCTGTGAAAAAGATATTTTTTTTGTCAGAAGCACATTTCAATTTTAAGTTGCGCTCCTTATCTTTTGAAATGAAGTTCTCTTGAAATACAGAGCAAATGAGTAAGCTAGATCTAGGAAGCTCCCAAATGAAAGCGTAGCCCGGTAAGGACTGGATAAGGCATCTGTCCCCACTTTAGTGCTTGCTCAAATATCCAAAATGAATTTAAGAACAAAATAAAAAAGCATAGATATGAATCCCATTTAAATTTTGCACCTATCGATAGGTTAAGACATTGCCCACCCCTGCTCAAAAATCTGGCTATGCTCACGTTCGCAACTTAAAATTTAAAAAATTATTAAACTTTGCAGACTCCCCATTCCTCATTTCCTGAACATGTTATTAATTTGATGTATATTTGTAGAAACATTCTCTCTGAAAACCCAAAATTTTTTGAGTTTGAAAGTTGAAGAATTTCCTCGTTGAATAACCTTTTAATAAAGAGTTTCCATCAAAATCTAATAGATAAACTTTGCACAAGCACTTGTATTAATTCTGGAGGTAAAATCTTCCAAACGGCCAATTTTAAAAATTCACTCTTTCTCTTTACAATAATGACACTTGGTTAGGTATTAAGGAAAATCTACAATAAAAACCTCATTACAGCTACTTGTTCACCTGAGAGATTAAAATCTAAAATCATTCGCGTCGTTTGAATTACGCAGAAGCTTTAGATAGAAGAATCGATTTTACTCTTTAAAAGTAAGTCTCCTTTGAGCGAAGACCATAAAGATGGAGTTCCACCGATCAGAGTAATTAATTAAATTTATTGCAGCTTATCGGCGCTGCAAGTTGTACTATCTTAATTGGTAATTTAAGGAGTATGATGTTTTCTTTCATTTTTCCCAATTTCCTAAATAACTTCGTAAAGAGATTGTTATCATAACGGTCAATTACCGCAACGACTTAAATTCTAATTTATTAGAGTACGAAGGAATTCCAGTTTTATTTGTTGTGAATTGCGCTTTTAAATTTTACGGTCTCATATTTCAATTAAGAGGAATATGATTTGAAAGCTTTTACTGCATAATTTATTGTCTTAATTTTTTTTCAGTGTTTGTGCTTTACTTTATTGTCGGCTATTTTATTTGCTTTACTTTATTGTTAGGAATGTCTGATAAGTAGTACGTTACCAAAATTCTAAAAGGTGTTAGATATCAACATCTGAGAATTTGTGCTTGTAATCATTGCTTTTTTGTGCTTTATCGACCCTTGTCCGAGGTACCTGCGTCAGGGTCGTTTGCTATTCCAGAGAAAGCTAGAGATATACTGAGGTTTATAAGTTATATTCACTTCCAACGACAAAAAGCCTTTTAACAGAAAGGATTGAAAGTCTGACAACCAACAAACCAATTTACGCAAACGTTGGATAAATAAACAGTAATACAAAGTACTAATTCAATTGAGCTTATACTTTTCCTATTCGCCTTCTGCAACAAAATAGCCCTTTTGTATGTTAAAATGGATGAAGACTTTTACTGAACATTAGTGTTATTCTAGGATCTCCTTTCGTCAGTTCAGAAGATGCCCTACTGATGGCAACATATTTGCATAGAATGTGTTCTGCCACGAGATCTTTTTGGCATAGACGATAGATTTGATCTTCAGCTTTTCCTAGTTCAAATAAATGATATTTTAGGGCTATACGACCTGTCGGTAACCTAAAGTCTCCTTTACTGAAATAGCGCTGTTTTTTGTGAGTTAGTGAGCCTGATATGAGTGCCTTCCGCTGTTTTTGCGCGTAAAAAACATTTTCTTGTATATTATATTTATTATCATTTTAACCACACTAATACAATCTTTGGCTTAACTGATTTTAATCATGTTATTTTTTTTTTCAGCGTTACGGTGGCCATATTCTTAGGCGACCTCTGCTGGTCTCAAACATCCCCTAATAGCGTAGTCAAAAGGAAATATCCAACACGGGTAAGTACCAGACAATTACGTGCCTAACACTTCAATCACGTAATGGTTCTTTGTTCCACTTATGGTACAAAACGCATTGTACATATTTACGGCATAGAATAATGAGCGTATAAAATATATTACCCGCTTGCGCATTCCCACAGTATTGTTTAATTAATCATCCTGCGTATGTAACATCGCCTTATAGGCTTGCTTGATTTACTCTCTCCAATTAGACTGGATTTTCCGATATTTAACACAACACTCACAAATCGTATCGGGACCGTTTAAAGTGATTTACATACGGATTTGTGTATGGAAAACTACACGTGACCGAAACATTAACAATTATAACTGACAGATATATTCAATTATGTACCGTGCCCAAGACCGCGTTCTATTCATACAATACCTATATAAAGAATACTGTTGGCTATTTTCAGGTGTACTAACGATGTTTCTACGTTATTTATACAACAAAGTAAGCAAATAATCTGTAATATGATCAGGTGGTCTTCGTCCTACTTTTAGAATATCGCTCTCATGTTCAATGGGAAGCAATTTTATAACTTAATCGTTGTTCTACTTGCGTATTTTTAAATGCCTACAACAAAGCATTTCATTAAATTTAATTTATTTTGCAATGCCAGAAATATCTCTTTACATGTTTTCATACAAATCACCCTATTGCTTTTCTAAATACTCGTCATTAATATTTAAACGCTATTGTATACGTTCGAACCCATTACTTCAAACACTTTTCTACTCTGAAGGTAGTATCTCCAAAACATGGTTTTTGGAGGCTTCAACAACTTCTTGAAATGATAAAAATCGAAAAAAAGAGGTCGTTAGACGATAAATCAGGTGAATATGCGCATCAATTCAATTTTTTCTCCTTCAGATAACCATTCTGTGCGAGAGCTGACATTGCCATGATGGTGACCCTCCATGGATCTGTTTCGTAAACGAACGACCTTTATCGGATACGGTTCATCTGGAAACACTCAAACAGCTGCTTATTGCTTAGTTTTGAGCATTTCCTTAAACCAATTGACATAAGCCTTTTTTGTACTAGGCTCCAATTGTGCGGAATCCATCCTGAGCAGATCTCTTCATACCTAAACGTTAATGCAAATTTTGCAAACTAACGGCACCGATAAGTTTCACAATTCCAAGGTTTAATGCTTGTTAGTGGACGAATATAGGCATACAATGTTGTCCTGTTCTTATATGTTGTTTGTCGCAAGCCTTCCTACTCTCTACTTAATGCGATCTGTTTACATAGGTACTGCAAAACATTCTGTACAAGAAAGAAATAACTTCGTCAGTACAACTAACTTTAGCAAGATTGATAGCAGTTTCGTTAAGTATGTAAAATTTCCACAATATCTTCAACTGCGTAGAGTAGTATTAATAGTATTAGTACCATTGGACTATGGCACAAATGCCTTTAGATACTGCGACCTTGACAGATCTAATCCAATAACCTAAGGTCCACTTTGCTGAACGATAGTATCATTTTTGCTGTCTTAGGCGAGCCTGATATGAATGCTTTTGCCTACATTTGTCCTGGAATATTTTCCCAGTACAAGGTGATTCTCCTCCTATATTTTAATTACTTATTGGATGTGGCTCCTTTATAGGCCACAGAAGGGGTTAGGACTGATGAAGAGCATATGCGTTGCTTCTCTGGCCAGCTTGTCTGCCTTTTCATTACCTGCGATCCCTTGATGGCCTGAGAACCAACGCAAAGTAACGCGGCTTTTGTGTTCCAATTGTCTTGTGTATACATTTGTAAATCAAACCAGATTCGTATGATAGCCTTGAGAACTGCCTGATTGTTACTGAATAAAGTTATGGTTGTGCCTCGTATTCCTATCTCGAGTTGTTTTTATGACAAAGATCTCTGCTTAAAATATGTTGGTGTGGAGTCCTGTGGGCATTTTAAAGTGGTAGTTAGACTCACTAAAGCCGTCCGTGTACCATGCCAGAGTACCCCTTTTGCTTTGGGGCTGACCGGATGCCCACCCACTGGCTTTCAGTGATCACCTTGTAAGGCTGATTAAAATTGTATTGTATAGGGATCGTGTCCTTTGCAATGTGCATCAGATAGTTTATGTTGGGATCTTCAAGGATTCTGAGATGCCCTCTGAGATCCCCAATATGCAATCCTTTCAAAGTATGAGGGCACTCAATATAGTCTGTTTCTGAATGCGGATGTGAAGCGGCGTTAATCCCAGCAGGACTTCCAGCGCTGCTGTGGGATACCTCCTCATCAAACTTGTGATGTTGAGACAAGCAAGCTTCTGAATTTGTTGAAGTTGCTTTTGACCATAGGTGATTATGGGTCTAATTATTGCCGTGTATGACCAAAAGATCATTTGAAGCTTAAGACCTCAGTTCTTACCGTGGCATACTAGCGACGCCGTAATGACTTCAAACTCAGTCAATCACTGTGTATTATTTATTTTGCTAACGGATCTAAACGAAGGAAGTCCTTATAACACACTGACAGAATCAGATCAATATTTTTGTAGTTAGTAGTGGCATTATAACGAATTGTTTCCAAAGTAACTATTGCTAACTTAAATAGTTTTTTATGCCCATTGTTGCATTTGGGTCTAAAAGAAAATTTAATTAGACTTTAACGATGATGTCTTAGGATAGAATTAGAAAGTTACATGTCGCCTTGGAGAAAGCATGATAATTCATCTGGTGAAAATACGTGATTACTTACTAAGTATCAATTGTTGCTCGATATATGATACGTTATGCATTAACTAATGTTAGTGTTAAAAATTTATTATCGACATGCTTCTTCTACATCTATTTACAAGAACATATATCACTATGCTTCATTTATGTATTAAAAACACGTTAAATTAGTAAGCTTTTGTTTTATAAATTGGAATTCTTTTACAAAATTTTTCTCGGAAATAACCAACTACCTAGCACCATTTCGAGCAAAATAGAGAAATGCCTCGCACTAAATCTAGATTTTAAATTCGAGAGACGTGTTGTACACGTATTTACAACCTATCCATTTCGTTATGAAAAATAGCCAATTAATTTTGACATATTACACAAATTTAACGACCGGTTTCACGATCGTATAATTCTTTTGCATTTGGAAAATTGAATAGTGCCATTCGAAGCCGTAATCAATATTTCATAATGAGGTGTAATTTTTTGTTCGAGAACTCGAGAAATTTATGGTAAAGGATAATTTATGTCGTATATCAATATTGTAATTTGCCTATACGTCACGATAATGCATCGTTATTATTTCAAAGGATTTATTGTCGCCATGTTTCATGTACATCCAACGTTCGATTTCATTTCGTTTCGTTTCATGCTGTAATAGAGTTACTGCTCCTTAATGATTTTAAAATAACAGGTAAAAACTAGTGGTGGGATAGTCGATCTGAATGTTTGTTCGGATAATCCTTCATTCGGGGCTGTTACTAGCAATAATCACCAACAAGGAAACACCCTGAGGTGATCGGATTGGAATTTGGCAGATTTGTAGGACCAACCGAATGTTGTATAACGCCGCTTTCCGTCTCGATGGAATCTTGCGTTTATGGGGTGAGAACCACCTCCGAAATTTCGACGATCTTCAGATTTTTAATTTATACCGTGATTACGAATAAAAAAGAATAAAACTATATATCTCTAAATACGCCTTCCTAAAGTCTATCAAATAACCTAGATGAGATGTTTTTGCCACCTCTACCACTATTGCCCCGTCCCTTGCGGAAAGGAGGTTGAATGGAAAATGTACGCAAAAGTGATCCCTGGGAAATACCATTTACGAGGGTTTTTTTCCGCGCGAAATTCTTTTTCTATTTTACTTGGCGGATATATATTTTTTAATTAATCTTATGAAATCTGAAATATATAGTTGAATTGGTTCAATTGTATTCAATCAGAAAGAACGATGAAACATTCCTTCAACACGGATTTAGTTTTGTGACTATCAACGGAGGTGAAAGACCTCAATGTGTAATCTGGAATAAAGTACTCACAAACGATTTTATGAAACCTAGCACGTTAAAACAACATTTGAAGAATGTTCATCCTCAACACAAGGTTAAAGGCAAATCTTATTTCAAGCGTCATGCTTGAAAAAATGAAACTGGGGGAAGTGGATCTTTTCAAGACACTAATCATAAAATTACGAAATCTTTTTACGTCGTAGCTTTGGATTGGGGAAACTTTTATCAAACCATACAGCACAATACGATACAAAGGCTAATGGGCATTAACATCCAAGTTACTGATGAGATTAATTTTGCAACTTTTGGTTTATTTCAAATATAATTTGATGAATCAACAGACGTAACTTCGTGTTCATAATTGTTGGTGTTTGCATGTATTCATTCTAGTTCATTCAAAGAAGAGTTTCTCTTTTGTTCTTCTCTCGAAACTACTACTGATGTTGCACATTTTTTGGGAAAAGTTTCATTATTCTATCAAATAGAAAATCTTTCATGGAACACTCTTTGCGGGTGCTGCCAAGCACCAGCCAAGATGGAAACTTGAATTGGATTTCAAGTCCGTGTCAAAGGGTGCAAAAAGGTGCGTTAATCATACAACATCCTTTTTCATTTGGAACTTGTCTGTGAATCATCACAGACAAGTTTTAGCGTCGAACACGCTTCCTGGTCCACTTGGTACAGTTTTAGAGCAAGCCATTAGAATTGGGAGTTCCATAAAAGGGAAGCCTCCCAACTCACGACTTTTTAAACAATTGCGTGCACATGATATAGACACTTTTCCATACAAACATTCGCTGGCTATTTTTTGACAATCAGGATATGTCAGAAAACGTATTTAAGGTCAAAAGCGAACTAAAAAGGTTCTTTGAAAATAATGGCAGGAATGACTTTTCGAGCAGTTTAACAATATAATTAAATTTGATGATACTTTAAAAGCCAGGACGGATTTTCCAATACATATAGCGAACAATCGCTATATGTATTGGCTAAACGTGAAGCACCAACGTCCATTTTTTACATATTTCTCTTTAAACTTAAATTCAACTCTCACATTTTACTTTACTTTTACTTTTTTGTTTTTTTTTTTTTATTAAAACAGCTAAAAATAAATAAACCTTTTTCTTACCTAACTCAAAAGAGTTCTAAGATCTCGTCAAACTATTTTTATATAAAACATTTGTTCACATAATGTACTATAGTAGCTGTAGGAGCACTATTCTATATTGGACACTCTCTCTATCCGTTACATGCGATATGAATTTATATATTGCTAAGTACCTATTACAAATCGAACGACGAAATGTGAATGATCATTCGAAAAGATAAAATCATTTGAGTGATCATTCAAATCTATCATCTGAATAATCATTCGAATAATGACTGACTCGTTACAAATTAAAATTTCGGAAGAGATTGTCCGTTAAGATTCATAATCTTATTGGTTTTTTTCAGTTTTTAAGGAAGTTAATTCTGTGATGGGTAATACGAAACAAAGCTCAGAGCACGTTCGTACTGCAACGTTAATACGAAAAGATACAGGATTCAAACACATGTTCTTAATTTAATATAATAAAGGCCCGAGCCAGTGATACTATAAATGACATTCTGACGCGCATGGATATAAAATCTGTAACATAATCCATCAACACATTTAATGTGATTTAATAGGAGGCAGTAAACCCTATATTCACGTAAGTGCATATGTAACATTTAATTGTGTCGAAATTAACTTTACATGCCTTTAATGGCAAGCAAAAGCAATTTTAAAATCTGGCAATTCTCGATTACGTACATAATTCACGTATTTCTGTGTTATTACAACCGCCCGCATATCTGATTGTAATTAATTTGCTCTAAAACGGGTAATAATTCAAAAATTTACGATGACAAGAATGATATTCATATGCTCCGATTTTCCAATTGTGAAAACTGTTTATGTGAAGAGCTTATAACACATTATCCAGCAGAATTAATTTTGGTAATAGTTTACAGCAGTCCAAATTATGTAATCCCAGTAATAATATCTCATTTGCTTATTTTACGTATGTATGTGATATACCGGATGATTCTTTTAACTTGAAACTCGAAAAATAAACACTTCATGAAAAAACGTCTAATTAAAATTC
Organism: Oryctes borbonicus; assembly: GCA_902654985.2. NCBI lineage: Eukaryota > Metazoa > Arthropoda > Insecta > Coleoptera > Scarabaeidae > Oryctes > Oryctes borbonicus. The sequence goes on along the minus strand of LR736861.1, from coordinate 10,210,368 downwards.
AATCATTCTGCGGAGGAAATACATTAGTGCTAAAATCTGTCTCCCTCATTACAGGTGATCATCACATGTGTTCGATCATCAACATTAAAAAATTCGAGCTTGTGCAGCTCCTCTGAACAACATGCTCTATACAAAGCTATAATTCTGAGTCCGAATTACACAAATTATTCACTCTATCAGTAATTCGAAAGCTCACCTTTATAAACTAATAGTCGTCATCTGTTTCTTTTAAAAACCTCCCTTTCGAAAATTTTCGATTTTTTGGGTTTGTACCCGCCAGTCAGCTCCTTTCATAAAAAATTTTGCATTTCGATTATTTTATTTGGCAGGGCGTTAATTCATTTCTTTATTTATCTGAAAAGTATGCCAGTAATATTTTTTCACTAACGCTATTGATTTTCTTTGTACATTTCCATTTTTTAAAGCACACACAAAAAACAAAGTGAATTGCAACTATCAAAACCCAAAGCGACAAAGTAGATGTAGTAAGTGTCAACATTTGATGGGTTGCTTGGCTTCTTGCTTGACAATGCGGGAATCATGTCTACATATACATATCTGAATGTATCTAATTTTTATATGGAATTGTATGCCTTAAGGATTAAGGTGTTTCAGGTTATATTTAACACTAACAAAATTATATAAGGTGGCTGACAATCAGAAAGGATAAAAGGACAATCCTTTCCTAAGTAGTTTAGAGCTTTGAAACAAAAAAATACTCCAGCACAAGTTCTACATAACATTAAATGTTCAAGTATATAGAGTCTTCAGTTTCCGATACATACAACACAGGTTTCCTTTTTTAAATGAAACATCCTGTAAATCTTTTACGTTTTTGAACGCTCTTCTTCCATTTATCTCAGCATTCTTCAATATTACCTATTCCTACGTAGCTTAGTTTTTGAGGTAATTCAGATAATTTGATATTTTTGCGAATTCTTCTTCTCCAAAAGTTCTTTAACGTTCGATACTTTAAACATTCGGCATGTCAGGAAGCTGACTCGAAATTTATTCAACTGAGTCCTTTTTGGAGTTTTCAGCAGTTCATTGAGAAAACAATTATATCAAGTAGCTTCTACAAGGTGACCATCGAAATTCTTGCCAAGTATTATCGTATTACTAAAATTTTCTTAATGGAGCATTCTGTATATTTGTAAGACAAACTCCTCTATAAACATTTTCCTGTAGCCAAAATGTGTCTTTCTTTATAAACAAATAAAACTAAAAAAGTACTGCAATGAAATGCCATAAACTTTTGTTTTCCTTTAGATATTGATTAAAATAAAAATGTAAACGTTTTGATTTCTTTTTAATCGAAGAGCACGGATGTTAAATTACAAACAGAGCTTATATCTAATTGGGAATAAATGACCTTGAGAATTATTTGATAAACAAATCCTTTTTAATACACCTTTATTTATCTATATAAGTAATTAATTTTGCCTCCATTTGCTTCTAATTAAAACGTAATTATATGCATAAAATGTATAAAATAAGTTGCAAAACACCTATGCAGTTATGCTACGTATTGAAAAGAATGTTATAATAAAGGTAGTTATTTAATCGCGATAGTATCATTAACATCATAGAGCGTATAGAATCAACTGCTATCGTCCACATATAATTAAACTTATTTACGTAAAACAGCATTAATTCCGTTAATAGACATACTTCTTAAGTAGTTATACAGATTTTATCCGCATCTACATACATTATATCGCTATAAATCTCTTTTTACGGTTTCAAGTCAGGAGATTGCCAGGTTATACACGGCGTTTTTCTGTGCGTTATAAATCCCTAAGCTTTTTCACGATAAAGCCAAATACGATACCGCAACGCGAGCATCTTTTCTTTTGATCAAATTTCTTCTTTATTGCCGTAGGTATAACTTCGTTTTATCGTATTCCTTGTTCGCTATAAATATGTATACGGGAGCGTATATCTATCAGTAAGAGATTCGAGAATTTCCGCCATGAATAGGCAGTGATGAAACTGCGTGTAGGAGCCACTTGGTTAAGTCGGTCTCATAGAATATATTTATATATTGTTATTCTTTCTTTGATCTGATATCCTGGTTTCTTTGACTACCAACAGATTTTCAATTTAAAATATACACGTATTTAGTCCACGCGAGCGATATGTATTTCGCTGATAAATTACGTGTAAAACGTATGTATAACAATTAGGAAGTCAATATTTGTATACCTAGAATTTTAAATAAACAGCAATTGTTAAGCTAAACGTTCTTGTGTGTTGCCTACATTAGATGAAATATATTGAAACGGAACCACTGTCGCCCGCAATAAATATCTTTTGAGGCCGGTTGAAGCGGGGAGGTAAGCTAGGGACAGTCATGCGATTACGCAGAAAAGAGCTGTCGTAGCCCCAATTGCAGTCTGTCACCCGCTAAGCCATTCCGTGGTGATGTTGAAATTAACACCAAAAGAAATCATTTAAAAAGATACCTAACACAATTTCCTTAAGGGTAAACGTATATAGAAACACCCTATATAATATCATTTAGATTAAATCATCAAAATTATGTAAAATAACCAAAGACAATGATAGTGGACGGTGATAAATAGTACAAGTAGTATATAAGAATTTAATAACTGTAGTTTTAGAATAGATTAAGTTAATATGCATGATCATTACTGATAAAACTGTCAAACCTAAATATCACAAATTTGAAGTAAAAATAAGTTTAAATATAACAGAAAACTTACACAAAAGGAGGGGAAAGCTCTATATTCAAACATTAGGTACAGAGTTGTACCATATTATCAGTAAATTTGCTTCGCAATGAAGATTCATAAAGGTTATTCAGTACCATACTAGAATTATTAATAGAAAGTTTTAAAATAAGAAAATTGGTAAACATAGGTGTTAAATTTACCTGAATTCAATGGACTTGATTATTTTCTAAATTAAAAAGGAATTAATATTTTATTTTCTGGTATCTTCTTCTTCGTAAAAAAAGATTCCTATCCTATTTTGTTTATTCTAAGCTGTAACCCAATGAGGAGTCGTTTTGGAAAAGGACGCCACTCCATGATTCGTTAAATTTTAGTAGACCCTGAACTCTCATCAGAGACAGAAGTGTGCTGCGTTTCTCTATAAAAACGAGGCCAGAATTTATCAAGTATTTCCTAACAAGTTATTGTATCAGTACAATTCAATTAACATCCCTGGCAATTCCTGTATTTGTTTAAGTATTTATCCTAGAAGCCCTACATCCTAAATTATCCCCTTCCAGAATTCTTCCTGGGGAAACTCCCTAGGAACGCTTACCCCAATTAACCGTTCCATAGCAACCTGAATAACTAAGATACTGGTCTATCCTACTCTACACATTACCACTTGCCGAATAATAAAATTCTTCCAGCTTATTTGTTAAAGTATCTTTCGTTAAAAATTTAAATTTGTGGATCTAACTTGATATTTAAGGTTAGAATCGCTTGTATAAAAAAAAATTAATATCGAGTTTCGACAGATCTAATTTGGTATCTCATTAGTCCTGACCATAGAGGGCAGTAGACACATTAACAAATATTTTCTTTTTTATTTTTGTTTAGGATAATACGTTAAACCCTAATAAAAGTATTGTTGTATTTAAAAAAATCTAACTTCTCGTACTTTGTACCCAAACAGCCCTGCAATCTATAGGTTCGAATCCAAAATAGTACATCGTGGACCTACCAAAGGTAACAACCCCGAATATATAAAAAAAGGAATATTTACACGTTTGTTTGTTTTGCTAATCAGCCCCTTATTTCATTATCGCCCATTAAAGATTGATAGAATACATTCGTTATTCTCAATATCTCTGTATCACTGCAATTATTTCAACTTTTTGACTTAACGTAATGGTGCTTACAGAACACCAAAAATATGTTATTTATTTGGATGCCGGTGAGAAATAAATTCTGAAACTTATGAATGATATTTAGCAGCTTAAGTTTGTATATGTATCTAAGAAGCTAGTGGAGTTTGATATTTTACTAAGTAGAAAACAAAATAATTGGTTGTTTCATAAAAATCTTGATTTTGAAATACGCAGACACCGTAGTATCATCAGAATTCATGAAACGCAAAGCACTTTTTGAAAAAAGCAGTTTGCAACAGTTCAAAATGTTTCAGTCTACTTTTTTTCGTTTGTAACTAGTATTAAATTTTCGGAAAAGAAAAATATTTCTTCTGGTTAGAATTTCTTCCTAATTCTACTATTGCTTGATATGAGATACTTACCAGTGTTTCTTTTAATGATAAGTTTTTGTCTAAATATCGCATTGCAATTTGGCTTTTCAATAACACTTTTAATTTATTTATAAATACTGTGCTTTAGTTCGTGGCCTTAATGCTATAAATAACTCAAAATTGACAATATCTAAGGAATCATTCATAGTATGGTAGACATGTAACTTGCCTACATGTCCATAAACTTAGCACTTATTACTCGTACGAATACTGATGTTTCCGAATCATTTTACGGCTTTTGTTTATGTATTGAGCTTTCGTTCATTACACAAATAAAAAGGATTTCCAATTAACTGCCACGAAAGTTTTTCGTTAAAACTGGTGTTATAATTTTCGTGTTTTAAAGAATTGAAATGATTAAATCTTGTTTTAATGAAATTTTGCTTAGTATTTCATACTTCTATACGCCTCTGTTCTATTTTACAGAATTATATGAAAACTAGCCGATTATTAAAATGCAGCCAATAATCACGTCTAAGGTTTCCAATGTAGCCCTCGAGCTCTTACAAGTTGGAAACCACTGAGCTAGAAAATCAAATTAGTTGAAAACGTAATATAGCTGATTATTGTGGTAAATTTTGATTAAAAACGCGAAGATAGGTACTTGACAATATTCAATATTTTCTAAAACCAATTTTGTACAAGAATAGCTTACACGATGTAATCTTACACAGCCGATTGTGAAAAGTATGATAGTAGTATATTTATGCATATGTGATGGATGTACGCTTTTCCTTCTGGCAATGTGATGTGGCGAAAGGTATGCGCTGCCGAAAGAAACCACTGCTTTTATAGCCAAAACGAAAGCAATTACAAAAACTAAGGAAACAACACTTCATATGTTCAAATGTTAATTTCTCATATCTCCCCTTATAGTAGAAATGTTATCAGACTTTAGTCTGAGACGATGTGATGAAACAATGCAAAAGAATTGGATTTATATTTGAATTAAAAAAAAAATTAAAAACGAACTTCACAAAAACTGGCAAGGCATTGCACCAATCTGTATAAGAGAAACTGTATCTGCTATTATATTCTCTTCGGTGGTGTACTATAATATGGTTATTGACAATGACAGGATCGAATAGAACCCACAAAATTTAGACCACAATAGGTTCTCTATGTATTTTTTCCTATGCCGGAAAGCCCTCTAAGACGTCAACAACCTATTGCTTTGACATAGGATAGGACGTTGTCCAGAGAAATCCCGTTAATGACGGCAAAACGTAGCCAATTGTGATTCAGCATGGTTCTTTTAATTTAGGTCAGCGTAAGACACTTGAAAAGAATTCCATTTTTTCGTCTTCAGTTTGCTGTTGCTTGACAAATTTTCGACTAATCCCATCATGTATAGCAGTACTCTGCAACTATTTCTCAACCTCGGCATACTTAAACCATTTACATATTTTTGCGGCACACCATAAATGATAAAAACAAAGAATTAGTAAACTAACTAGAATTTTAACATTTACTTAGATGCACCTTCATTTGGTACATTAACTTACACTTACATTTTTTATAAGCAATAAACAATATAACTTTATTTATTTTTTAAACTATAATAAATGTATGTATAAAAATATGTCTTCTTGTGTCAATTTATACCAGATTTTATAAATAAATATTTTTTTACGGAGAACACCGAAGGGGGTTAAAAAACATACATTTTTGAAAGTCGCTATCCTCACAATTAACGATATCGTTGAATCTACCTTTACAAAGGCTATTCAACAATCTACAGTATACAAGATATTTGTTCTGTAATAAAATGCTCAGAAATCGAGGATATATTTCCAAATTTTATTTAATTTATTAATTCCCCTCTGAAACTATTCAAACCATATTCTCATTATTTCTTGTGGTACGTCCAACAGAAATTACCCTGTATTTCCTTTTTAATTTTCCTCCTAGACGACAAATCAAATAATGCGGTACCGCACATCCATACTAAGCACACCGTATCGAATAAAAATAGGCTATGATACATTTCAGCCCTTGCAACTACCGTGCATTATGCGTCCGGATACAAGAATTTCACGGTTTACCCTGTATTTGAAGCGCTTCTAAGGTAGCCCCGTAAGTATTTATTCACACCCCTGTTATAGTTTCTAATGAAACCGTTAGAATGCATTCAATACCACGCAATAACTCCGGATCAGATGACAGGTCTGATATAATTCCGTTTACGGATGATTACGAACGTTCCAGATCGTATTCATATGCTGCGCATTCTCTCATGGATAGACGCATACATTAGAATTAAAATTGGGGCATGTCTAAATCGTATTAGGTTTGTTAAAGGAAGATATTCGATCGAAATTTAGAAGAATGCCGTTTCCTGCCTTGTTTGTTGAATTTAGTTATGAACTAAATAAGTTGCCAACGTATATGATAAACACGTTCTTTCGAGATGCCCCCAGCCTCCGCCATCTCTCTAACCTTAATTTGGCGGTAATCTAATACCATTCGGTGAACTTTTCCGCGGTTGCAATTATTGGCCATCGCGAACGTTCATTGTCAACTAAATTAGTACGACACGGCAAAATTTCACTGTGGCAAATGATGGTGCAGAGGCTCCGTAAACAGCGCCCATCTTGGCTCTAATTTACGCAGGGGTATTGCCTTTCAAATATAAAAATTTAATGACATCTTGATATTATGTTTCCAATTTGTACAGAAACATTGGCATCGATTGAATGTTAAACAACAACTGAACGTCCAAACATGGCCGAAATATTCAAAAGGATCTTTCACCGTATACGTAATTGTATTACTATATTTTTGACGAGTATATTTCCGGACTGTCCTCGTATGTCATATTTACCTTCACAAGCAAATTTAAAATAGTAAGCGTCAATTGTAAATAATCTATTTTTATAGCTTATGTAGGTTAATAATATGGTCGATTCCCATAACAATTCCCCGAATGCAAAACAATTCTAAGTATTCCATACGCATAACAATACGATGAAAACAGTAATGTGCTGATGAAGTAGGCTAATGCAATACTCATTCAATTGCATTCTGTCATCAAGGTAGTCGTTTCGTATGTAAAACAAAAATAGTTGGTGTGATAAGGGACATAAAGGCATAAACTTGAAAAAGCCAAGTCTCAAAAAATTGAGAGGTTGTAGCTTTTTCAAATTATTTAATAATTCTTGGGCACGTTGAACATGATAGGATGCGTTTTGTTTTTTCTAGACCACTGTTCGGCGTATGTCGGTTTATTTGGATACTTCTCTCGCGGAAATTTTAGGATCATCTATTACTGCTAACATTGTAGTCATTTTTCATCGTAGTTTTAACTCTTTCATCCTTTTCATAGGCTACATTCCCGGTTCTACTAGAACCCTGATGTAAATTTGGAAGCGCTTCTTCTAAGCCGCCTTCTGTTCGGATATTACTTACATTTACTAATTCTTTAACTGTGAATTTCCTTACTTTAATTTGGCTTTATCGCAAAAGTTAATAATAATGCACGAAACTATTTGACAGTCATAGAGTTTGCTTGTTGAAAACGTACAATACTTTTTACAATTTTCTCATAAACTGTTGATTTGGGGGCGACTTTTGATGTTTGAAAATTGTACAACTTATGCAATGTAAAAAACATCCTGTTTATGAAGCGAAACTTCTCCCTATTTAAGACCCTTTCTCTTCGTACCTGCCAAATATCTTTCATTAATCCGCACTAATAAAGCTATTATATGATGATCATTATAGTGCACTGATTTTTATTAAATTTCAATTCTTTTCGGAACAATTTGACAACTTTCACAATTTTGCAATTGTGTGCAATTGTGCAATTTTCACTAAAAGATAAAGCAGTAGTGAATGTATTACGCTCAATTTAATGGCAGATTAATATATATAGCGTATGATTTCAAAGAAGATTCTTCACGTTGGCCTGCATTAATCGTAGTGGCAGTAATGTGCCATCCTGTATGTATTTATTAGGAGAATATTATATTTGCAAAAGTTTGTTCTTATGCAATGTGTGAAGTTGATGCAAGACATATTAAGGAATCTATATGGTTTGTCTCCGGCCTCTTTCCATTGAATTTAAGATTTGCAAAGGAACAGGAGACAAACAAAAGAGGAACAAAATTTGAATAAGGAAGAAAATTATTATAAAAAGTTCACTTTGCTAGAATCGAAAGCGTATATTTGATAGTTAATTCAATCGAAGTCCGCGATTTCAGCGTGATAACCTCACGCTTGCTTATTAAGTTTAACCGTGAAGCCGTCATAAATTTGAAAACTTGTTGCGCCCTCCTGTAATCTTCCGCTAAACCTCCCATTCTGATAGAAATATATATGACCTGAGGTATCGTCGCACTAACAATTTCTCTTCGAACGTATCATTTATCTCGCCATGACATATTTTATCGGAGTTACAGTCAACGCCCTAATTTCGTTCCGTCACATTACAGGTATACGAGATGTACAAGGAGAAGCAGAAGAGCAAGAGTCGGAAAGAGCCGGGCGTTTGGTCTCCCTGGAGTGAATGGTCATCATGTTCGCGCAGTTGCGGCGGGGGAGTTACGCAGCAGACGCGACAATGCGTCTCGCCGCAAACAATGAAAGAAAGGTAAACATTTATAGCACCTACACGTCAACATAAACATGTCCATTCACTTTGTCTGCGGCTATTGTCGGCGGGCGGGAATGATGCAAATACAAATCAAGCTGTTTTTCTTTTAATACTAACTAAATTCTATTGCCGCGTATAAAGCGGATTCGTGATGGACGTTTTAATTAGGTAGCGGTATCGTGCACAAACATAACGTTCTTATGAAAAATTGATGTGCAGAGTGCAGTTCAAATCGAGAAAGATGCGCATTTACAGTTAGTCAAAATAGTCTACATACCTATTATTTAAAATTGTTGTCATTCGATATCATGGGCAGAAAAGAAATATCAGTTGATATTCGTGATTTAATTAATAAAATTACGGAATGAGAGAAAATCGTATTGTGAAATAGCAAAAACTGTTGGTAAAAATAGTGCAAAAATTCAAATAATTTAAAGAAATTTCCTAGACTTTATAATGAATGTAATGTTCGAACAATATTGAAAGGAGTGAATGTAAATCCTAGAATAAGTGCTCCTTAGCTTGCGGAAGAAGTTCAATAAGTTAGCCATAAAACCGCATATGCAGAAAACTGTACGTAGAATGTTGCGATGTAATGGATTTAAGAGCTACAAGAAAACCCTCTTCGCATAATAGCGATAATAGATAATAGAGGAAAAGTAAGGCAAATGAAACGATGAAAATAAAAAATTTGTTCGCAACTGTTAAACATCGTGGAGGATCTGTAATGGTTTGGCACTCGATGACGGTATCTGGAATTAGAAATTTAGCTTTTATTGATGGTATCATGGATCACAGACAATATCTGCTAGTACGGCGAGATAATTTGAATGTATCACCTGAGCGCTTACGACTTGGAAATCGTTGGGTTCTCCAGCAAGATAACGACCTCAAACATACCACGCATGTTCGATACTCTATGATGTGCCTAAACAACTGCATTCACCACCCTCATCGCCCGATGTCAACCCAATAGAACACATTGGGGACCAGGTCAATTTTTAAAAGATGCGCTAATGAGACATTGCACTGAAATACCAGCAAGTGCAACTGAAAATTTTGGGCATTCTTTGCCAAGTCGAGTTTGTCCAATTTTTGGACCTTTTTCCATCTGTTGAATACTTTGTTAAAACGTAGATGTACAAGTGAATGGTAACTCGGAGTTAAATCTATTGTAATAAAAAATATTGAACAAAGTATGGTGTAGTTATAGACTTACACAAAGACTGCAAAATTCTGACTTCCTCACATTCACTTTTGAGACATATCTTATTATCATAAGTATTCTACGTTATTGCAAAATAGTGCATTGCTCTTGTAAAAAACACAACTTGTTAACACCCACTACTACCAAAATAAAGCTAATATTGATGGAACCACTCCTAGCAAGATCAATGGGAGAAGAAAAAAGCACTCGCCACGCTCACCCGGCATCATCAGAATTCCTCTAAAAATTCAATTTTAAACAACATTGGAAGTATTATGTTTATGTAGAACCTGAAAACAGGTGTTTATCTTTTAATTTGATATTTTATTAAAAAAAAACATCTCATAATTATATATTATGTAAAAGACAAAATTTATACAAACGAAGCTCAGATAAGAATATTCATATTCTTATACTTCCTCCTTTAAAGTTTCTTTGAACATTATCGAATATATTCCATTACACACATCGATGCAGAGATTCCGCCTACTGCGCACTCACAGGAAATATGTTTCATTTGTCGCATCTCGGTAGGTATACGTACACATATTCTAAGAGCATTTACATGTGCATCTATTTAATAGAATCGTAATTTAATGCGGCATACTTGTATTTTTCTACTGATGTACTACGCCCGCTTGCGATAAAGATCACAAGATGTAACGTTATGCGTGTGTGGCCTCTAAGCAGAACTTTTGTCTTAACTTTGATGCGCTTAATTTATGACATCTGGCCGGCTATGAGACGAGAAAACTGTAAATGAATCGTTTTATATAAGACAGCGATAGAAAAGTACCAAGTTGTTACGGAAGTGGAGTTTACACTGTATTTATAAAGGTTAATCCTTCTTTTCCGATGGTTCAGGACATTATATTTTGTTCAAAAACAAAGCAAATATTACGTAGAAAACATAATTGGAATGTTATAATTTAGGCAGGATGTGATCCATCTCTGTAAACGCATACGTCAAAGGACAAATTCGTGTTCTTATACCAAACCTTAAAACGTAATTTTGCGAAATTATGCCGTGGAAATAAATTGATTAAATACGCATCAGTGGACATACTTTCACTACAATTACATGCAGTAAGGGCTGTAAACTTAGAATCTCTGCACCATAACAAAATGATGCACAAGATAAAGGTGTCGCTCATCTTACTAATAGCTTAGATATGCCCAATTCAACACAAGCTTTGAATAAAATTCATTAATCATTTATTGCTAATTGCTTTTACAGAAGCTCGAGCAGGTCGATTTTTATTTTTAATCAATCAAGTGCCTTCAACCCTTTATGCTCTAGCAAGCTCAGCTTTTAAATTTTATTTTGGAAGGTACCTCTTGCGATACGTACATCCTCCTCCGTCCATTTTCACGTTTTTTGTCGAATTTAAGGGAACCAAATCTTTTGAGTTGCAATTCTATTAACATAAGTTTGAAGCTCGCTTTGATATCTCCCTTTTATCTTAAAATCAAGCAAGCTTCCCACGAATAATTAGAATTCTACAAAATAAAGCTATTACTGCTAGTCGCTTTTCTATTTCCAACTTATTTTTATTTCTTATTGCTGAGATATCGAAGTAAGGAATGCTTTTGTTTATTTCTCCTTTGTGAATAAATTCAATTAGGAGTTATTAAATATAATTTTCCAACGAAATCAGATATCGATCATTTGCCGGTGCCAAAGATCCAAAATATATCGATAAAAAGTGGGACTTAACTAACAATATCTTCGCTATCCATTTGAGTATTCAATATATTTTTTCTGCATATTCCAAAATTACATTGATTGGAGCGCCAGGGAACAGAGATTAAAACTTCGTTATCATTAAGCTCAATTTTGTTAATGAAGGCGTATTTTCAATTTTAATCTGGAAATTAATTTGTTTTAATCATTATACCATAAGGATATAGCTTATTTTTTGACCTATTATACGATTTTATTTGGTAATCTGTTAATAATAAATAAAATTTATTATTGTTGAGTGTGGGCTTTCGTAGCCGTCTGTCGCAGAACATTCTTTTCGTCGTTTGATATTTCACTGATCCTAGTATTAACTTGTTCGGGAGGTCTCTAAAGACCTGTTGATCCATATCTGTTTCTGTCTGGTGAATTGGTATGTGGTGAATGGTACAGATGCTTCGCCGATGTTCTCGAAGAGTTGACCTCTAAGTGTTGCTGATTTCCTATCCGTCCTGCGATTGAAATTGTTCGGATTCGTGCACCATTCTCTAGTAGTAGTGGCTGGTTCTGGCTAATACCTTCACGTCGTCTTGGTCCATGCTATGACCTCCATTTTGATAGAGGTGTGGGACACAGACAAATCCATAACAAATGTTCACCTATTGTGTGTTGCAACAACTGAGTTTCATTTTTTTTTTTAATTTTGGTCATCGTCCCGATATTATTAATCACGTGGTAGATCCTTGCTTTATGCAATCAGTTGCTGCTTTCGTCGCACGGTGTTGTAGCATGTTCTGATATTCTTTATTGCTATGGAGATAGGCGTAAGCTTCGAGTTGTTGTGGATCCGTCTTTTCCCGTTTCTCCTATCGTCCGCGTGGTCTGACCATGTTTTTTGAGTTATCGATTATTCTGGACATGCTTTGTCTATTAGATTTTATCCGGTCTTTGTTTCCCACGAATAAGAAGGAAGCCGCAGGATATAGAAATCGCATCTTTGCAACTTTCTTTATGAATTTAATTTTTAAACGATATCAGGGAGAACGTATCTCATATTTAAGCAAACATAGAACAAGATATAATTTTAATTATAGTCAATGAAACAGGTAAAAAAGAATAAAGGATCCTATTAATGTATCATTTATATGGCCTTTATGTATTTTTCTGATACACAACAATAGAATAATAAGTAATATCTGTGCTAATAATTTATATAAGTTGCATGACGTCATTGAACAGAAATTTACAAAGAAGACCCAAGGAGTCTGCATATCGCGTTAATGGCATTTATAGTAAAAATAATGATGATTCAATTGGCGGGTTCGATGACACGAGTTTGCCTTGTTCGCACATAAAATAGGGCAAGGCCGTTTCTTAACACCGGCGTGTAGGTATTTATTAAAAAGCGAATTTATTTGCTTACAATAACGTTTCAATAGAGGCCGGATTGATCGTGTTCGAATTAAATTCAATTTATTCGATTTCGGTTATTGTTCGGTTGCGATCTATTGCAAGTTATGTAATTGAACAGTTTGGTCGACGCTAAAATTGAATTAGATTATTTAATTAAAACAAATATCGCGTAACAGAATAAATCTGTGTACAGTGCACGTCCAACAACGTTCAATCTGGCAAGCGCATTATTAGCGTTAGCGATTTAAGTTGTATTAAACATATGTTAAAGTTCACAGTAACTCTGGAAGCAAATTTATCGTCTTGTTTAACGCACTTTAATTACTATTTATCTTTGTTAAACTTATGGGCTGTTAAAATATCCAAGTTTGTTCCAATTTATTTCCTAGAGTAAGTTCTGGATATATTTTATGTATACTTTATAATTGAACGGGAAAAGTAAGTTGCCTTAAATCAATCAAAATTAGCTCTAAGCTAAGAGAAGAAAGTAAGCATTAAACCAGTGTAATTCTTGATTTAAATAAATTTTGCTCTATATATATGGGGTCTCCAGATCTTGACAAAAACTTTGTCGGGAACGGATGGTTCACCAAGATGCGTAGTGTTGGTGTCAATAGGCATTTAGATAAAACCAACGGGATATTTTATAAATGATAAATTTAAAGTGTTTTTGCAAAACATATAAAAAGAAAAATTAGACGATGTGGCTGTTGTCGTTCTGAATGCAATTGTAATCATTTTCTACTCGCTATTGTTGAATCGGCTCGATGAATAAAAAGTTCTCAAAATATTTCATTTCTCTTCGTTGGTGTACGACAGCTTGTACAGTGTGTAACAAAATTCAAATATATTGGATTTCAACGAGTAAGTGTTTTCTGATTCTACTGATTTCCTCCAGAAAAGAATAAAAGGTAGTATTCGCAAACTTTGCCCTTTAAATAACCTCTCTTGGGTAAACTAATCTTTTTTTTTCAAATGACATTTGTATATTAGGGTTAAAATTGTTAACAGCAAGAAGGGAGCTTCAAAACTGAATTATGGGAAGAAAATGCAATATTTCTGAAAGAAATATTTTTTAATATTTGAATAAATATTTGCTGATATTTGATTACTTGTTTATTTTAGGCGGTAGTTAGGTGTAATTTGCAATAACTTTCTGCAATGGTATAGTTATCTGGATTAAATAATACTAAGGTTAACTAAGAAAAAGCAAATTTTTTCCTATAAATTGTCCATCCACCTAGAGTGTAGGAGAAAAATAATTCCTTCCGCAAGTAATTTAGGCAAAAAATGTTCAATGTTATTCGAAGATAAATCCTGAATTCAAGTATACAGGATCAGTTTGGTTTTTTTAATGGAATACACTGTACATTATGACGTTATACATATCTAGCTTAGTTTTTGAAATAATTGAGATAATTTGAGATGTTTGCGAAACGTTATTTTTTTTACGCTCAACATCGCTCGCATCTTACAGTGATAATTCAAATTTGATTGTGTATTTCTTGCAGATTTCAACAACATATTTAAAACAAAATTGTATCCACTAGGATTCTATAAGATGGCCATCGGAATTATTGCCAATTTTAATTCTTGCTGTCTCAATTTATTGAAATAAGACAACCTATATACTTTTCCAGAATCTAAAACAGAAACCCTTCTAGATATTTTTCTATAGATGTTTCTTTAAAAGTGCTTAATATGGATCCTTTTTTCATAAATTCAATATGAAGCTAAACAATTTTAACATTTATCAACATGGTTACCGCATTTTCCTGCAATGCGGTTCTTTGACTTTTGTTGAACATTTATTATATATATTATATATTAATATTTCGTTAGTTATATTTTGCATAATATTTAAGTGAGGTGCGGTATTAATTAATTTCATTTAGAAAGTTTTTTCGTAAACATTTTTGTTTAGCTAAATTCTGTATCTTTTAAGAAACTTTGAAACCCCTTTTTTTTCTAAAGTTGAAAAAACATTGTGTGCGGTACAACGTTCTTACTGAACTCTAATCAACATTTATCTGCTTATTTTTCGCTATTTAATATTTTTAGAGTAGTTGCTAACTTTAAACTTTTTATGTAGGAAAATGATCAATAAGCTAAGTGAGTATAGGGAATGTAGAGAAAAGGTTGAAATCAATTGAAGAGAAGCATCCAACTATGCAATAATATAGAATGTTCCACTTAAGAAACCAAACTATTGTGTCGTCGCCTCATTTATGGGGATCAACAAATACAATGCACGATACAAATGTTAACGATTTAAAAATAACATCAAATATAGAAAAATGTCGGCTTATGTCGCACTGTTTTTCCCAAAATTTATTCATTATTGTCTGACGATTAATATTCATGGCATTTGTTACACCCTCAATATGTAAAATCATCATTCACATGGACAATAAAATATACAATAAATTCTACCAAAATCTGCTATTGAAACCCTTTTTCTATTATTTGTTTCAATATACATCACTTTACTATTGTTGTTTGACAATTATACAAAAACGTGCTGACTTCCAAATTAAAATATTTAACTTTTTTGAGATCTCTAATATTTGAAAGCAATCAATCGAAAGCAGGACGGTTTGTTTCTTCTTCATTTGTTTGGAATCAGATTACACTGAAAGCTGAAAGTGAAAACATACCAAAGATATGTATCGCTTTGTACTCTTCATGTCATTAATACTTGTTACTAAACAGAGACTTATAAATGTGTATATTGGGAAACACCTCGCGTAGACAGATCGGTGTCTAATTAACGGTAGATGTAGAATGATACGATAAATGCGAGAAAGCTGTAATTCTCTCTGATTGACGGACAGAAAACACGAATTACATGATTCCACAATATGAGACTTCGCTTTCGTTAACACCCGATTAACGCCTGTTGCGTGTTACGAGAGGTTGTCTCTATAATGGTCTTTTATCGGTACATTTTACATCTGTCGATTTAAATGGTAGAAGATATATGTACGTAAATTTATGGTAAATAAAGAATTACGAAATATTCTATTCTTACATTGTTGATCCAATGTCTGGAATCAATAGTTTCTAGTCATTCTAAGTTTTTGGTAAGAGTGTGTGTAAAGAGTTTCCATAGCAAAGTAGCTACTTGACCTTGGTAGAAATCGAACGCACATCGCCTTTTTACCGCTGGATTACCGAACCCTTGGACGGGGTTTTATCATATTTTGCCTGTAGATGTAATGGTAAAAATCAAAATTTACTATTTTTTTTAATGAAACGCTCTATATAAAAATCGACATTATATTCTCGTTGACTGGCCCCGAACCCTCCTTTAGGATTCCTTTGGAGATGGCCAAGGCGGAGATTAGAAGACAGCTACACCAGTGACATGAAAAATATTGGAGAAAAAAACAGTAAACGTGCATTTGAAGGCTTTCTTGGTAGTAAAAGCCGTCGGAGTTGCTGGTCATGAGCAAATTAGATGTTAAATTGTGGACTGGTCACTAAACAATCATCTACACAAAATAGGACTTGTATTTGAACTCCTCTGCACCATATAAACCACTGTGAAGTATACAACAGCATTAGACACAAGATAGAAAAACTCTTAAACATATAGCCGAAGAAAATTCTTGACCTTTTAAAGGCTATAGAACGTGTGTGAATTTAAGAAAGTTTAGTGTTAATTGAACACCCTGTGTATTTCCATGTCTGGAGTTAAGTATGCAATTTAAGCTCGTAGAAATTTATGCTAAAATGTATTTGCATGCCGTTTTCCTTAAGGGAGTACATATCAGGTCTGTACATTTGGAGGTTTCAGGACAACATTATAAACATCTTGAAATCTGCTTCCATAGTTTTCCTTGCTCTAAATTTGGCGAATGCTGAGGAGAAACATCTTAAGACGCTCTACGAGCACAGATGTAATAATAACTCATAGCCAGCCGATGCCCCCAGTAATAGGCGAAAGTTGTTGGGGATGTGAAGACGCGGATTACTATTATTATTATTATTATTATTAACATTATTATTATTGTTGTTATAATTGATATGAATTAAGAAAATTATTATTATGATTATCGATTGAAAGAAACTACCCCATAGTTTTGTTAGAATCCAAGATTATTAATTTTTATTATTTTGGTAGCATTAAAAACTCAACGCGTTAACTTTGCGAATAATAAATCGTCTTTACCCAATCATTCAGTTTATCGCGTTTAATTACATCTTATTTGCCCGCAGATCGAATCCAGTGTTTTCAACACAGACGATATGGTTCGTATTACATTCTAGATAAATAACTGCAGATATAATGCGCAACACATGTCCGCATGCATATCGCGTAAACATCGCTCTCGGCACTCGCCGCTCGTTCCAAATATTGTCACGGAGCGCGCGCTAATTAAAAAATCCAACGAAGAAGCGTTTCACAGTCGACTTCCGCATATTCGGTTGTGCAGATATCGACAGGAAATGACGCCATCTCACGCCCTAAGCACTTCATTGCTCTGGAACAATGCGCTACTAAATCACTACGTTGTCAAAAACACGCATACAAATATAAACTCGCACACATGAACATTATCGTGCTCTACATACATATGCACGTTTACATGGTCTCATACCAGTTTGGCTATGTCATCTTGACGGGCCACTTATAGATGTACCAACTACACACAAAGCTGTCTATTTGCTACCAATACGCTTGCAAATGTCCGACGAGCTTAGATTTATTATTGTTTTAAAGACCTGTATCTCTGGTATGCCAGGGTATTTTTCATATGTTCTGCTTTGCGAAACGTGGTCTTCTGAAGACGCAAAAAAGCAGATCGCTGCTTTGGCTGTCTGTCGTGGCATTTTCTTATTAGATTATTTATGCTTTTACGGTCAATGCGAGCGCATTGTCTTCTGCCGAGCATAGCATAAATAAATAGGGATATTTTATGCAGATCGATATAAAGTACAGGAATATGGTTCGTTTGGGAATCCAAAAATGTCCTGATTTATATGTGTATTATGAAAACAGGTTCAGTGAATACTACATACTACGGTAAGAAACTGTAATGGCGGATATGCAAATAGAAAACTTTTGTGGCGATGAATTACGTTAACATGAGCACCGCTAACTCCATCAAAGCAAAGCTTTTTCCTATTTATCCTTTGAATATACCCCTAGTTGAGCCATTCCATTGTGACTTCCACACAATGACAAGACAAGATAAGATACTTCTGTTTCTGTTTAGTGTACGTAGCACGGAAACATCAAGTGTGATGTTAATTATGGATATACTTGGAATAGCCATGTCAGACATGTTTCGCTGCAGTTTTCTATCTACAAGTTTGAAGATTTTGACATTTTTCAATTTTAAACGCCTACAATTCCTGGAAGTTTAGAGCAATTGACATAATTTTTTTAGCTCCTTTCATCGCTGAATCCAATTCAACCCATTTTGCCTCGGTCTGTTTTTGCATTTTCCAAACACTGATCGCGCAAAAAAAGTTAGAACTAATGG
The DNA here is from genome assembly GCA_902654985.2 of Oryctes borbonicus. Lineage (NCBI taxonomy): Eukaryota > Metazoa > Arthropoda > Insecta > Coleoptera > Scarabaeidae > Oryctes > Oryctes borbonicus. Next base: position 10,191,724 of record LR736861.1, on the reverse strand, counting down.
AATGTTTTTTTTTTTGGTATATGTTGTTTTGTTTTGAGAATTTTGTAAGTTTAGGTTTGATTTTGAAACAGAACTCGATTACCAGAGGAGTTACCGATTCAAACATTCGATGAGGACTTTACAACTAAAAAAGTGCAACTCTTCAGCTTTAACCAATAGCATCTTAGAGCATCACAAAGTTTATAAAAAAAATCACTTTTCACACTTGAAAACACCATAATTTCGAAACTAAAAATAATGGACCTCTGTCGAATTCTGTCAACTAACATTGGTGTATGTAGGCCCTACATAGAGCATGTGAAAGGAGAAGTAGCAACCGCCAATCTTTATTGTGAACATTACTTGCCGAAATTGGTTGACTTTATCAATCTGCATCATCAAAATGACGAAATTATGTTCTAGCCAGACGTTATGCCCGAAATACAACACAATGCAATAGTCGGAAGCTCATCCTTTGTGCCTCCCGCTCATAATCCACCAAATGTGCTTCAAGCTAGACTTATTGACATCTTTTGGGTTTTGTCGACTGAGAAAGTTTACGAAAACTGTTGGGGGGCCCCGTTAAAGAACAGGTTCAAAAATAAAAGAAAGAAAAATTGATGCGCGGCATTCGAGCAAAATTGCGTCAATTTGATCGAATGTTATTTGGAGTCTGTTTAAGGAATTTCAACCTCGTTAATTACTATGTAATAAATTGATCTAATTAAATTTACTAACGTTTTGTTTTAAAAATAACGACGCTAAACTCATATTCAAAATTGAGTTACACTCATTCGAAATTGAATTAAATAGAAAGCTGTATGTACATATATCACTAAGTTTGAAAAGTAGTAGTAGTACAACACGCTGAATTTCCAGTAATCGTTAAGTTTAATAGACATAGTAAAATGTTCCTGGCGCATCTATAAAATAAGCAGCAAAACTATTCGTTTCTAATCAACGCGCTCTCAAGCCGTGTAGAATCTCGCTAACTAATGAAGTGAACAATGAGATCTGTGTAGATGACAGCCCTGAAACTTTCCATTCCTTTGATGTTACAATGGACAAGGTAGAAGGAGAAATGTTCAGGATGTTAGAAACAATTTAAGAAGCGTTTTGTATCCGAATCAATGGTCATTGTTTGTTAGCGAAGAAGTTACACATTTCGGACTTACCAATAATGTATAAATACTAAAGGTGGGTCCAAATAAGTACCGAGGAATAGAATAATCAAGCATTAGCATTATTGTCCGCAGTGACTCCGCGAACAAATGCAACAATATGCACTGCGTTAACTTGGAGTAAATATGTAGGTATGTTCGCTTGGGCCAGACAATGGACGCGTGTTTGAATGGATAATTTGGATAATTGGTTTTATTCATTATCAATACTAAATTTGGATTGCTGACCATGGAAACGTGAATCGCCTTTGCGCTTTGTCAATTACAATTCATATGAATTTTTTGATTTCAGTTAGCTATGCAGTTTGAATTCTCGCTTCTGATTAATGGTTAATTAAACTTCTACTTGTGTGTGTCATTTATCGCAGAAATTCTTACGTAAGCTCCGTTTGTTTTTGTTAATCGAAAACGTGTTAGGTTGCGGAATACACCAATCACTATGCATTGAAATTTTACAGGACTCGGAGGTGTCCCAAGCTTAGATTAGAGCCTTTCACATGAAAGACTTTATATGTGTCTTCCACATAAAAGGCTAAATGTTTTGCACGCAAAACATCGCAATAACTCGGGACAGTACAGTTTATTTCTTAATGTGAAAAAGTAATAAACATATACTAATATTTCGTTCACCAATATATAAGAGAAAAATATTATAGCAGCAAGCTTTGTTTTTGTTGTGTGTTTGTTAGATTAAATAAACGCATTGTAATTATTAGTATAAATTGTTCTTAATTTAAAATTGGCTATTATGCAGCATTTTGCCTTATCTTCACAACAATTTTTAAATGCTAATAAGAATTCAATTATCACGATACATACAAGCAATTGCAGCAAAAAAAAATGCGTGAGCATACAGCTAATAATATTCTTTCTTGCCATTGTTATCAACTCAAATGTACATTTTTTTGCAATGTAAAACAAATATCTGCGAACCAGAAAAGTGTTTCATGTAACTATGCTTAAACAAAACGATTTAAAGAAAGTGTAGAAAGAAGTATACAAGCCTTCTAGCTATTCTTAAAGTAAACTAATAAAATTAACTTAATCATAGATTACGACGTTTGTGCAAGTTATTTATATTGCCATAAACCATAATCATCATAACTATTCTTGCGAGAAACTATTACAAATTGTAGATCGTTGGAACGCCTTACAAACGTAAGTAATAAAAAGTCCCTTAACAGCCCATACTACGTCGACATTATATAATCTTCACCCACATCCCTAGAAACCATCGCAAATTCGATGTTTGGAATTTATTGTTCCGCCACTGGCAACGAATCTCGTAAAGCACATTCACATATCAATGTTGGCATCGCGCAGCATTCCAGATTATAATAATTCTCCTATTTTCCGGTTAGTTGCGTGCCGTAATACAACAATTTGGTGCCAGCTGTAACGTTGCCTTTCGTTTACGTGTCGTTTGAGGCTGTGCGTCTATGTATACAGGCATGGAATAATGTGCCGTGAAACTGCAGCACCATATTATGCATGTATTCCCAAAATACACTGTTGTTAAAATAAATAGCGCAAGTGGAAAATATTATAAATAAGGTTATTGGTTGAAATAAGGAATACAATTTTTATTTTGCTTTTATAATAGAGCTGGTAACTAGTTACAAGTATACGATCGCATTGGGAAAATAGAATTTTTACCTCGAATATGAATTCGAATTCGAAGTTCGGATTTAAAATTCGAAACATTCGGGATAGAACATCCTCCGTTGTCAAGAATCTGCCCCAAATCTGTTCAAGATTTTTGGTTACCAGAAACGATAAAAAGGGCAAGAGAATGGTTTCGTGGAGCATCGTTTGGTGAGCTATGCAATTATAAGGCAGTTGGTATCGTACCAGAGCATTGGGAGATAAAATTGAGGTTAGAGCGCAAATTTAAATTTAATATGTTCCGAGACGTATCACATATGTTCCACCAACGAGAATTTTTTATTCTATGCAAGCGTGTGTATTCTGAATATTTACTGCAAATAAAAATATTATGTACACGTTGGTATCGTGCGCTGCAAAATACTAAACATCCTGTATACCTCAATACAATTTTATATTGTACAGCACTTGATTCTGAATTTTTATTAGTTGAAAACCTTTACTCTAAATTACTCAGGAAAGGAATTATCTTCCATTCACACTCTACGTGGACACGCAGTATATGTATACACTATTTTAATCTTCATCCGTTGGCGCTGCCGGCAAATTGGCCGCGTTTTTTTTTATTATAGCGCATATTTTTCCCTCAGAGAGGCGAGAGACGCCTGCGAGGGGAAGGTATTCTTGAATCCAGAAAAAGTGGCGTACGCGTGTATTTAAACCTCTTTCTGTTATAGATATTTTTCTTTAAAAATACCTATTTATGTTTTGGGTGAAATATTGAAGAAAACAATAAACTTCAAGGACTAAAAATGTTTATTAAAATTAAAATTAAAATTTTTTTTTTCAGTATCTAAAAGGCAAAAGAACTGAATTTAATAGAAATGGGTAAATGAAAAACGAAATCACAACAAAATATTTTTGATTGAATTTGGCGGCTGCTTTCGTACGTTTAAATTAATTTAAATTATCTTTAGACGAGACTAAAATAGATAAATAAAAGTTAACGATAATCATTAAATTGCAATAAGATTAATAAAGATTGATATGTTTTTTTTTTCTTATACCTATTATTCTGTTTCTATTAATTTTGTTGCAATCTAGTGATTATTGTTGTGTTGCCTGCCTGAAGACGTACATACGTATAGTTTAAACATACGAAACGGATAGCCAAATTCATAGATTTAGTCTACCATTTACCCATTTCTATTACTCACCATCCGGTCACCAATTTCAATCTAAAACTGAATTTATTTTGAAGATTTCTGTGAAGTGAAAAGTATTTCACGCAACAAATTAAATCAACCTTCAAAAATATTTGTTCAATTAAGAAATACGAAATTTCGAGTTTTGTCATGCAATTGTCTTTATTTAATAATTTCATCTTAATCAACATTACAAAATACTACCGCTTTGCGAATTTAATCGACATTGTAGAATTGATTATAACGAAGACAACAGAACAGAAAATCCCTAGAAACAACTAAGAAAATAATGCATAAAATGGTTTCGTCATGGTATTGAAGGAATCATCTACGGCAAACACAATGCAAGGAGGAGGCACCAGAAGACGGCAAGAAATACAGCGACACAAGAATACTCTACCTTGTGTCGCTGACGCTGATGACGTCAGGTAGGCAGAAGCATGTCCTTGGGTAGTGTATTTTTTCTCTCCTTGCATTGCGTTTGCTGTAAGCAATTCCATCAATAAGATAGGTACGATGGCTAATTTAATTTTGCCTTAAAAATCCTATTTCTTTTTTTTTGTTTGTTTCTTTTCTTCCCTATAAATGCAATTAAAATAGAAATAATTGTAACGTATATAGAATAAATAGAAATGTATTTTTGATGGTTGTTTCGTTAATATTTCCATTGAAATCCAAACAGTTTAAAACGTCCCAGCAATATATAAGAATTATCAACAGTATCAGACGATATTGTTGACGATCCCAACAATTTTCAATTTACCCCTCGGGTACACCTTTCGTCCCAATATTCAATAAAAAAAAAAACATGAAAGTAGTGGAGACTTAAGTGCAAATAAACATTAGCGTTTGGATTTTGGGAATTCAAAATTACAGAAATTCGAATATCTAATTGGACAACACTAATCTAAAGCCGTTTGTATAAAGCAATTCTTATTGTCCATATTGTACTATTATGTAAAGTAACTTTGGTCTAATTGTGAGTTAAGAAAAAGAAAGCTAATCCTAAAGTTCACGGGAAACAAGTTATTCGCCAAATACTTATCTTCACATTCATACCACAAATATGAACAATCACTTGCTAAGAACCACTTTCTATCTTCGTCACATTAATCATAAAGTGTATATCCACTCCTCTGCAGTACATTTCTCTTTCTTGAAGAGGTTTTGAAGTGTTTCAGATTACCTTCATTTAAATTCCGTAAAAACACGACGATCGAACCATGTAATAAATCTATAGATATTTATGGACAGGGAATTAGAAAACAATTGTTATTTGACTCCGAGGTAATCACCGTGTACTTAATATGGGGAAAAAGTACGTGTTTTATTTTTCTCCGCTCCTATAAATAAAGAACTAAATTACAGAGTTACGTAGGTATACCTAAGCAATAAATTCGGAAATTCCGAGTAATTTAATGTTTATGACGTGTTACGGTCTTTAAATATCAAAATGGTTTCGTAAGTAAAAATCAATTGAGTTGGACGCAAAAGTTTTTTTTTGCTTGCATTTGCGTCTATGTTTCAAACCGTTTAACCCAAGCCAGCTGATCTGTTATATTAAAATAACATTATTTTTATACAAATATAAATCAAAAAAAATCAGTAACATTAGTGCAGTGTTTTGTTGCCCTTTGAGAATATGGCTTAGAGTTCTCTTCTCTCCCAGAAATTTTTAAGACGCGTTCGATAGAGAATTGACCCGCGTCTTACCTCTAGCTCTTCGTTTTGGCGGGTTTCTCGGGCGTCAAAGTTGAAAAAAGGAATTTTCATTTTTCAACGTTGAGACGCCGTAGCGTTAGAGCTAGGGAGTTGAGATTTCTCTCCCTTAAAACGCTCGTTGAGACCTTTCGAACGAGCCCGAACTCATCCTCGTAGCTCGTCCGGTTGCCGAGATCTAGGCAAGCCGTAAAAATTTGAACCCAAAGTGATGGAACTTTTATAAGGCAAAACATTTTTTTTCGGAATTCCGCCAATCTAACGGCTTTAATCGATGGCCCTATGGCCGTATATGTTCCAAAAAAAATTTCACCCCGCTACCTCTAGACTCTCCTCTAGACCTCTAGATAAGCCGTAAAAATTTGAATTCACTTTGGGTGGAATCTTTGAAAGGCAAAAGAAAAATTCGGAATTCCGTCGATCTAACGGCGCTAATCGATGGCCCTATGGCCGTATATGTTCCAAAAAGTTGAAAAAAGGAATTTTCATTTTTCAACAAAAACCGGTTGCTATACATGGAATTAAAACAGCTTTTGAATGTGTCGTTAACGTACCTCTAACATTTTCAATTCGCATAATCCGGTGGTTAGTTAGATCTGAAGTAATCTACAATCAGATACCGACGATAAGGTAATATCCGTGTGAGAGTTATAAGTTTAATTAAATGGGGAATGCGTTTTCAATATACTCAGGCGGCATGTAAGTTCTTGGTAAAAAGGTGTACAAAAAAGGGTAGACACCCAGCTATCGACAATCTATCAGTTTGAGATCTTTAACATTTTACATGTCGGCGATCTTGTTCGTGTATCATGTTCATCACATCTTACACGCCCATAAATATCTGTTCGGACGGGTTACATTACAACGATTTGTTTTTGTTTTGTCTACACATTCATAGAAATTACAGCAATTCCGAAAATAATGTTCAATGCGGTTGTTGGAAGCCTTTTAATTATCAAGCATTTTATTCAATAAATATGTTTAAGTTTAGTTTAATTTATCTACTGAAAGTAAACCTTTTTGCTTAAAGTATACAAATAAGTTAATCATTTTGAATGCATTTTGGATAGTTTAAGAACATCTGTTTGAAAGATTTAACAGCACCATTAAATCGTCTTCTAGCCAATCTTCCAGAATTAATAATTTGTGAGAGATGAATTAAGATTGTAAATAGAGGAACCTAACATTTAATATTTAAATGAAATTTATAGAAACAATAGGGGTCCTAGGTAATAATAGAAAATTGCCGTGTCACTATTTACCTCTCAAATCGTGTTTGCCCTTCTCTAAAATCTTAATTACTGCTCTTATGAATCGCGTCCGACATCTTAGTTAATAGAGTCTACATGGATTTACCTCAATATTAGGCATACAATGATTATTATTTGTTGCTTTAGTAAACTAGAACTGTGTATTTATTATTATAATAAGCCTAATGACTAGAATGATGTATACATACTTATCGCAATGTTAAAAATAACGTATTGTTGTTAATATAATTAGATATTGTAAAATTTTATAGATAAGAGAGTTAATAATGAGCCTAGAGAAACGAAACACTTTCGGTGCGCTTCAAGAAATTAACAAATACCAGACAGACTCGTATTTTGTCGACTCTAGGGGAAACTAGTAGGCAACACTAATCCATTGACATGAGACGAATAAACACGAGTCTGTCTAGTCTCTGCTAATTTCATGAAATACGCAACTCGTTTCCGCGGGCTTAGTTAATAATACTCACTTAGATTATTATTTCGTACTATATTGTATTCTAGTGCAAACTATCTTTATAGAGGTCATATTTAAAGTAACGAAGTAATGAAATATATTACAGCTCACTGTACCAAGGAAACACTTTTTAAAGGTTAAAAAAAAGATTATTCCTAACGTACAACGTTTTCCAACGTTAAAGTAGCATTATCCAAGCGTTACTTAACGTTTCTGAAACGTAAAGAAGATGTCGTTACGTTCGTGGTAAAGATATAACTAGAGATGACCAAGGTAGAGGAAATTATTACTTTTTTGCAGCGTTTAGACAGACTCGTGTTTATTCGACACACGAGAGTCGGCAAAACACGAGTCTGACTAGTCGCTGCAAAATTCCCCTACCTTGCTCATCTCTAAGTATAACGTTTGAGAATTCGTTGTATAAATGCATTGGTTAATAAAGCAAGGAAGCAGTTTATCTTAACTGTACTGTTTAATTTAAAAATAACCTATCATTTTAAAACATTTTCGCCTACCAAACACTTCCGATTGAACCGGAAGTGGTTACAAACTTTCTTATTTTAAATAGTTTAATAGATTGTACAGATCAGATGTAAATAATTTGTATTAGGGCACCTTCTAAAGTTAATTGTTTTCGAGATATTTACGATCATGTTCAAATTATAGCATTTGCACGGCTCTCGTTGAAATTAAATATTTCAAAATGTCACGATGATTAAAGTATTTACTTTTTTGGAACGAAATGGCAGGCCATGCGTATCACCCCTTATTATTATCGTTGCAAAATTTTATACAGGGTGTTTCCAAATATAGATATCTTAAAGCTGAAAAAAATCGTTTTTTCCAAATGGATCTTTAACTACACTATTAGATTGGGAAGAAAATTCCACTGGCATTATATGCTATTGGGAGGGTCAAGTATCTCGCAACACTCCAAGCAGCAAGAATAACACACTTCTCCTACTTCCATTCACTTTTAAGCGATGGAGTACATTTTTAGGGCACTTCGACGAAAGCGTATGGAGTATTTCCTTTGCAGAAGCGCGCAGTCCGACTCGCGCAACCTGAAATACAACGAAAGTTGTGAAACATATTTGAAATCTAAGGGCATACTCACCCCGTCGTCGTCGGTACGTATGTACACAACAATGAGGAATTGTTTCCTATCAATCGTGATTATTATACACGAAGCACACACGAAATAAGAACACCTTACCACAGGCTAACATGTTTCAAGAGAAGTATTAATTACTGGGGCAGTAGTCTATATAACCATGTGCCCTTGCAAACAAGAACCCTGCCATCCAGTACCTTTAAGAGATATACTAAGGAACTGCTAATGGGGAAGGAATACAGTCATGCATACCACAATTTTATTTTATTTGTCCACTTTTTCATATTTTGTTCTTTTATCTATATTATTTTATTTATACGTTCCTTTTACGTAATTTATTGACTGAATCAAACAATATGCTGGCACTATCTCGTTTCGCTGTGTAACTACTCATTAGTGCACATTTGTAGAAAATGGTAATCAATCGACTAATTGCCGCATAAATACGGAAACGTAAGAAATGATTCTAGTAAAATATAGTCTAATCATGCAATTTGTCGAAATATTTGTAAACGCCTCTACGATTGCGACCAGGGATCCCTGGCATTTCGATCTGTGAGTACCGCAAGGATCGACTAATAGCTTAGTTTTTCTGAGAATTAATGGAACTAATGATGAGCATTCGGCATTTATATACTTAAATGATTGAACATTTGGTAATATTTTAAAATGTAGTACGTGTAATATTTTAAGTAGAAAGTAAACATTGCTAAATAAGCAAGAATTTTGTATTAAAATTACAACTACAGATAGTAAGGAAGGGAGATATGAATATATTCCTGCGTGATCGGGAATTTACTTTTATACGGAATTACTTCAGGGTGGTCCGAAATTATGATCAGCGGTGTTAGAATAATACAAATAGAATCTCGTCTTACTTTATGTACATATTTATACATATATGTGATGCTGCGTTGCGACCATTTCACATGTCAAAACAAATTAAAGCGGCGTAATGTGGTTAATATCCACGCGAAAGCAGTCATATCTATGTACTTATAGCGTTTCTAATGAACTGGCGCCTATAAGTAAAATGCCTGTGAAGCTGTACGACCGTTCTTGATATTGAGTACTCGCGGCCTAACAGATACTCGTTCGTGTATTGCGAAAGATCTCTTTGTCGATGTACCAGCATGAAAATAGCCATTATAATATTTACAAAGAAAGCCTAATATTAGGTATTCCGTTTGTTGCCGGTCAATTACTGTATCACGCCGTTTAAATAGTTTCGCGTGCAATTGCGCATAAACGTGTTATTATCTTGTTATTACTGCACGTTCGCTGAGGAGTAGAAGATAAAATAACTGCTTCGGAAAATAGCGTAGAATTAGACCTCATGAAAAAAAAAGGAAAGATGAGAGATATAATGCTATTTCTTGATTCCTTCAGTTCTTCTATAGCATCTATACCATCTTTTTCATAGCACGTTCGTATTCATGTACTATAGTGAGCAATTGAAAGTATACAGCATTGAAAACGTTACTGTTTATTTTAATTTATTGCTGTTGTTTAAATGAGTTTTGTTTAACCTTTTTTGGCAACATTAATGGACAAGGTCCTATCATAAAGGATTTAGAAAGAATCATCCGCCATCTAGGATTAGAGAAAGGGAACAGGTTTTGAAAAGCTGCTCAAAACGAGAGTTTTCATAAACGGGGAAAATCTACGAGACCAATAGTATCTGGTATTGACTAGCCTACTTATAAACTATCCAAAAAGGAGACGAATACAAAAATTTGCCCATTAAAGTAGTTAGTCTACAACTAAAAGACTCGCTAGACTTTCTAAATAAGGGAAATAATATTTAATTAGAAAAGTGGGGAAATTTAAGTATAATTTGATGTTTGTTCGCTACTTTTTCCTAATGTAAACTTAAACTTAGTAATTGATTTTCAAAAGAAAATTAAATTTGAGCTTTATTTTTGGCCAAATGTTTAATTTTTCGGTACCTGTCGTATCCTAGTCTTGAAATCCAAATCCAGAAATTCTTCCAAATCTTAAAATCCTTGCGAACCCGGGTTCAAGCGATCGCAAATCCGTGGGTCGTGAAATTTATTTAGTAAATAGTCCAAATGATTTTATTGAATGTTTAAATGTACTATTTATGCAGAAAATCCCATCAAAGTATTTTAATTTAAACTTCTCTTGATGAAATTTTGTGAAGATGTCGATGTCGAAAGAAAGTTATTTATTTCTCGACTATTTTTTTCTCATCTCGATCCATAGATTGCTAAATCGAATAATTCAAGTAACACCCTGGATATAATAACAACCATTTTAGAAAGCCTTGCGATACCTTGAGGATGATGTACATAAATCCTGGTACGGTCTTGTCAGTTATGTGGAGGATGAAAAACCCAATTTGGGGAAATTGGAGGGAAGAAATCATTCACACTGCTCCGCCTTACAACTAAAGCAGTAAATATGTCAACTGGAATCACTTTCCAACCTAGACGAATAATAACAAATAATATACCTTTATTGATATAATTATTTGTTTTTATTTCTATTTTTACAAAATTACAGCTGCGATTGATTTTATTGGCAGTGTTCGAAATTATGAATATAAATAACAATTATGTATCATATAAATTACATAGTAAGCGAAGTGTATTACCAAGATAAACGATCGTAATGCACCTTGTTTGCTTACTGATGTTATTGTTTTAAATTGTTCGGATATTGCTGAATATAGATCTGTTTGTTCTCTTTTTTTTTTTTACTTTTTTTGGGCTATTAGTAGGCATTTATAAATGACCTATTGTTCTGTATTCAAGTAAGTTAATCATTGCAAATGGACGAAGAGAAGATATAATATGAAATAAATGAACGCTACTAGACAATTGTACAACAAATGTATACAGGGTAGATATTATCAGTATTTCAATAATAGCGTATGTATATGTTCATACTACTACCTACATTGTTTAGAATTATTGTAATTACTATTATTGAAGTTAAACGATTGTATTAAAATTCTTTTACGTGAACAATCAAAATTGCTGAACTTACGACAATTATACAACCTATTTTCGCGGAGCGAGCTTGTAAATAAAGATTTATTTTATTCTAAGTGCTTTTGGCTTCGTTCGGATATAACTATTAACATAACATAAACAATACAAAATAAACAATGAAAAAATCTTTAACAATTCAAATTTAAATAGTAATCTACGAGAGTTTATGCTGGGTTTTCTTAAACTAATAGGCTTTTAAATAGCGAACGTGGTCAGTTTTCTATTGTCTTAATTTTTAAAACACCTGCTCTTTTGGAAGTTAAAATTTCTTGAACGAGCTATGTTTTGGGGTTATTAACGCTGAATATGTTTAGTGCATATATCTGCTTACGATATCAATAAATACGTAAATTACACATAGAAACGCATAAAATAATATCAAGAGTAGACGAAAATATCAGGGAAGAAAAACATCACAATGGTATCTTTATTGCATTCTCTCGGGAAACTAATCTTGAATTTCGGAGATTTCAACGGGAGATCGGGCCTGGATCTGCGAAAATCGGCCTTTGACTTGAATGGCAGAATAACAGCGGCATCGGACACGAATGGCTGGATAATGCTGAGATAGGACTGCTCTGGAGTCAAGTGTACACGGAAAAGTCGGTTAATTCGAAACTCTTTGTAATCAGGAATTAATTTCGAAATAGATTTGAACGAATTAACCGGAAATCGGTTAGAAAAGGTATTTTGATTTGTTGTAACCGTAATAATGATAATAACTATTTACTTGAATCTAGATCGGAATTCTAAAAGGAGGCTGTTTTAAGAAGGCCTTGCTTCTGTAACGGTTGGGAAACGTCTCCTTGAAGAAACGAGATAATTTATTTAGGCAAAGGGCGTCGTTTTCTCCTGTGGGCTCTGAGTTGATGAATTAGTAGGAAATGTTTGAACAGATGACTAATTTTTAATATTGGCCTGTTACTGTCTGGCATGTAATCCCTTTATTACTTTCCTTGTTTGGCCTACTACACGATAATGGTTAATACAACTACTTAATTTCGGATTTCTTAAATCAAATTTCTCATAAATCTTATAGTTACTTCTTAAAGCTAAATAATACAATAAAATCACATTTCAGACATTCAATGCCAAATAATATTTACAATTTATGTGATGTTTATGGAAGCTTATTTAACCATTTTCTAATGCGTCTTCAATATAAAGCTCAATTTACATTATTATTCTTTGTCTAGAAATGTATTACTATTTTTCAAAATAGGTCGATTTGGATAAAATAAATTAGAAAATTTCGTCCAAGTTCGTGTACTAGAAACTAGTTTTCCAACTAGTTCCGATCCTATTCTTTTATCCAAGCTTCATACTAAGCTTGTGCATTCCGCCGATTTTCGCCGTGTTAATAAACTTAAGTCTTGTTTCCATGCATTGGCAATTGCCTAACTCAAACATGCCTACTAAGTATAATACATTTAAACAAAAACATAGTGTAAATCAACCTTAAGAAGTGCCGCCATGTAGTGGGGATTTCAGTAGAGTGTATACGATTTTAAGTATATTTAAACAGCAAACAAGTTTTATTTTTTTTTTCCATATTATTACAAATATACCCATCATACAAAAGTGGTAGTTTTAGTATAACACCCTGTATATTCCGCAGTACCGAAGAAACGGCATAACAAAATTAATTAAAATCAAAAGTTCGAAGGGGTATTTCAAAGCTTCAAAATGAATTTCGGCCTATAAAAAAAGTCCCTTGCATGTTTCATCAAAATTTGGATTTAGCACCTAGAGAGGTTTCCTTATCAGTTATTTAAACTCGATTATAGCTAGTAATCATTTATTTTATTGTTTCACTTTTAAACGGTATATTAGCTTTCTCTGTGGAGGGACATTCAGTATCGTAACGGTGGACTATCAAAGAAACGCAAACGGAAAAAATACAAACAACATTCCCACCACATGTTTTCTTTATAACTAGTCTCCTTGCACGTGTAATTGTTATAAAAGCCTTCATTGGATTCTCAAGAATTTTAATTGTGATTACGGTATTATCGACACCAATTCGCTTAATGGGCGCTTAAGAGAAAGAAAAAAGCAGATCAATTTAGCGATTTTTCACGCATATTATTCTCATCGTCGTTGGAATGTTATCGGTGATAATCGCATGTTTATTTTATTTAATGAAGTACAATTAATATTTTTTATTATTCTAGATGACCTATTTTCCATTACAAAATCGTAGGCAATTGTTTTTTTATTCTGTATTATTATAAGAGCGATTATGACCAACTGTAACAGCCATCATTCACGAAAATTGTGTTTGAGCCCACGACCCCGCATATAATATCTTTACATTGACAATTATTAGCCAGTACTTTTTTCTGTTTTGCTGTTCATTTAACGATTTACCGATATTATAGATGTATATTTTCATTATCTATTTAGTTCCACCCTATCACGTCGGGTTCTCTTCTTCGCGTCTGGTTTTCCACTTATAAATGTCCATATTCAGTTTTGTTTCGAAATCACCCCTGTTCTTTGATTAGCGAGCATTAGTAAGAAATCTACGAACATTCAGATAGATCTGGGACTTCTTTGATCGCCCCCAACACTTTCCTTCCATTAATTGTTCCTGTTATGCTACAATTTGAATACGATTTTCCAAATCATTAGTAGTCACTGTAGAAAGACGAGTGAGAGACATTTCTTTTTTTGTGCTAAATTATTCCTTTAGTTGTTCTGTTTAAAACGAACGATTTCTCTCACAAAGGAAGATTTCAAGGTGACACTTACCGATCGGATTAAAACTTGGCAAATTTGTAGGAACCATCGAGTGTTGTAAAACGCCGCTTTCCGTTTTTGCGGAACCTCACGTTTATGGGGTGAAAACTACCCCTAAATGTCGACAATTTTCGGATTTTTGCAATTTACACCGTTACTAGGAAAAAAACTAAATAAAATTGTGTTATTCTAAATACATCTATTAGTGTGGATGAGATTTCTTTGCTACCCCTACCAGCATACCTCCACCCCTTTACGGAGTGGGGGTTGAACTGCAATGGGCAAAATATATGCACAAGTGTCTAAAGACCGAAATTTGGTGATGAGGATCGACGCATCCTCGAAACAGCTGTCCCGGATTAATCAATTAAACTTGCGTGGTGGGGTACTCTTGTATTGTTTGCCACTTGTGCGTATATTTTGCCCTTTCCAGTTCAACCCCTACTCCGTAAGGGGGTGGAGGTACGGTGGTAAGGGTGTTAAAAAAAATCTCGTCGCGGCTAATTTAATTTTTTTTTTTTATTCGTAATAACGGTGTAAAGGGTAGCTTTCACCCCTTAAACGCGAGGTCGGTTATACAAATTTGCCAAATTTCAATCCGATCGGTGAGTGTTACCTTGGAATCTTCCCTTATCAGACGTACTTATAGTGGATTTGATCAATAAGACATATAATACAGCGGCAATTAGTTAGCAAGATTATTGATGTTGGTTTATTAAATATATATTATGAACCGTTATTGGTATTATTAGTATTATCCATTTAAACATACGCTAATAAACAATAAATTTACACTTGCTGATTTACTGTAAAATTACAGACAACTATTTGCGTATATTGTTATCCTTTTCATTCTATTTCTTGCGCTTAAACTGTTGAATATATGAATGTAGAAATTCTTTCTGCGGAAAAAAGGCGTCGCTTTATTTGGATGTGTAAAAAACTTCGTTAACAATACTCTTCTAAATAAAGTTGAATAAGTGGAGGATGGTCCGTACACTACGTGTTGTTACATAGTTGTCACTATATGAAACTGTTTGCACAATGGTAATTCCGTAGGTCATTAGAGGCACGAAATAGCGTTTGTTAGTTTGCCGGATTCCTGAAGCGACGTTAGACGATGTCTTACTCGCAGACAGGGAATTGTACGTATTATAAAGCTTATGACTACCATGAGTAGTTTACAAACAGCTTAAGCTTGTTAGGTAATCGAATCGGCAATTCATCTTGTTTGGTGTGTTATTATGTTACATTTACAAGTAATTACACTGAACGCGCACAGTATTTGTCGTTTATGTTAGGCAACCCGTGCATTCGCTATGTTTTGAAATGTACTTATGTGACAATTTAACATGTTTATTTATATACACATATGATTTATGTAGGTGGTGATAGTAAAACTACATTGCTATAAGTGTTTTTGAAGTTTTAAGTACTGTTATTTATACTTATTTTATGTTTCCCTCCTGTTTACCGCTTGTTGTTACTTTCCCTTGCCCTTTCAGCATCATAATATGTAACGTATTATCATGTGAAACCTAACAATTATACGTTGGCACCCAGGAAAAAGGAAAGAAAAGGAAGAGGTTGAGATGAGACAAGAAAATTTGAAACCCATGGCGAAGCAGAATAGAGGAAATCTTATTATATATATATATATGTGGAAGTATAGTTGCATCTGGAGCTACAAATTTAGTATTTATTAAACGAATATGGATAAATATGACCACTTACGCATTCTAAAAGAAAATTTGAAACAAAATGCTTTTAAATTCAATATTTCTGGTCATTATTGTAACAGTATAAAGACTCAAAATATTATTCTTATTTAGTTCGGGAGTGGTTACTCTACAACACATTACATACACTACCGTTCATATATTTGGGGACGATTAAAAAATACAGTTTTTTTTTAATTCTAATAAAAACAAAAAGTTATTTGTAATTTAATTTACTTCTGTACATTGAGTATATTATACAAAACTAAAAATATTCCAAAAAGAAATGTTGTACTAATTACAATTAGGTCTATACGGATTTTTCGTCTATATGTCCACCCTTTGACTTAATTACTGCGGTACATATTCGTGGCATTCTTAGAATTAAAGATTTCAAAAATGTTGCTAGGATCTCGGTCCATGCTTGCTGGAGCTTCCTCCATAAATCTTGTGAACTAGTCATTCCTTTTTGGCGAATCCTTCTGTCCAGTTCATCCCATATTAATTCAATAGGCGACAGGTCAGGAGACTGAGGTGGCCAAATTATTCTTTTTAAACGATCTTCTTCTTCCGGAGATGCTAGATAGTTTCTGGATATACGAGAAGAATGCTTAGGGTCGTTATCCTCTTGAAACGTAAAGTTTCGACCTCGTAATCGTTCCCCACTTCTTGTAATATTTTGAGATAGCCCTCTTTACGAAGTATTCCCTGTATTCTTAATAAATCACCTGCAGCTGTTCCCGCAAAACAGCCCCAAACCATTACGTTACCTCCACCGTGCTTCACTGTAGGTAAAATACACTGTTCACTACCCCTGTCACTAACCTGTCGCCTAATAAACGTCCTCCGTTTGGAGCCAAATGTTTCAAATTTGGACTCATCTGTCCACAGCACGTTGCACCACTGTTGTCCAGTGTCTGTGTTCTTGTACCCACTGCAATCTTTTTCTTTTATTTTGAACTTTCAAAAGCGGTTTTCTAGCAGCTACTCGTCCGTTTAAGAGTTTTTCTTTGTCGTCCCCAAATATATGAACGGTAGTGTATAAAGATCCGAAAGAAAATATTTTAAATTGCAATAAATAGTTAAATAACAAAAAATTAACAAGAAATTTTACCAACTAAAAGTAGGGATGCAAAATTAATGTAATTACTAACTTTAGGAACCCTCTTTTCACGTGATAACCGCCCGAATGCGTGCTGCTGAATTTCGACGACTCCTTAAAGTGCTTAACTCCTTGATCCCATCGATAAGACGTGACTAGTAAATAAATTACAATAATTGGGTGCAATTGGTTATTTAAGTTGCGGGTGTGTTTAACAACAAATAAATATTAAGCTTACTATCGTTGAATGTAATAAAACTTATTACATTAAGGCACTGTGAAACTTTCTCCCTTGGCCAAACTTCCGAGAACGGTAGTGTAAGCGTGCGTTTTCAAATGCTATTAGTCTAGGAGCAAGCAAAATAAATCAATTTCTTTGAAATAATAGCAACAAAAAGATCGTGTACTAGCTACAATATCAACATGTTTTAATTTACAGGTACGCCCATAAACATCGACGGAGAAGACAAGAGAAGAAGTCAATGAATCATTGTGTGGGCCTCTACAAAAGAATGCATCTCTGCAACACGCAGGTCTGTATCACATTACAGATAAATTAAATTATCAGTTTTTGTTATTACTTTATTACTTCACAGACTCTTGTAGCTTGTATATACAAACAAAGGGATAAATACTTATGCTTAACAGAAACGTCGTCGAACAAGACAGGGTACATGAATAGGTAATCAGATGCTTTTTACTCGTTTTGCAAGGACCACGTAAGATACGCCGGTAATAGCCTGTCAACCAGAATTATATACTCCGACTAATTGATAAACGATTTTACGATGATGTGCTAATTTGTACCTCTTCTCGAGATTATTTTATAATGCATTTCGACTGGTTTTAATTAATAGGCTTTTAGTTACGAAATTGAGTACAAAGCGAGTCTTAAATGATGCTAATTTTAATTAACTCTTTACCATCTTGATGATTGTTAACATTGACGTTCTGGTGGATCAATCATTAATCATTATATGTGTGTAATTAGAAAATTATCCTAAACACTTACTTTTGCAATGTTTAAAAAATCATTTGTTTTATATGAAATATTGTGAATTTAAATTCCGTACAAGGCGATCGTCTTTATTTTGAATGCTATGTGATCGGTGAAATTAGGATGTTTTCCGCCAATTAACGGTGAATAACAATAAAAAAATGTTTCAAGCTGGTAACACTATTTCAAAAGACGTTCGAAAATTCCTCCTCGTTACGCAGTACATTTTTTCGTTAGTTTCAGGACATTTCGAACAATTTTGAATTGGGACAGCCGTCGCCACAGTCCTTACTATCATTATTGACTTTTCAATATAACCCTGCTCTATTTGACGAAGTTCTTCCCGGACTACATTTTTGAGAACCTCAACATCATCGTAACGTCTCGAATAAATACAATTTTTAAGGTAACCCCTCAAAAAAAAAATCGAGTGGAGTGAAATTAGGTGATCTTAGAGACCATGAAATCGGATTATTAGTTCTAGTCGATCAGTTATTGAAAAGATTGTTCAGAAGACGACCAGTTTCACGGTAATTGTGAGCAGGTGCTTCATCCTGTTGAAACTGCCCAAAATATCTCGCGTAAAATTCGCGTATTTTTCGCCGGTGAGGTAAACTTCGTAAATAAAATAATTCTAGATAAAATGATGCCACACCAAACGTTGAAAGTAAAAACGAATTTGAGGAACTTTGCCTGGTCACTCCATAGAATATTTCGATTGTTATTGACATTCTGTTGACAATCTATTCTACAGGATCTCCTTGTAATAACATTTGAGCAGGTCTGTACTTACAGAGAATGAACGAAGTGTACCATATCATAAATCATAGATTTTCTAAAAATATCTCTTATGGAGTTCTCGGTATAAACTTCAAAGTAACCAATAACTGCTGTTTCTACTGCCTCATTAATTATTCAATTCTTAGCAAACATATTTTGAGTATTTCTTAGAGCCTCCATAGCAATACGTCAGCAGAAAGGGCAGAAAGGCACATCGTACGAGATGTCTAAAATATGTTGTCTCCAGTGGAATAGTACGTAAATGGTTTTGAATTTACAGATCAAACTCCGTTTTTCGTGTTTGAAGGACGTCGTTATATTGGTTTTCATTAAGCAAGTCATCAAATGTTGACTAAAATTAATGATAAAACGTCCACTACAATCCTGTATATCAAGAAGAAAATCTATCGACCTCATTAACTACATTACAGTAGGTAACAGACACTTCGATGTAGTTGGTCCTCCAAATGTGTGCAATTAAAGTCTAATGACGTTTTTTACAAGTTAATAAAGATTTTTTATATCCATAAAATAATTAAAACTACACGCTTCTAATAGACATTCTATATTTTCATCTAAGGCGGCTCGTACTAACACCAAAAATGCTTTTTCATTATAAGATCTTTCATTATTTAATTGCATATAACAATAATTACCATTAGGTCTAAAAATACCAAGAGGTTCCTAGTTTTTATCTACTTCGTCTACCACATATTCCTATTACCTACTACTGGTACTTCTTTACTAGTGTCGGGTAATTATAATTTAATTATCCTTTTCATAAAACTCGATACGGACGTAGGAGATATTTCTTCTTCATGAATGTAATTACGCTCGATGGATATCTTGAAACTGGTATGGCTGATGTGCAGGCGAGCTATGTGTATCCATACATGAAATTAAATCTGATAATACGACCTTGATGTAAAATCTTGAATGTTGTTCTTACCTTGACTTACAGCTGCGGTAAGCATTTGTTCATGCGCTAGATGTAATTGTCCGATAAAATTTTGACAAGTGGGGTTTCGTTTAAGCTTGAAATCAAATTGTACGTATAGTTTTATTTACGAAACGGGATTATTTGCGTTACGTGTCACTAGACAGGCGTAATATTCTTTAGCAACATGTCGACATTAGTTTCATTAGCGTTAAATGTTAAATGTTTATTGTAAGAAAATTTGCAAGATAAACACGATTGAACATTGAAGTAACCTGCAATTGAATTTACTTTCAGCTTAAAAGCAACTCACTATTTTTTTTTTAGTTTTACACGAGTGAGGATGTTATTTATTGTTATTGTTATAAATGCTCAGAGAATGTTTAGTGAGAATGTTAGACCAAAAACTATGATAAAAAACAGATGCAGCAAGAATAAAGTCATTCCAACGTTAACAATTCTAAAGATTTCTCTTCTTCGATTGGGTTTACTGCTTCTGTTTTTTTTTTAACTTAGAGAGTATTATTAAGGCACAGCTGAACAAATGAGACCTTTGGCTCCATTCTCTAAAGAAAAATCTTTATAACTAATTTAAAGTTCATTATTAGTAGAGATGGCTAAGGCAGGTGAAATTATTACTTTTTTGCAGCGACTAGACAGACTCGTGTCTATTGGTCTTGCCTCCTAGTTTTCCCGAGAGTCGACAAAACACGAATCTGTCTAGTCGCTGCGAAAAAGTAATTATTTCGCCTGCCTTTGTCATCTCTATTTGTTTGTATGTCACTTAAACAACTAAATTCTAATATGCTGGTGTACTAGTTGCTCTTCTAAAGGTTATGAAATTATACCATCTGCAACCCGAGCGTTAATGAAAATATTAAATAAAATAACTCAAGGTAGGTTACAAAATTGCTCGTGTATCTAATTGACGGCGACCAGTTTTCGCACGTCCAGTTTGCGGCGTCCAATTCGCGTGACACCTTTCATAAGAATCCAAAACGTCTAGCAAGTATTCTTCAGGTTTCATAGGATCTCTACAGTTATCGTGTTATTATTATTATTATTATTATTATTATTTTTATTATTACTATAAGGTCGTATTCATTAATTGCACTTCCCTTCTACAAATTCTTTTGGGTACAATAGTTTTTAAAACATGATTTTTATTGTTATTTGTTATACTACCTTAAGAGAAAAAAAGCATCTGAATCGAAAATAAAAATTAGTCCCAAATTGTCATGGTTAACTCTGCAACCGAATTTTTTGACGGTTTATTATGATTTATTAATTAGTTCTTGTGCTTTTAAATAATTATACTTTAAAAATCGGGTTTACTCTAAAATTTTGTAGACGAATGATAGAAACATGCAAAATTACAGAGAGAATAAATCATCTTTCAAAATATAGAGGAAAGTGTAGTCACAGCAACCAAACAGTTCTATCTTTAAATTAGAGAATATGAATTAAATTACCAAATATTTGTTAATTGGGAAAAGTTCAAAAAAGGTCCTTTCTCTTAGAAATTTTTTAGGTTAAAAAAAGCCTAAAAGTTAAAAAAAAAAGAAATTGTGAGAAAGTCTTGGACTTTTTTTCAACTTTTCCCAATTAACCGATATCTCACATAGAATCACCAGGGATTATTTAAATACTTGCAGGACATTTTTCATGTGAAGGATAGGTACCAAATTGTCAGCACCATTTGTTACTTTTCTGTTACTCTGAACAATGTTTCTTCTTATCAAAATAAATCTTATTACTAAAGTTCTTCACTTTCCGTACGCTTCACGAAATTAGCAGAAATCAGTAGTCCAATAAACAGGAATCTGTCTAGTCTCCGCTAATTTTGTGAAGCGCACGGAAAGTGACGAACTTTATTTATTTACACTTACGTCTTAATTCCATGTTGGAACAAAATGTGTTGTACCAATATTGTATTTGAAGAGGTACTTTGTAAAACGCGGTTTTTGAGTTGCATTTTTCTACAGGTAGCATATATGAACTGCATAAAATATACTTTTGTATGTACTACTATGTTCTGGAAGATGTTAGATAGACTAGTGTAGATGTTTTGAAGAATATTTTTGATGATTTTACGAGGGTTACATAAAATACAAATACTTTGAATTATGTCAGAAACTATGTTTTGCAATGTTCCTCCTCGCTTGATTCTTCATAATGTACAGATGTAAACTTATAATTTTTATAGTTTATATATAGTATATTGTATATAATATCTTGATTTCCGTGAAAAAGTCTTTTAAAAGGTTCCATCACCAAAAAAGTTTGAGAACTTCTTGTATAGAGCATTTAACAAAATTTATTTCGAAGAAAATGTAATTGCTTTTAAACTTAACTAAAAGTCCCAAACAAGTATATACTTAATTACGAACGAAAAAGGCTAATTTTGAAAAATTTCAAACTCTGTGGCTATGCATAAAATGGGAAGATTAAACGTTTGTATCGTAGTCTGTCTATGCCAGCAAGAAACGTAAACTCCTAGAATATTAACTTTTATTGTGTACATCCTGAAAGTAAAGTAAATATATTTTCAGGAATGCCCTGTTCCTCGAGATTTCCGATCGGAGCAATGTGCAACTTTCAATAATCGGCCGTTTAAGGGGAAGATATATATTTGGCAACCCTATACAACTGGTAAGTATAGCAGATCTAAAGTTAATTCATTCAAAAGGTTAGTTCTTAAGCATAACAGAAATGTTGGCAGAAAGCACTGGTAAGTGTTCAGCCGTCTACGCTGCAACCAAGTATGCCTGTTAAATAAATTGCCTACGTAAGCGTTGTAGAAAAAAGTAAGAGCATTCTTTAGTTCTTTATGATAAACTTGTAATATTTTTACTATCATCGGTATTACACTTATATTATATATGAACTTAATACTAGCAGCGCTAATTTGGAATTTATAAATATACAAAGGTGATTTATTCTGAAAATAAAAAGAAATCTCTTATGAAAAAAATGTTTTATTCGCTAAGATGCACTATAGGATGAATTAGGCGTTTGGTGGCCAAAAATAATTTTTTTCGTCATCTTTATTCAAGTAAATGAAAACAGGTTTATTTAATGAACAGAGGGGGTAACTTAAAAACCCATTCTTTTTTTAAATGATTTTTTTAAGTATAAGAGTTGTTACTGAAAAGTGTAGTTATTGTTATTACATTATTTTTAATCTAGATTTAATTCATTCATTTGTGCTTTTGAGAAAAATAACGTAGAAAATGGGATAACGTCCTATTTGCATTGAAATTTAGTGCAATTAATAAAGTTTTCCAAAATTTCGTTTTCGTTTGTGTGTTGTAATAATTAATGAACTATGTTGTATCAGTACCCGAAAATCTTTTTGATAACGAATTATTCTTATTTTTTCTGATGAATATCACTTTAAATAAAGTGTTTTAAGTGTTTTAAATAAAGTTTGGAGAAATCAAAGTTATGGAATGGCTATTATTTTAAATTATGCTATATCGTGTGTAAAAGAGAAAGACTTGCCCACATTATAGGTATCCAACAATGATAAAAAATTCGAAAGTTCTGTGTAAATTTAAACTCTGGTTGGCAAAAATGTAGCGGAAAATTAATAATAATAAAATGTTTCGACGTTTGAATTTATTGTATAAAAAAATAAAACAATTTTGATAAAGCATAACATGTACAACATATATAGCATTGATTGATGGGAAAGTTTCAAACGTGTTAACTGGTACAAGATCAATGCAAACTTACCCAATTTGTAGAGCTATTTCAAAGGATTTTCCAAACATCACTAATTTCTCATCAAACTAACCTTACAATATGGGAGTAGCCCTTTGTACGCCGGGATAAGGTTTTTTTTGATTGGGTTCTGCATATATCTCGTATATAAGTGTAAAGAAGTACAAAGACACGTATAAACAGAAAAGAATTGAGGTACAAAACAGACTCTGGGTGATGATAAGTTTTCGAGTAGATTTTAAATCTACAGGTAATGGAGCAGCAAATAATGGAAGCATACATACTTGACGAGCATTTCTAGACACAGAGATGTTTTCTGATGCAACTGGTGTGGACCGAATAGTAATAAATAATTTTAAAATTGTTCTGATTTCCTTGTCATCTATGTTTTTCATTTACATTGAGAAAGAAGTATCAATACAGCATAGATTTTTCTTGAGAAGTATCAATTCCAATCACAATTCATCAAATTCTTATTTATGGAAATCAAATCTAAAAAAAACACAGTGCTTAAAAAATAGTACTTTGGAGAAGATGCTGCAGAATCTTACAACAAATTCTATAGAATTTCATATAAAGAAAGACAGTAGAACTACATATCTTTAGTAGAGCTATGAACACATCCGACTCTTTAATTTCTTTAAAATTAAGAAAAAGGATTATAAAGTAACCAATATGTTCTTTATTAATTGCACTGTAATAATTTTCTTATCAGAAATTTAACCACAACAATGAATTATTGTTTCTGGCCAAAAAATACTGGTGTTTATCCTATAATGTAGTAACGTAATGTAGTAACATCAGAAAGTGGGATCTGTTACGCCTGAAATTTTAAGTGCAATAATTTGACGATGTAAACGTACTCAATACCCCATTCCAAGGAACGAGGCACACGAAATTGCAAAGTTAACTCTCTTAAGGGTAACAATCGCAAAATATAAATATATTCACAAGCTTGCTATATAAAAATTGTTAACGATGTTGTAAAACAAAGAGCAAAATAAAAATATGCACGAAGATCCGCATATGTGATACTCTTTTTTACGTTTTAGTTCTTCGCCAGTATGAATGCGCTCTAAATTGTGAAGCTGTCGGCGGAGGATTTTACGCGAGACTAAACGAAACTGTCATCGATGGTACACCATGTTCCAATCCGGCAAAAATCCATGGTAAAAGAGCTTCGTTTGGTGCACTGAGTGTCTGCGTCGATGGATATTGTCAGGTTGGTAATGTTGACGTCAAATTTTTCGTGACGGTATATCATGCATATTCAATCTGTTCCTATACGAGATCTCTTGAACTCAGTGCTTTAAATTACGAGTCGGTCTAAATTTGGAAACTGTGTAGCAAACATAGGTGTATTTCATATTTTGAAATATGTATGTAAGATATTTGCATAGGAATTTACTGAAGAAGTAGGTGTAGCTTCGGATTGCAACATGAGAAATGTCTGAATATATTTTCCTTAATGTTTACAGTGACTTTTAAGTAAAAGTAAAATAATGGAGACACCATGTCAGACAATAAAATCTTAAACATTGTCCTTGTTGATATATAGGATTTTGCCAGATATACCGGATGAGAAAAAGTGTTGCGCCAAGTGTAAATACGCGATTTAAATTTGGTATTTGGTTGGATTAAACTATTCACAACAGTTTCATTAATATTGTGGAAATAGTTTAATTCTGCGTTAAAATCCAAGTTACAAGTACACATGTCTTACACGAAACAACTGAAACGTACATCAAAGGCTTCGTCTTACGAAGAGTTTAAGATTTCAGCTTACCAAATGTGAAATCTAAATAACATTACATGTTGTGTAATATTGTTGTTAGAGCGTAAAATGCTTCTATATTCTGTTTTCCTCACTTGAATAGGATCTATCGACAGGTTAATCTGCCTGTAGTCTATTTGAATTTATTCTATAATTGTGCCACAAAAGTCTAAATTAACTTCTAGGGTGACCTCCTTTTACGCTATTAACTGAATATTTATTGATTCAAAATTACCATGTAATCACTTTGACGCTGACAGCGTTCCATTTGCAGCTATTGAATTTCAGTGCAATTCCTAAGATACTAAACAAATGGAAATCCTAATTATTTATTTTATTGATTATTTACGTTGTGGTTGCGTAATACTAAATAAACATATAAAGCATACAAATATTACTCCCCAACTAACCTTCCAACTAATTAATTCCACTTAACCAACAGCTTAAAATGCTAAGAATATCCAATTCCTCAGCCAATTCGAATTATCCATTGTTATGTTTCTTTGATTGCTCAGATTATTCCAAATGAGGTAACTTTAGCATTGGTTTTGTCGTCTCTTTTGTATTTAACATTGAGGGCGAATATTTATGATTTTATAATTTTTTTTTTTTCACAAAGGGAGATTCTGTATTAGTTTCTGGGTTTAATGTGAAGTATAGAAGAAGAGCATTTGCTTTAGTTTAGCTTGCAGAGTATTGCAGATATTTGTTTATCAGAATAATTTGTGTTATTTGTGTTTTTGGGAGGTAACATTTTTGATTATATTTTTTAAGTTGCTATTTATGTTTTTTTTTGTATGAGTTTGAATTCGACGAACTCCGCTTCGATATTACTTGGCTTTAGATGCTACTAGTTAAATGGAATTTGAGCTTCTTGCGGCTGACACACAATCTTTTTGTTATTGAAGAATAAAAAGACAAGATCTGTTTCGGTCTTACGACAGTATCAACGGACCACTTAACACAATATCAATTTTGAGACCATTTATAATAAGAAATTGTGCACAATCTAAACCTAAATCTGTGTAAAATATGTTATTCGTCAATATTTAGAACAAATTCCAAATTTCCGAGCAATTGTTGCCAAATTTAGTAGCAATTATTGCACCAATACGGTTATTATGTTCAAGTAGCCTTTCGATATGAGTTTTGGTTAATGGTAGCATGAAATTTTATTTGTTTTACCGTGAAGCACCAGCTCACTGCCGAATAGAGCTGGTACATTCATGCGGCGTCGCGCCAGGATTGTAATATATATGTGCATGCCGACAAACAGATAGCCGACGGAAGAAGCGAGTGCCGATCGGAAATGCGTAATGGATGCACATATTCATATGTCGTATGTATATATATGGGAGTGAAGTTGTAGCACTGTGCTTGGTACAAACACAACGTCAATAATAAAATAAACAATCCATATATTATTTAAAAATTTTGTGAAGCACATACGGGGCCAGGGAATTCAATTTCCAAAAAACGAGATAAGGCGAGCAAGAGAGAAGATATCGGTACAGTGCGGGGATGGGTACCGATCTCTTGCTCGTCTTATCTCGTTTTGTGGAAATTGAATTCCCTGGGCCCGTATGTGCTTCACAATTTTTTTTTGGAAATTGAATTCCCTGGCCGTATCTTCTTAACAGCTGTTATAAAATTGGATACCACAATCTAAATCTGTGGAACGTTTGCAGCGTCAAGTACGTTTCCATATTTCTCTCGGTTAAGAATGTTCTTATATATTGAGAATGGACGTTCAGTAACTATCGGTGTAAGACAGGCATAATTGCGGACACACCATTACACAATTGTCTTAATGTCGCAAAATCTGAATTACTTTATTTTTACATACTTATTATACCGACAAGTGCACAGTGCAAGAGCTAAACAAAACTAGCTGCAGACTCATGCATCGCCGATCGGAGGTCGCCGCCAATATTAATTTCGCCCATTCAGCAATTTGATACAGGCATAATATGTATTTATTACAACGGAGCCAGTCCTGTCGGGACGCGTATAATACCAGCTCTACTGATGAAATTGAATCCCGTTACGAATGTCATCTAATTGCTTTAATTTAACGAATTTGACTACTTTTATAAGGTTCTGTATTCATTAAACTACACCACGGTTTTCTGATCTCGTACCTTACTTAGCACAATAACAGACTCCGTTAACTATCATAGTTATAAATCCTGCAATGTAAATGTATCCGAATTAGTAATCACCGACTTTAGTCAGTGTAACCAACATCAGGCTATTAGGCAAAATTCTCAATTATATATCATTTGTAAACTTAAAATATATTCAATTTAAGAAAGATACTTTTACCGTTGCTCATCAGTTCTTTTTAGAAATTTATTATCCAAATTTTAATGCAGTGTACACCGAGCTACTAGAATATATTGTTGGACGTGAATCAACATTGTTGTGATTTTTGTGTTTGTATATAATTATGTTTACTATTTGGAATTGTTCTGCACAAAAAATGTGTTAGATGAATAAAAAAATGATTATTATAATTTTGGTTATTATTATTAAGAAACTATTCAATTATGTTAATTTGGTTGTGAATACATCCCAAGTACAAAGAAAACGGTACTGCAAGTGGGCGCACTACACAGAACTGATTTTAAAAGATTGCTCAGGAAGGTCTTATAGGTCTAGCAAAATTAAATCTGACGATCTCGGAGACGTCGTTAAATAAGTTTAGAATCAAGATCTGTCAAACAGAAGCGCCGATTAATTCCATTTACACTTACGTTGACCAGAAAATATATAGAGGCTACGTAACATCCACAGACAACAACAAAAGTTACCACTGTGTGTCTGGCTATTAGTATTATTTACTCCGAGACTTCCAAAATGGACAAATCATCAATTGTAGATTTTTTCGGTCACGCTGGGCCGAAAGAAACCATCATAATCATAAGTAAAAAAGAAATACATTTCATTACATCATACTAAAGACATTGCGGAAATAACTCAGCAGGAAATAGCACAGTCTTCTAACCGCACAAACTTGTCGACTTACCTATTGTACACCGGAAAGTTGGTTGCTTTTATTTATGTTTTGAATAGTACGCTGGTTATTAGAGCATGTGTAATATCAATGGGAAGTACCAACTCCTCTCAGATATTTAAGATACAAACCCGATTAGTAACTATGGCAATTATAACTCCCGGCTAAGTATAATGAGGGCATAACGTTAAATCTATCTTTAACGTCGGAAATTACAAGATAAACGCGTACTATTGCCAAAGTTTTGGCCGGATGACATGACAAAAAGATTACATTTATCAGATCAAAATCTTTGATTCTTTGGAAATAAATATTTTTACACTTGCAAATTTCATGGAATCTAATTCGTACTATTGTGACAATTAAATTGTTGAATATTAAATTTTAATAGCCGTAGGAAGTTATGACTTAAACAGAAGGATGTTAGCAGAAAAATGTTTTAGAAGAGGATTTGAAGTACGTGCGATAATGTGATTACATGGGCTGCAAATATTACAGAGTCTATTGTTTCATTAGCAACTAATGGTTAGAAAAGCTTTCTTAGTTATTAAAAATTATTAACTTTCTATAGGAAAATAGCAATAAGTATTTGAATTTGGAATAGGATTGAAGTATTTTCCAGCAGGGGTGCTTGTACACATTCGTATTAAAACTGAACGAGTTTCTAAATTATTCTCATCAAAACATTCTCAGTTATTATTCTGTTATTCTGAGGTTCTTAAAACGTTTTCTACGGCATTTTAGAAGCCGTTGTACGTGTCTCTGTATTTTTTTTTTGTCAGAAATATGTACTAATGTATTTGTGAAAACACCATCCCACATACAAAACCATTATAAAAAAAATACTATACCTGTCAGAATTATCGTTCCAGTGACCGCTACTTTGCATATTTTCGTCGTACACCTTAATTACTAACCCATTTTGAAAAAGTTAGGCCGTCATTTCATTGCAGCAGCTAATCCAATCGACTAAAAGCACTTGAGCATTAAAATGAATGATAAAATGAAACGAATAAAATTAAACATGGATTAAGACTTTTTCAGCGTTCAGTGACGTATTTTCTCCGTAATTATGGTAACTTCAAACGCATTTTTGCAGGAGAATATCATATTTTACGATTGGACCTTTTGCACTTTAAAATATATCTGTACGTAGTGGAAGCAATTTTTTCCGTTGAAATTATATGCTCTGGTCATATAAGTAAGTTTAAATTACGTTCAATTCAGACTTAATATCTTGCTTGGTATTCAGAAGACGCTTATTTTGGAAAAAGGTTCCCGCTACCCGTAAATTCTAAGTTAGAGAACTTGCGGTGATGTATCAAAATGTTTTTTTTTATGATTGTGGTAATGTTTGTGTTTAAAGTCCAACAAAACGTGTTTCTGTTGAAGAAGAAATAAAACGAAACGTAAGTACTTAACGTTTGCATCAGCAGAACTAATGCACATTATATGAGTTGCAAATAATTTAAGGGACTTATTGTATGTTCTTCCGCTAACGAAAAACATGAGTAGGTAGAAAATTGATAAGATATCTCTTAACGTGTAGTTAAGTGTTTGTTAAGTAAGTATAACCATTAAACCGGCATCAAACATTTTCTGTAATGGGTTTGCATCGTACAGAAATGGGACATTAATATCAGTTTATGCGGTAAATGCATTCCACCTGCTAAATATGTGTCAAAAATAGATACACCTACGACTATCTGCAATAGATTTACGCTGTTTCCTGCATATATGACTTAAAAATAGTTGTTACTAAACTCTATAGCTAACGCCATCTATTATGTGTATAATTATTGTTAAATCACACGGAGAAAAATATACAGATTAAGAGTCGGTCCTATAGTCGCACCTACCTTGATATCTTTTTAACGATCAGGTTGTATCTAAAACACCATTAATGCTTCTGTAACGCGATCGGTATTTATTCCTGTATATCGCCCTGTATATGAAACGGATGTAGTCAACCTATCCTCGTTACTAAGATTCCCCTGCATACTTATTTGCTTGTGCCTTCTGCAATTTTATTTGCAGCGCCTTATATCTTTACGACATTTTTTACGATGTATATCGGCCAACTCATGCTGAACGTACTTTTTTGCGAATGTCCGGAATACTAAAAAAAAACCCGTCTCAGCACATCAACGCCAATTAAACGCGCCGTTTATTCGGAAGCGAGGCTTAACATTATCACATCTTCCTTTTTATTCAGTCCTCCATTCCCATTTTTTGAAACGATTTTCGAGCGAAAACGCTCCTCCTTGCTTCAGTTATTACCCTGACATTTTGAATGAAACAAACGTGCCCACGTATACAATGGTACAATTACCCGTGCAGATGTTTGAAGTAGTTAGCCACGAAGTCGATCGACGATATGCATGAATGTATGTACAGTACGGCATGTCGGTTTGTAAATTAATCCGGTAGAAAGAAGTACTTTTACAAGATATGTTTGGGAATGCAATTGATCATACTAACCTAGTACTACCTACAGGATGTCTCGCAAGGAACTACGTAGATCGATATACAGTCGAACTTCCATACCTCGGACTCCTGGAATTTTCTTTAAAGTCGAGCAAATCTTTTGGGAAGTAGTATTTCGATATAGGCGATTCCTTAAAAATTGTTCCCATATCTTGAAGTTTTCCCTAACTCGAAACGGTCGATGCAATGCATTTAGCTTCTAACACGATTATAAACCTATATCGCCAAATTAATTGGACTAGAACTAACGTCAATTATACCTTTTTACAACCAACATGGATAGATAGAAAAACTAAAGACTTTGTTAATTGCAAAGAGCTAGAAACTAGGTTGCTTCCGTGAGGCAAAATGGTTATCTCTTGACTACGTGGCGAATAAAAAAGCCTGAATGACGGCTGAAATTTTCGAAATGCGGATCGAAAGTTCTCAACAGAAAACAAAAGAATTCTTATAATTACTGATAATTGTCTCATTCATCCACAAGATTTACAGGCCAAATTAAAATCGATTGAACTCAACATTTTTTTTTATTATAATAAGAAAATTTAAATGTCGGTATCAACGTAGAATTTTACCAAAAACCGTCAAGAAGCTGGAAAAGAACGAAAGCATTTCCAAATTGTCTTTGATCGATGCCATCCTGGAAGTCTGGAAAGCACGGGATTGAGATGTGACACCTGCAACCATTTCTAATTGTTTCAAAGGCGCTGGTTCTGGGGAGTATTTATGGTAAGAAGATGAAGATGAGCTTCCTCTTGCACAAGAGAACATGATAATACCGTTAATGATGATGATAGAGATTTTAGACAGCACGTCTCAATCATAAGGAATTCGAAGAATCAAATTTCAATGACTCACATCAGAGGATGGTAACTCTGAGGTTGGTATTGTGCGGTCCTCAGACAAAGGCCATTGATATTATTACATATTTTAATTCTTAGTTCAATTTTAAAGTTTATTTGCTGAAACAACTATACTGTTATTTCTAACCATGTTGACCGTAAAGGGCAGGATTAGACGTACAATGAATTTTTCGATAAAGCTTATTTTCTTTAAGTAGAACTACTTATTACTCTTTTTCTTATCAAATTGCTCTTACATACGAATAAAAAAAACATTATATAGATTACTCATCTAAAATGTATATTGTGACACAACCTTCTTCAAAAAAAAGGGAACCCATTTTCCCATTAATGGGTTTCCTTAGTAGCTTATATATTTTTTTTAAATCTCATCCAACTTTGCAAGTATTCAAGTCAGTTATGTCAAATTTGCAATGTCATACCAAACACCATGGATCTTGTCACAGTTCAGATAGTTCTATTTTTCATGAGTAATTGGTGCGAATCAGTGCGAATAAATTGGTCTTAAGTGCTAACAAAGCTATGTTGTATGCTCTTCTTTAATGTAAAAAAATATAGACTCGACCAGCTCAACTTGGCGACTTTGATTTTGTACTAGTTATATTTAGCTTGGCTTGGCAAATTATGTGGAACTGGTGGGATTATGTTTGTGCACTATTCCATTTGAAAAAATGGGATCGCTTCGCCATTAAACCATTTTACTATACGGAATTTTATTCAACTATGTGTTATGGAATATGTTAACGCAGATGGTTTGTTTATTTTACAAAAAAGCGCGATTAGAACATTATTTGGTTTGAGACGGAGAGATTCTTGCAAAGAAGTTTTTAACAACTCCTTTAATGTGTTTGCCTGGCGTTTATGACATTAGAAACAGGAAAAGAAAACTATTTGTTGCCAATTTCGCACAAAACATTAACCTTTCAGGAAACTCTTATATTTATTGAATGAGATTGTTCAACATTTCGCCTATCAAAATGAAACATTTGTAAGCGAAAACTTCCCCAAGTTAACGCTTACTCACAATCACTTCAAGATTCTATCGATTTCTTTGCTTAAGTAATATTTACATGTTATATATTTTGTATTTATATGTATATATTGACGTGTTTCTTTTTCATGTGTTTGCCTGAGAAATAAAGGATACACTGCTACTACTGCAGTAAATTGAGTCTGACCTCTATCATTCTTTGAATGATTTACTTACGAAATTATTATTGGTGTCGTACGATTACACACAGTTCCTTCTGGATGCTTAATTTATTTAAGTTTCTTGGAAACTCACGTGAAAATTATCACAAACAATATTTTTGTAATTATGGTGTAATAATTTTGAGATTAGTTCCCACGTTTTGTTCAAATACGATTTTAGTTCTCTGTATATTCACAGATACTCTTGATTATGCCTCCATGATAGTGTTGAGAAATAACTGCTAACTGGTTTTCAAGTTATCGGTCTTTCTTATCTACTCCTTCACCAGTGTAAATCATATCGAATAAGGAATTGTTTCTTCCATTACTAATTGAAATTATATGATATAAATCGGTAAACGTTGTGTTGTATTCATAGAAGCGACCTTTGTGTTTGATTATGTAATAATTTATCGATAGGCATTTATAGCGTGCAGTAGTTAATTAACTTGGTATCGCTTATGGCTGTTCTGTAAAGTTACGCTTTGTTTAGACTATTACTTATTGCTAAATGTAAGTTCATGAGCGCACTTTGTTTATCAATGAATATCTCAACTTGTAATGTCGGTAAGTTGTAATATTACGCCAATTATAATGGAATTATTTCCAGCTAGAATATTGAAACTGCGAACTTTTTTAGGTACACTTTTATTAATGTAATAGTTTGTAATAATTAATAAGAAGCTTAAAAACATATCAAAAAATGCCTAAAAACAATAACCAAAATAATGCTGCTAATACAGTTACTCATGATATTGGTTGGAAAAACTCATAGCAAGAGCAATATAGGGAGAGAAAGCACTAACCAGCGGATATGTTCCTGCTTGCCTGGCTTCATCAATATTGTTCTGTGATTTTTTTTATCCCACACCCGTTTGCCTCTCGACTCATATCACCATCCTTCTAAAAAGCAGCACAAACAGCTCTTGGCGCCATCTAATGCCAAGAGATACACGCCTATTGTCTAGAACGCAGCGACAAA
Source organism: Oryctes borbonicus (assembly GCA_902654985.2). NCBI lineage: Eukaryota > Metazoa > Arthropoda > Insecta > Coleoptera > Scarabaeidae > Oryctes > Oryctes borbonicus. The sequence goes on along the minus strand of LR736861.1, from coordinate 10,157,861 downwards.
AAGCGGGTACAGTTCCCAAACCAATTACCGAGCAGTTCTTGGACTGTATTAGAAACACATCCAAAAAAGACTAGAAGCAGTATGCAAAAATAGTATTGGTGGAATCACTCACGGCAAAAGCAATGTGAGAAGAGAAAGCACTAACCACCTTCTAGACGGCATGTCGGAGTAACACTGATGACGCCATCTTGGTGTTTTCTCTCCTGATATTGCTTTTGCCGTGAGTGACTCCACCAATACCATGATGAGCTATATTAGCATTACTTTGGTTAATTATAGGCTTTTTAAAGTTAAATCGAGATAATATTAAGACCTGATCAATGGATGGTGCACTGGTGGATGCATCATGCCTTACCAAAACCAGATGAGTTTAGCAAATTTGCATTGGATCAATTCTAATTGACGTTTATATCTTATACAAACAAGTCCACTGTATGATGAACGAGTATTCCAAACAGAATCTAACAAGAGGCTAGTAAGCAATTTCAAAGCTGCTTCGTTGGCAAATTGTCTGCAATTTTGGACTGTAAATCCAAGAGATCTTTTACCCACAAGGGAGATGCTGAAAATCAATTGTGCATAAGCGAGTTTGGTATTAAATAAAATCCATAAATCCTTAATTAATTCGAGGCATTCGAAGTTAGCTTGGTTAAGTTCGTACCTGTGCATGTTTATAAAATTGCTTTATAAGAAGTAGCAATCCTCGAGACTGGAGACCTTACTATACAATTTACACTTGTCTGTGAATGCATCGAACAGAACATAGTTACTTACATCATTAGTGAATAAGAACATCGAAGGCCCAAGATTAGGTCCTTGAGGGACTCCTATAGATGCAACGTATTCGCGAAAGTAGAAACCATCATAAGAAATCGTATTAAAGTCTATTGGACAAATGATATTTAGGGTAAGTGAATCGCTAAACTTAAATGACATAAGTTTATATGGAATTGAAGTTTAATGGAGAGTTTTGTCCAATTATGACTTTTAGGTAGTTGGAATATGCCTTTGTTGTTTGTCTTTTGATGTTTATTGATTCGTCAGTATGGAGATATAACACTTGCAAATATTAATAATACTAGTTCCAATGGAAAGTTAGGTGATTTCTAAGCTAGAGGGTCTAATATAGATTAGAGAGGGACATTCCTCAACGCAGTAATATATCTGTTGTTCCGTTTAAGACACTAAGTCTGTCTCATGTGCAACGGAAACAGAACATTTTGTATTTATTTTACAAATTTCTGTTGCACAGGACTTGCCTCAGGAAATTTTTTATTCAAAAACTTGTTCTCTACGTTGCTTAGGAAAGAAATTATCGTCCACCCGCGCCTGGGCGGATACCTAAAAGAACCAATAAACTTCTGATTGATTGAATTATCGTATAACTACCGTGTATTTCTCGCGATAATCACACCTCAAAATAATTACTTAAAGTAAAATATCGACCCTAATTAAATTTGAAATTTTAGGTTTTGTAAGCCATAAACGTATTATTACATACAAGTTGCGGCAGTGTAGACTTTCCGTAATACATTAATACAGTTGAGTTAGATTTCAAAATTTTCAAATATACAAAAGTCGGAATTAAGTTGCTCTTTAAATTATAGTTTTTATCAGATGTCCTTTGTTAACGAGTAACGAACCTTTCGCTTTTCAACCTTTCACGTTCATGCACACGTGTTAATCAAAAAAACAGCACCGAAGCTTTTAGTCCGTGCGAATATATTCAAACATGTTTCATTGTATTTCTTTTTATTCGATTTGGCATTTATATTAAAGGCACATATTTCGTTTATCTTCTGGGTAATGCATCCGAAGTGAATTGCTCGTTTAAAAATAACTGCAAGCAACTTGCAAGGCTTTCGTTAATGGATCATCTTAACCCAAACGGTATAAATACATTTGGGGTTCGTTTTCAAATACATTTGAGATAATGATGTGATAAAGGCAGCACCATTTGAACGTTTTATTTATGCAATTAAATTTTAATTTCGATATTTAAGCTGATCAACGGTTTTGTTGGGCGTGTGTGCGTCTGTAAAATCGAGTATTTAAATTTACATCGTTTGTTTCAATCGTGTGTTAATAGCGCCGAAGAGTTTATATTATTGGTTTTATTATTTTAATACGCTAACCTTTGTTTAAATTAAGAATGTAACGGAGCTCTTCTAATTTCGTTTTCATGCATTTTTTGTTAATTAGTTCTATTCGACTAATACTGTGGCGAAACATGAGATAGTCTTTCGAAATGCACTTTTAGTTCATAGTTTTCATCTTCGAAATGTCGGAAATCTAATTTCCTCTTCTGCCTTCATTGATCTTCATATGCTTAAATTGAACTTTGGGCAGTCTTCTTTCATACCTATACTCATTTTTTCTAAGCTTTCTTGCTTGTCTTTCGTCTCAGTTAGCTCCGTGCCTTCTTGTTTACTTGTTTTTTCTATATTTTCGTTCTGTTTTCTACGGTCGCTCCTGCCTTCTTTTTTACCGGGTTTTGCTTTGTAGACCCGTTGTATTAATTTATTATATTTTGAAACTCAAACTTATTCTTCCCAAATTTTTGTTTTGAGATTTTCAGTGCTCCAAAAGTCATTTACGTATCCACATAAGTGAAAATGCGCTTTGCCATTGATGATGACCTTCGATTAGAAATCATCCTCAACATGGTCGTGGGTTGGAAAACCTTGGCTGTAATTTACACGCGAGTCACGGTTTGTAGGAATTAGCTGGAGGCACTGTTTGAACTTGGTACGGAAGCATTTAAAAGGCTGTCTGCTGCTACCCAATTGTATGGCCCGTCTTCTGGTTGATATTCAAGGGTGTTTTTGGACATTTGCAGCCACAACAGCGATATTCTCGATCGAACGGCTGCTCCGAAGCCGGCCACGTCTGCTACCGTCCAGTCTTGAACTGCTGTCCTCCAGGCGAGTGGGCCATAGAGTTTGTTCAGTAGGTACTATATGACCAGGAAGTCGACAATGAAATTCACGTTGCGCCAAAATGACTGACTGATTATTGGTTAAAAACATCGACGCAAGTATTCCGCATTCTTGAGAAGTATAGCGAGTCTATTTGCAAAAATTAGAGCATCTCCCGTTAAGGTCATTACTTTTTGGCCGACTATTATTTATTAGCAGATTTTTATCGGAAAGTTAAAATGAGGAAAGTTATTCCCTAATTTCTTGGTGTGGTGTATGCGCATATGCTTTTTATTGTGAAACAATCAACTTAAATTGTCGGAGAAGTTAAAAGAAATTTTTCTCCAAGTTAAGCGTTTCTTGAAATTTGCAAGATAATTTACGCGAAACTGAAATTCTACAAGCTCCTCCACCAAAGTTAATACCCACGTGTAGAAAAATAAGGAATTATAAGAGAGTGCATAGCTCTATTTATAACAAAAAGATCATGCATGAGTGAAGAAAATAAACTTTGTGGGTTACGTTAACTTAATCACATCAGAAGGTATTTTATGACATCTAATAAAATCGTTAGGCTTGCGTTATTTACAGCTAATAATGTGGTAAGATTATTAGTTTCGAGTAAGTAAAATTGCATTAGGTTTTGGTTATATTTAATCCGTCTGCGCCGTCTCATTTTGTTGAAAATTACCACAGTACTATACCTAGAAACAACTGCAAAATTTACAACTGATAATAAAAAATAACTGCTGTTAGCGGGAAATAGCATATTAGACCCAACCCACAATAGATTTTTGTGAAAGCTATTACACGCGTATATAGGCTACATTTATGTCTTTCCTGTGAATTCTTATTTTATTGTGCTTTAAATGGTATTGAAAATAAAATACATAAACAAGACCACAAACACACATAAATAAAACATGGACCATAATCGTTACACTCTCTTGTTGCTTTCCATCGTTCTATTGATATATTCTCGTTAGTAGACCAAAGGAGTAGCAGTTAAATGTATTGCCTCTACCAGATTTGCAGATCGTTGGCCGCGATAAGCGTAGGAAAATCACCCACACCAAGGACGTATAATCTGATTTAAATTGTGCGAATTACCATAATTGATATGCGATAGAGTATATATACGAGATAGTTATCTGTTCATAACATCTCGTTATAGCTTCTTGAAGGAAGTGGACGTGTGGTAGGATGTGCACGTGTGAGTGCGTGAATGTAGGAATATGTACACGTTGGGTAGCCGCCGCAAAACGATAAATAAAGCTCTAATAATACCTTACGGTTTGGTTTATTTAGTGTCACAATCGTAAATATACGGGGGTGGTCGTGAAATCTAAATCATGCTGCTAATTTTGCTTGACGACGTGCACCATAACACGCTTTATAGGCGTGGTATTAACACGCGAAAATTTTCAGTATATATTTATACAGGGCTTATTTCAAAATAACTGGATTGACCGTCTATGGAGATGGTACAAATTTGAAAATTGCACTTTCTTCTAAATAATGTATAGCGGGGAAGATCTATCTGCACGAACGACGTGGAAATATATTACATAACCCTTTTTAAAAATAATACTTCGTATATAACTCTTTTTTACAATGTATGTATTCTTGCATAGAAAGATATAATTTTATGTGTATTATCATCAAATTTGAAAGTTGAAAATAGAAAAACAACTAGATTGAAATCTGTAGCAACAAAAACAAAGGAGGAACGAAAGAAGAAATGCTATACGAGCAAGCTCTAATTGGTGCAATTTCGAATATATCACGCATTTTCAAAGATTAGTGATATAATAATCTTTGATTAAACCGGCATTAAATTATAGAACGGTAATAAAAAACATATGCTCGAAATTAATTGACAAACACAACAATTAAAAAGTGATGCCGTAAATTTAACCGGACGAGTAAGTAAATCAGTGTCTAATCACGTACACCAGGACGTACAGTTCTACAGTTGTTGTAAACTTGGAACCTTCCCGTCCAGTTGCAACTGAAGACTCATCAAATTTGTTCCGTGATAATTTCAATCTCCAACGAAGCGAATTTAATTAATTTTGTCTTTGGAAATAATTAGAAGTGTCTAACTCTCGACAGAAGGTACCGTCACAATTAAAATGCAGAATAAATTACTACCACTTAATAGTTAACAATAATTTCTTACTTCAATACGAACGTTGTTCGTTTACAGATCTGAATTATTTCAAATAATTTAGAAATACGAAGTACCCTGCGCTGTGAATAAATTTCTCCGAGAGAAACATATCTTTTACCATTGAATACAATTTTCGAATTGTATCAACACCTAGTCGTCATGATTATAAATGAAACAAATGTATGTAATCGACTATCCATAACAATAAATGACCAACGTTAAAATTTATGTTTCAGGCTGGTTTTTGTTTGGACCGATATCTCAAATTCACCTACACATAATGCTATTGATAAAGGTATTTTTATACCAAAGCGTAGGTGTAAAAAGGTTAGTCGGATATACGTTTCTATTCACAGATAACATGAAGCTGACACATTCCTTAGGATGAACTGAAACAACTGTAACAGTCCTCAATATTATAAATAAATAACGGAGACTTTTCGTAGTACAATTTTTCTTTAATTACGACATTGGAAGATTATACCTATTAAATCCCATGGTTTACTAGCCGACCATAAGATGGATACTTTAGAAAAAGAGTATATACAGCTGTATCAGCATATGTGCACCTCGTGGTTTTGTAGCCGTGAGTGAAAGGGAAAGAAAAGAGATGTTTTTAGAGGTTCAATAATACATATATCTTCCGCGGAAATTGTAATTAATATTTTAGGAAAATTAACAAGTGACACGACATATAACTTTTATGGATTTTGATTTTCTAATTCTTGTAGTTGATCCGTTTTTTTTTCTTCTTCTTAATTAAATGGGGTTCTGGTTCAAGTAGCTATCTTTATAGGCAATCAAAAAGCTTAGCATAGAAGCGGTAGGCTCTTTGGAAATACGTTTTTCGGATATCGTTTGCTGAAATTGTTTTCGATGAGGGAGTCAATTCTTGGGAGAGAGCAATGGACTGGGAAATGGAAGAGAGCCGTTTAACTGATGTGTCTATGACCGCTTGTTTTTGTGCCAGATGATGATGATGATGACGTTCAGATAGCGGTCCGCTTGGGTCGCTTTTTGATATACTGCATGTTCTAGTTTGTCGTTGGGTAACGGGATACGAGGACATCTACACATGGTAGTCGTCCATTTGATTCAACGTCCATAGTAAAATGAATGTTCGGATGTTGGGTAATTAGGAAGGATGGAAATTCGAGTACGGATTCCTGCCTATGTGGCCAAATGACGAAGGTGTCATCCGCTTGTCCAAACCAAAATTTCTCTTTTAAATGCTAGGATGATAGGATTTGTTCGAACGCTTTTATGAAATTGTTAGCGACGACCCGAGATACCACGGAATTGGAATTAGATGAAGGTTCGACATGCGTTTAACAATTCGGCTATGTCGGTAGATTTATCGTGGGCTGATAAAAAATCGCTGTTAATTTGGACGATGTCAGGAGTGGGAACCTTTGTCAATAGAGACTCCACATAGAACCTGACTAGAATGTCTTGTGGGTCGAGGATGAAATCTTGTATGCGTTCCATAAAATGAGCTGAATTTAAGGGTTTTAGAAGTTTGTTCAGATCTTTAGCCAATTTGTAAATCGGATGGTCTATGACACCGACAGTGAGGTGGCTTGTGGATTTTAGGAAAACCATAGAACTTGAGTAGTTTACAGTCTCTAATCTTCAGGGAAGCGCTTGATGATGGCTGTTATTTTTCTTTGGATGTGTGAGGTCGGGTCGCGACGTAAGCAGCGATAGGTGGTATCTTGTAGTAGGGTGAGAGTCTTACCGTCGCAATCTACGGTGTTGAGAACCACCGTGGCATTACCTTTATTAGCTTTTAATGTAACGATATCTGGGTTCGATTTAAGGGATTTCAGGGCAGAAAGTTCGTATTTGGATAAATTTGGCTTAGGTGGTCTGAATTGCCATAAGATGGAAGCGGTGCTATCTACGAAATGTATACGTGAAGTAAACTTATAAGATGAACACTTTAAAGCTCTTTTAAATTGTGTCACATATTACCCACAAATATTTGCAGTTCTGAATTTCTACGCTTCAACGTTAATATCTTATAATAAGACTACTACTACACGTTGCCCACAGATTTCTGGTCACAATAGGCATACCTACTAACTCTATACAAAAGCAGTATATTCAATACTTCAATTAAATGCGTATCAGTTTTGCATTGTGAATGGGAATAAACTTATCTAAGAATACCACTATTGAAGCGCTTTGTGTTATAGTTTTGCTCCAGTCCATGCGGAATAATTACATATGTTTCTTTTTTATATCATATGCAAAATTCGCCTTCAGCTGCTTTCGTTTTACGTCCGCTTTATTGTTAGCCGTGTGTATTACAGCTAATAAAGGAACCTGTCAATAGTTTTTACTGCAATCTATTCTCCGCATCAAAACATGCCCCGCGGCGATTAATAATTATCTAGAAAACATATTTACTATTGAATAATTACGATTTAATTGAGATAATGTCAAAATAATTATACATTTGCTATGATATTAATTGTATGCAGATAAGTGCAGGTTACAAATGCAAAACTGAATCTCGATAAATGTATGTTATACATACATACATATGGATATTATGCATTGCAACAGATAAATTTTGTAATAATAGTGTGTATACAGGAAGCCATTATAGAAATATATTGGACGTACTTAAAACAAATACGATTCGTTCAGGGTAACACTTCCTTGCTTGATTATTATTCTTCAAATTTTTGAAAAATAATGCTATCATTTTTATTGCAATTTTAAACTGGATACGAAGAAATCTTCGTCCTAGTGAGGCGTGAGGTACTGAAAGATAATCGTTTAGACGTAAAAGAATTGTAGGCAAAGTTAGGACTTTGTGCGACGCAATCTACACGAGCACCTGCCCATGTAAAATTTTAGTGCCTGATAGGTACTCCGACTTTTGTCAGCAGTGCGAAAACAGCAACATATGATTTGTAGTGAGCAATTTTTGATCCCCTGTCGCAACATCGAAGAGGAAGTTCTTCGGTCCGCTATTATAAGGGATAAAACAATGTTCTTGTACGATGATCCTCTAGCAAAAAGAGAGTCTATGAAATGACGTAGACCGTGCGAAATGTAGCCAAGGAGGTCATAGCAATGATCTTCAGGGATTCGAAGGGAATTTTGCAAATTGTATATAAATAGCGTGCAGCTATCGAGGAAAAGAGACACGGCATGCTGAGTTGAACTGTACAATAATGCACCTATCCATAAGGCCACAATTACTTAGCTTCTTGCGAAGGATTGTGGCTTCCAGGAGCTTCGCCATCTCCCTTATAACCTTGACCTAGTCGTCAGTGACTATTATCTGCTCTCATTGGAAAGTGAAATGAAATTACTGAAGGACCACTTTTATAATTAGGAACCGCAGCTAGGTTTACGTATTCTAGATACTCGATAGCGTGCTAGACAAATGTTTTTTAAGGAAAACATGTAGAAAACTACGAATCAACTCACTTCGTTTATAATCCTTTGCTGAATATTTTATTTCGATCATTTTTACTAACCTTTTCTTATTAAATAAATAACTTATTGCTTCGTAACAACGATGCGAATTGACTTAGCATTTAAGCACCACATATTCATTACATTTTTATTGTGCCTGTTTGGGTTTCTTCGAAGTGGTAAAAGCTTTTATCTTAAGGCAACTGTAAATTCATTAACATCTCAGAATTTCCGGGCATTAATTTTATCTACGGTGCGAAGTTGAAATAGCAAATTTCCAGACGAAACTGTTACTTAGTTCTTAGAGACTGTCACAGGAACAACTTACTCCTCGCCGCATTATTAATGTTTATTATGAAACTTTTTGTCCCACTTACGTAGTGCGGCCCTTTTTAAATGGCCGTGATTTATGGTGAAAGTGTGACGTAATTTAAGGTCTAGAAGATTAGGAGAGCAGTCACAAAAAAAGAACGAAGAAGGGCATGCCGGCCTTAACAATTGAAATAAGTGTGCGTGATTCAGGCAAGTGTCTTTTCGAGACACAAAGTTAAGTACATGCATATGTATGAATTCATTGCTTGTGCTTCTAAATTTATTTCGGGGATAATATTTACAATAGATGAATTATATCCGTACACACAACTCGCGATGACTTGATGTTGTGACAAGTATAAACGAAATTAATTTCACTGTGCGAGATGTATGCGTTTACCGCTGCTTGCTTTGAAGTATAAAACCTCGCGGTTATTTCCAGACCTAATAAACTTTTAGGTTTTATTGATATAATTAACATGCGGTTTTAAGGTTGTTAAATATAAACAAAAAAGACTGCACGCCAAAATGCAGTACGTAGTTTTGTTTTATTATTATCGATCGTGTTCAGCGGATGAATCTGCTCCTATCCATGGGTAACGGTCGCCACATTGAAGCAGTTGAACATATTAGTTCGTCCGCTGAATGCTACGTTTCATGTCGCTGTCGGAGGCTATACTCCTCAACATGTTCTAGGTTGGTAAAGGAAAACAGAAGTATCATTCGATGCAGCGCAAGGTAGCCTAAGCTTCTAGCAGATGTTGTCACGACAGTTAGGCGACCGTTACCTTCATTCTCGCCTAAATGGTGATATAACTTCACAAAATTAATTACTCGTTATATAACTGAAGAAATAATTTTGTTATGTATAATTGCTAAATTTTGAGGCTTGTAGGAAGCTACAAGAGGAGATTTTTTATATTATCTACCGTACCATGAAGAAAACATTTAGGAAACAAAAAATAATATTTTTCAACATATGTTCCACTAACGATAACGCACTTATTCCAGTGTTCTTCTAATAAACCTATACTCTCCAAAAGATCTTTCGGTAGATCTTCAAAAAACCCTTCCACCGCCGCTTTCAAGCATTCATCCGAAGACAAGCCCAGTCCTTTCAAGTGTTTTTTAATTTAGGGAAGAGATAATAGTCGCTCGGTGCCAAGTATGGATGTCTCATCTTTATAAAACCGCAGTCGGTGATTACTTTTTGACTTTGGCCGAGGTTTGTGGACATTGTCATGGAGCAGCATAATCTTTTCGCGAAGTCTTTTTTGTTAAATTGCAGTTTTTAATTCTTTAGCAGGTCTGATGTTCCTACTTTTCTTCTTATTATTATTATTCGATCTGCTAAGACCAGTTCCTCAACTTTCTTCTGGTTCTTGTTTTAACAAGCCGTCCGCATCTTGGGTCATAGCGAATTGATTCACTGCCTAATTGAAATTGTTTACGCAAAAACTTTACTGTGAAATATGATGGCGCGCCTTTCCCATAGACATCAATCCAGCTTGTCATGGTCCTCCTTCCTTAAGCACTTGACAACCTTTTGTTAATTAAACCTTTCTAACAGCAACATGACCTTTTCAATACGAACGAAACTTGCTCAACTTGTATCAAAATGTGATTTATTTTCTTCATGGTTAGGTACGAAATATATTTTTTTCCTTTTTCCGGATATAGCATAAATATTTTTAAAATGTTCTAGGCTTCCATGAGCGTCTGTATTTTTGAAATCTCTTCTCCCCGAGAGAAAAAAAAATAAATGAAACTAAAATTTGTTGTGTTTATCAACATTTACAATAAGTGTTTATAATTATGATTTTCCCCATGAAAAGAAGCCAAATTGATACTAATTATTATGTTTCCATGAAAACTATTATATGGGCCAGCTTGCATAATAATATATTTGCAACAATACTTCCGTTGTTAACACTAGCTCCCACGCAATTCACCTTTTTAAGAAAAAAATTGGTCAATACAATTTTGTTAGTTACACGTATAGAGATCCCTTATGCAATGTATACGTTTTCTATATTAGGCATATGTAAATCTACCGAGCAATTTTCGTTCTTTTACATGTTAATTAACTACTAGTATAATCTTTTCTTTATGTTGATGGTAATAAGAAAATTATAGCTCTAAGAGTTGAGTTCTTTAAGCAAATACGACCCTATTTGCATAATTACATAATTATTTCTCCATAGCAAGATTATTTTTCATTTATATGTACATTCTCATATTCATGCTCGATTAGCAAAGCTCTGCTTATCTCTTTTACGACCATATCTGTAGGGTTATAATGACGTTATTTGTTAGTATCTCAATTACAAACCTATCCTGTTAGCGTAAAGGAAATAAACTAAGATGGCAGGATGCTGATTGTCTTTCTACGCAGGATATACAGTCTGTTCCTTAGAGAAAAATGTCCTTAGGTTAAATATTACTAGATAAAATCTTGTAATTCTGAACATCTATGGAATCAATTAGTTGTTGTAGTGTACTACCCAAAAACATCGATGTTCATTAAATTTCTGTACAAGTAAAAATAAACACAAAAATTAATCCGGATTAGACAAATGTTAATATAAATTATTCTGTATGAAATCTAATAAATATGATTAGTTAGTTATTTCCGGTATAACAGGAAATTATTTTGAGCAAAACATATTTTAATATATTGCTTGCTTCAAATTTTTGGAGTTAATCTATAATAACGATAGTCTATTAAATATATTTGTGAAAGCAATTAAGACAAAAATAAAGATGGAACATACATTCATTTTCAAATTTTTTTTTAAAGTCACAAAATTTCACCCCGTTTTCCAATAAAAAGCAACTGAATAACACAGCAGGCTTTTGTTTCATGTACGCAAACGATGTTAATGTTTCCATAGAGTTCGTGAACGAATTTTTTAATGGAGTGAAGAGAAGCTGTCTCGTAAGGAAAGTCAAGTTTCAAGTTTCAACATGAAGGTTGTGAAAAATATTGTGATAATTGCCATGCATTGAAAGATACATAGTCGAAATAGTGGCCTGCGAAGCGTGAATCAACTTTGAAAAAGACTGTTTCACCGACTGGAAAACTAATGGTGACTGTTTTTTGAGATGATCATGTTGTGATAATCGCGCATCATTACTGGGTAAGCTGAAGGCAGAAATGGCGGGAAAACGGCCGCATTTTAACAAAAAGAAATTTTTATTCCACCAATTCACTGCCACACTTCAGTGGCGAAAATTCGCAAATTGGGGTTCGAATTCGACCACCCTCCAGGGACCTTTCCTAGTTTCCTGTAGTCAAAGTTTCTTCAGAGGAGTTTGAATTGTCAATTTTTCCAGCCAGAAATATGGTTCATTCAAATCTTAAGCAAAAAATTATGTCTACTAAACAAGCTTCAGTATCAAGCAACGTACTGCTAGCATTTTTTAAGATCGCACGCAGAGTGGCGAAGTGCAAACAAATCACACAATCGCGGAAGAGCTTATTCTACCGGCTGCGCTTGACATGGTTGTGCTGGCAAAATCGGCGGGTAGGGTAAGGTACCTTTGTCCAACAACACTATTAGTTAAAGAATCCATCATATGACTTGGGCTCAATTAATAAAGTAAATTAAAGGTACGGAATTTGATCTGCAACTTAGTGAAGCTACTGACAGTAACAAACCTGCACACCTTATTTTTTATGTACTCTTTCTGGATGATAATATTGTCGTTGAAGGTCTTATGTTCTGCAAAAGCATCACATTGGAAGCACAAACGCTCGAGACTTACTTTAGATGTATGACTAGTCCATAACCGAAAACAATTTAGATTGAGGAGGTGCATGGATATGAGTACTGGAGGAACTCGAACAATGCCTGGTCGCTATGAGAATTGCTATGCATGCTATGTGGACTTATTGCATCATCCATAGGGAAGCTCTTGAATCAAAGTAGATGAGCTCTTAATGGAATTTGGTATTGGAACTTCGTTGACATGGTTTACATAAAAGCTAGGCCATTGCCAGATTGCCAGATTTTTCAAAAAGCATGGAAGCTGAATATAGTCCCTGCTATATTACTGCAGTTCACGATGGCTTTCAACTGTCAACGTCTTATACCTTGCATTCGAGCTACACCTTTCTACAGGAGGAAAGTCATGAAAACCCGATTCTTTGTTGAAAATAGCGTATTTGTGCCATGTATTTCAAAAACTGAATGTCCTAAAATCTGTTTCTACAGGGCAATAACATGCACATTTTTTAATTTTTGGGAAAGGTTGCGGTGTTTAGGAAAAAGCTGCAGTTGTGGATAAGAAAAATCGATAAAGATAGCAGTCAAGTTTGTTTTCCAGAATTGCCCAAAGTCGTTGTTTCTCAAGACTTGTTATCGTTTTTCAAGGAAGACCTCTCAAAGCTCACTGACTGCTTTGCAACATACTTTGAAGAAGCCAATGTCGAGAATTGTGCGTAGATCCAAAATCCTTTCCGTACTTAAGTTGCACCAGAATTCATTTCGAATCTAAATTAGCGCTCTTACAACAACAGCCTGAAAACAAAATTTTCGCCTTTCGATTTAGCGAAGTCTTGGATATTAATCAAAAATGAATATCCAACTCTGAATTCAAAAGCTGTGAAGGTCCTCATTTCCTTTGGGACAACCTATTTTTGCGAAGCCAGATTTTCAGCTGTCGCTGTAATAAGAAGCAAATATCGCTCTAAAATCTATGTGGAGCGAGAAACAAAAGTGGCAACGTTAAACCTTATTCCCCATTAAAAAAAAAATGTATGGCGATTACCCATCACATTAACTTACTGTAACTTAGTTGTTTTGAGAAGAGCGCCGGGACAAAATGCTAAACCTGTAGACTGATTAAGTTTGGGAACCCCTGCTCTAAACTATAAGGTTGTAATTATTGGATTAAGTACTTATAGATATCTTTTTTTAAATTATTTATTCTTTTTGCAGTGGACCGCAAATTATTAAAAAATATTAAAGTAGAATAACCTATTATCGTGAATGACCCTGTATGTTTTGCTTTGAATATTGCAGCTTAAAATTGATGATTTTTGCACCCACAGCATTATTGAATCTTCCTTCCTAAATTATCTGGATTATTATTACCATTATTACCGTAGTGGCAACAACTGCTACAATACTTATGAGTATCTGAACTTTTCGTAAAATAATCAAATAGTTCAAAAGAATTTACATTTATTACAAAACGCGTTTCATAAGTACAAATTTGTATTAACTGGTATTCACACTTTCCAATTATGGACATAGACTATTATAGTTGACCTATGCATATGCAATTACACCCGGAATCACAGTTCACATTTTCACGAAGTCGTCGACGAAAACAAGCACGACCTTTTACACCACAGTATAATTTAGCCAATTTTCCAATTGGTAAATTTGCATAGTTTCTGCAAGGTACAACGCGCATCTCCATATTTAGCAAAATCATAGCATCCATTAGCTATTCATTATTCATTGTCGGCAAGCTAGCGCGTAGAATTCAATAATGCTGACCTACAATGGTTTATTTGCATTATTACCGTATAACTCCGCCGTTGCCATAAAGGAAAAGTGTCATAAAAAATCGAGGCGAGACCATAAAGGTAACTCGTTCGTATAATCGCATTTAGTGGTTGTGATTTTATATTTTATTAATTTATTTTCTGATTGACGATCGCAAGGAATTTGTTTATTTATTGCAAGCATGATGAAAACATATTTTAGTAGCGCACGATGAATATGTAAATTTTCGAGTATGCTGCTTCGTTTACCTTGCGGTTGACGTTTTCCTCTTGTCAACTCAAAAATGGTGAGAATTCTAATAGATTTAAGTAACCATATATGTAATATGACCTACATAATAAACGCAGTGAATAGAAATGCTCAAGGAATAAGCTATTGGACCAACATTATAATAAGCGGTTTCTGTTTACTAATACTGACGTTAAAAGATGGATAATTGATTTAAGAGTAAGCCTATGCATGTGTTTACCAATTACGTGAATGGGTTTGCCTTACTAAATTACCTACTATGTGCACACACATGATTTATTTCTTTCCTAAATGCACACATTGCTTATAATTATTCAAAGTGCTATTTATATTTAAAGTGCATACGGATAAGGAACGTAAACGTCTTTGTCTCGTCTTATGTCTAAGTTGTCACGGCTAGTTAGAGCCTGAAGAATCCACGCTGAGAGCAAAAAATCTGAGCCAGCAAACCGGAACATTATTTTGCTGTTATTGATTAATCTGGCTGTATAGTTGCAGCCTTTATATTCGTCCTTGCGTTACAATCATTTAATTTTTTTATTTCAGCTACGAATAAGGTTTAGTCGCGATGTTTTGTGAAAAATTGCAGTTGTGGCGGCAATAAACAAAAAGAACTTAAATTGCTTTTCAATGAATTTCATTGTTTCTTTCGGAAGTTTCATGGGGTTTATTTATCTTTAAGGTTGTACGTTTCATGTTGAGATTGAAGCATTGCTCCTATGAAACGTTGCCGGATTTCCAATTCTAATAGAAAGATTATTTATAGTTGGTGTTGCGTGTTATTAGTGGAAATTATTAGAAACTTCCACCGTATAGGTTATTGTTATTTACGAGTACGATGAAACGATTTTAATGTTCGTAAATTGGAAGTTTAAAAGTATGGGAACCATACCATATAGAAAGCAAATAAACCAGATTGAGAGCTTTTTTATTTCAAAATCAGTTCAAATGCAGTTCTATTTTATTGATTGTAGAAGACATACGTAGCATTATTAATAAATTAATAAAGACCGCAAAGCATGCATTCCATCGTTTGTTGCTTTCGGAAATTATGCATCTCTCACGCTTGTTCCAACGTTTGTTCCATTCGCAACCTAGTCAAATCATTTCTCTCTTTACATAGCATATTAGATTTGACACTGCACTAGTACTGTCTGAAGATCCTCGCTATCACTTTCACACAGATTAATTGAAGTTACGCACTCTTCTGATTCAGTGCGCATCCTTTTGGAAGTTGTTTTTGGCGTTTGCAGGAAAGATAATTGTATAAAAATTACCTTAAGAATGTGAACCTATTACTATTATTACTATTATATCTATTGCTTACATCACTAATAGATTTACAGTGTTCATCTTCAGCATGCACATTATTCATCAGCAGCATCAAGTTGACTAGTAGAGTCACCCTGGCGCTAGAGTAGATTTACTATATACCGTACTCATGAGAGTCTGATATTTTTTTAATATGATAATGAATTTCCTAATATAGACAATAATGTCTTACATTTTTCTTGGAGTCACTATCAAACGATGAACGATGATTTCTTTTATATCTCTTTGATATCCTGTTAAAGATATGAATGAAAAACATATAGATAGATTTCCACGCCATTTTTAAGCAAAAAAAAAATGCTTTGTAAAAGGCAAATAATAACTACGACGCTCATTGTTTTTTTATGTGATTTGTAGTAAACCTTCACCTTCCATTATTCTGGCAATTCTCTCTTATGCTGGTACCTTATCTCTGTTTAAAACAGTTACTTTCTTTTATTTGCTATTGTGGGCAACTCAATTTTCTCCACTTCAAATCACATCAAAATGAATCCACGGTGGCCTCTTTCCGAGATGTTTTCGAACACCTTTTTTTTCGGGTTCGGTAATTGCCACTAACTTCGTTTTTTAAAAAGGCAGACGTACTTTACAGGTTATACAAATTGTTCAAAGTTATTGGGCCACCATTGGTAACTCTTTTTTTAAGTGTGGTGATGGCCCAACGAGGTGTATAAGCTTTTTGAAGCTTGTCATAAGCTCAGGAGCCTTTTAGTGTGTAAGTTGTGTGTGTAAAGTGTTCCATGGGCTTGTTACTGTCATCCCCTCGCCGTAAAGAATGAAGCGCAGTTAATTATACCCCAACTGCGAATGGTGACTTGAGTGTGTACCGGACCCATTAAAAACATTTTGTTGGTCCTAGAGGGACTCGAACACACAACGCTTAACTCTGCCCAGTCAAGCTACGATGTTGATTAAATAAAGGTGTCGTGATTTTTCCACCGATCACAATGGTGTTGAGAAAAAAGAATAATAATAGTCGCATTTCATCGCTAATTTGAATTGTTTTGATTGATAGTATTATAACCACAAAAGAGATACGACGAAATTTACATTAGGCAATTGGAGCTTCGTTATTAGAGCAGCTTTTGAGGTAATCGAAACATGAGAAATATGAAATTTATTCGGCAAATTGCGCCTCGTTTTTCAGCCATTTCTTATTAAATACTGTATTTTTTGTTTGTTTGTTTGAATTGAACACTTTTCACAAATCGGTGAGCAGCGACATTTTACATGAATTACTCCAAGGCTCCAAAATGAGAGGGAAAAGAGATTTGATAAATTTCAAGATTAAAAATTTGAACTAAGGCATGCAAATGACTTTGCGCACGAGACTTGAAGTCAAATGTCAAATTGATCATATGTTTGTGGTTTTATTCTCGATATCGAAATAGTGTATGTCGCAAGGGACGTAAGTGGAGTTTCGTGGAAGAGGTAATGAAGTAAAGTTAGAAATTGATCAAAGTAACTCAGTTTTATGGTAAATAAGTACAAATAAAAACAAACTTTTTTTTCTAATTAGATTCTACTATATTCTTAGGTAGACAAAGAAGAATTTAATATTCTAATGGAATCTTTCGTTACGAGTATAATGCTGGAATATGAGTACACAATTACCAGGATGACAGACGCATCTTCATACGAACAAATTAATCATTTTTAACAGGACGAGTGAAAAACATCAACCGTCCCAGTTTGAACAAATGATACTGAGCCTAGCAGAAACGTCGAACGTCGACGATTATGGGAGAATCGAGAGCGTTTCAATTGAAAGAATGCGGAAACAAGCAGAAGTGTTAGAATACACATTAAATTCAAGTGATTATTAATCATACCATCGAGATGAATTATTGTTTGCGCTAATGCTATATGACGCCTTTCAAAGGATTAATTTATGTTCGCTCTTACTATTTCTACACTCTGGCGTCAATTTATATCAAGAAAACTGCATTGTTCTTGACATACATGCACGCGAACGGTGGCGCTGTAATTAAACACCAGGCTCACGTGATAATTTATAGGATAAGTTCGCACTCTCCGATTATAATTCTTTTATTCGTGCTCTTGTAATTTCCTTTTAACTCATTTCCTTTAAACGGTGAGAAAATGGCAACTGGAATTTATGAATACAGTTAGGGAGCTACTATAGATGGTTTATGTATTTCTTATCTTTTGTTTTGCTATTGATTAATCCTCAAATAAACATACTCTTGTACATGCTGAAGTACAACGTTTTCTGTAGTTGTTGGTAGCTCTAGTGCTTTGTCGTCTTCGTTTTTCCTGTTTATTAATATTTATATAAGAAAACTCGGATATTTGAACAGCTATATCGGAATATTGTAAATATTACTTTTGGACATTATGCGTTATAAGGATAATAAAATTAAAAAATATTAATGAACAATGAACGTACGTAATAATAACGTAGGCTTCCACGGTCAGAGTGAGTTAAAACTAAACGTGTTCCAGGGTCGGACCGTGTCATTGTTAATCGAAAACTCGACGTTTCGCCCACAATTAATGGGTTTTCTTCAGGAAAGGCTATAGTTCGTACAGCAACTCAATGTGTAAACTACAGTGTGAAGTGCTTTAGCTTTCTATTATATAATCTGCAACATTATACAGAGTGTCTCATTTAAATAAAAATATTGAGGGTACTTCCGGTTAAATCGGAAGTGCAGTAACAACAACAAATCGAAATCAGATTCATTATGCGTCATTACACTTATGTACCTGCCCAGTTTCATCAATGTCATACTTTACAATAATATTTTATTCCAACCCTGTATATCTATGTTTCGCTTCCTATCTTCAAGTGTTGGCATCTGTATAAGTTTGAGCACTTTCTTATTTTTCAGCATTATGCGAGGAAACAATTCGCTATCCTTTAATTAGAACAATTACAAACCATATTAGCCGATAAATCAAATTTCCAATAAGCCATTTATCAAACAAGGAACTTTCAACTCTCAAACGCTTCACGACGTCTATTATTCGAGCAGTGACATCTTCTTACGCCAATAAACGTCACTCCGTCATGAGCAATAACGCATTTATTAATTTTTCTTCATAAAATTGCGACAACCTTTCAGTTACATCTCGAATGCTTGCAACGGTTTACGCGATCCGTTGTGGTGTAGAGCGGCATATCGGAAGTTAATTTGTTCGACATCGTGAACCACGACCAAGCCAATGCACGCTAAAAGTCACCAGCACCATCAGTCAGCGTTTTTCTAAAAATAGAGAAACTAATTTTCGAGCAAGCTGGCGCGTGTAAATCGTAATGTGTCTTGAGCACACTGGGGTCATTTACATGTAAATGTTACCGATTGTTTAATTGAGTATACGGTGTAGTCATTGAAAATTGGTTTACTTGCCTTAAGTGTACGGTGGTAATTTGTTGAGAAGTGATTATAGAATAGAGCGTTATGAATCGTATGTACGAGAAAATCGTATTTAAACGAGCCTTGTTTTGTATAGAATGCTACGCATACACTGCATTCTTTTAGCTGACGGAGACTAACGGGAGTAAATTTAGGAAGTAAAGAATTACGTTAATTTGCTGCAGACTACAATTAGAAGAAAGATGTTTGGTTCCTGTTCCTGGTTCCTTGTGATAGGGTTAGATTATTGAGACAATATATATCGTAATGTATACAATGGAAACAAATTCTGAAGAATAAGGAGCTAAGTAACCAACTATACAAATATATTCTTAATTTTAAATGAAAAAAATAAGTTTTATATTTGTAAACAAACGATTGCATGTACTAAAAGTATGTGACCATCTAGAAAAAACACAACGTGAAGTTATGGTAGATGATTTAAATATTTTACTTTTCAGTGATCCAAATAAATAAAAACATAATGGAGAGATCAGATGATTTGGTTGGCCATTTTCCTCTATTTATTATAGTTTGAGGAAAAAAAATCTCTAAATATGGGAGTGTATAGCTGCTGTATTTGCAGTGGCCCCATCTTGCAGAAAATATTAATGACATTGCTGTCCATACACCAATTTTAATCGGATGTAAACTTGTTTCAATAAAAGCTTGCGGATTTTCAGTTGATCAAGTTTTATAACTTTGGGTTCGCCCAGCCAGACAAGAGAAACCAAGTTTCATTTCTAAAAAACATTTGGTATAAAATGTCATCGTTATCAATATTATTCGAAGATTATTTGTAGTACTGCGTTCGTCCATTAAATTCTTGTGGAACTGATTGCTGAACCATAATCGCCTTATATGGATGTAAGTCTCAGGAATTAAGATATTGAATTTACCAGGGAACGTTTGATACGCTGAGAAAATGAATTCAATAAATCGTGTTCGTTGGCTTCTTTTTTAATTAAAATGATTATATTAACTAATACATTTATTACAACAATAAACTACGTTTATTAAATTCAAACCTGTTTATCAATATAAAATATGCCCGTTTATTGATTGTTGATACTTGTAGGAGCTCTTTTTTACGGAACGTCGTGTCTGCAATACAGACATATGGCTATAAATGTACAAAACCATCAGCTGTATTTACCGCGATCCAAGATTATTTAGTATTGGATATCCAGAACGATCTAGCGGAAACCGGGATATGATTTTAGATCAAAATAACAAATCGTGTCCCTATAGCCCATACGACGCCCTATATACATTTTATAGTTACTTTTCAAGATTACGATTCTGGTTTAATTGCTTCAGTATAACATTTAAAAGTAGGTCCAGATTTTAGTTTTCTATAAAATTCAAAAGACAGTAACGAAGATATTATAATGATATAAGAAACAATATCAATCATTATCATTTCACAAATTTAATTAACGTAACAAGGGCATTTCTTAAAAAAAAACCAAGAAACTTCCACATTAAGAACCGATAAATCAAGAAAAACAATAGTGACAGATAAAGTATAATATGAAAATAAATCTTAAAAACGAAACAGAATAAGTTAAAAGTCAACAATAGTATTGCACCTAGAATATATGGGTTCCACAAACAAAATATTCCTTGAAGACCAGCTTCCAAAGTCTCAGTAATCCAAAGTAATTTATTTAAATTTCGTGCCAATAGCCTTACAAGAATTTCTGAAAAAAACAACTGCCACGTAAAAGATTTAATGGAACTTCATTAATTTAATTAAAACAAAAAGTAAATAAATACCAAAAAAATTCAATTAACCAGTTTAGGCGCAATTTCCCTTTACACCAACATTCCAACTGAGTTAACCTTGCGAAGTCGATGAGAAATGGAATGACTTACTATATACTACCTTTACTAAAGATGTATTTTAACTTTGATAACAAAACTTTTCAACAAACTTCTGGAACAGCAATAAGGTGACCTATTTCTGCCGTAATAGCAAACCTTGTAATGGAAAACTAGAAACTGATGAAAAATATCAAAACGCCTATAGCATTTTTTAAAAGATACGTCGATGATTGCATTCTAGCAATACCAATAGAGAAGCAAAATGACATATTGGAGGCCTTCAACTCGTTCTGCTCCCGATTGCAATTCACGGTTGAAAATGAAAATAAAGGAAATGTTTATTAAGTTGGCATAAGAGTAAGTAAACCAGTAGCATATTTTGCTGCTACTTTGTTTTCCAAAAATTAATTTTATTGCTTCGGCCGTTTTCGAAAAAACGGTGGCTACGCTAGCTTAACTGAAAATTGCAAAATAATATAAGAAAAAAAGCGTTTGCCACATGGATACATACTTTTATGTCGGTTAAATCTTGCACTCGTCTATTGCCGTTGGAAAATGTGTTTGCCTTCCTAATAATTATTGAAGCCATACAAAAACGTATGCAACGTCTATACTTTTCTAGGACTTTGATTGTACCTTAAAAACATGACTACGGTCGCTAATATACAATTAGTAAAGACGACAAGCTCTATAGGTAACAATTCACTTTCATCTTAGCAATCAATGCAATTGGTTGCAGATATTGTGGATAATAAGCGGTACTGATGCCACAGCTTCTGACATCGCTTCAATATTGGTATTCTATTCATTAAAACAATCAAGCGTTAATACATAGACAAAACCAGTTTCGCTAATGAGATTCAGTGCAACTTTATTATGCCGTGAATTATTCATAATTGTTGCTGGCAGCCGTTCCTGTAAAATTTGTAAGATTATGGTAATTTTTTAGTCTCGATTAAAATTACAAAAACACGTAATCACTCGGGGTAACCGTTCTATCCGTATCTATCTTTAGAAATAATAATCTCATGTTGGTAGGGGATATTTTAAGAATGTTTCGCAGTAATCAGTTCAAATGAAACATGTTCAGCAACATCATATATCGCAGGTCTAGCAAATATCAAATTTGAGGAAAATATGAATCTAGTTTTTCATTATTCGTAAAAGAAATTCTTAAAATAAATTGGAAATGAGTGAATTTAGACATCAGTTTTGGGTTTAACCGTCAGCAGAAGTTTGCGCTAAACAAAGTATGTACCTGGTGCCTATACGTTATTTGAAAAATTAGACCTACCATTTAGTTGAAGCGGAATTTGCCCTTCTACAATATTAAATAAATTCGTAGGTATACGTTTGTCAATAGTGCTTACATTAGATTTTCACACAAAAGTGATGCAATTTAATTCGCTCGATGTCTTCAATTTATTTATTTATCAGGTCGATATCTTTAAAAGTGCGGATTTTTATTTCTGCTGTAATAATTGTACATAATATTAAATTGAGGTTGAAGAGATTTAATCAATGTTATAGCCTCATAACTGGAGTGGCGACATTGCGTGCAGTTTGTCATTGGCGTTACGTTTGGTGGCAGGCTAAGTGTTGCATGTGTATAACTGGCCACGTACGAGATAGGCAGAGGACGACGAGTTAGTAACCGAGTGGAGAGCATCGTAACGACTTTCAGCTTAAAATATCTAAGCATTTCATTTTATAGGTGTCCTTTTTGGTATATTTTGTTACTGTGCTTTTTTCATTTATTTCATTACTGCCCTACTTTAGAAGTTTTGGTTTTGGTTTATATTGTTACTGTGTTGTTTTAGAATTGTCTTTTTTCGTTTATTTCGTCACTGCTCTTTTTCAGAAGTTTCATTTTCGGTTTATTTTGTTAGGTACTCTCATAATTTTGGAGTATTCTTTAGAGTTTATATTTCGTTTTATAATTTTATGATATATTTGATCCTTATTTAATATTTACTTGTTTCGTACTCTCTCGTTTTGTTTTAGTAGTTCTTAGTTTATTATTTTCCAACAATGTCGATAATGTCAAGCATTGTTTCAGAATATGGCACCATTTTCACTGTCATTAACAAAAAAGAAGTGCTTTGCACCATTTGTTCCGCGAAATTAGGATTCAGGGGCTAATATACTCTTGAGTGGCATCTGGAAAATACAAAGCATATTGAATACCATTAAATAAATTACAGGATCCACTTCTCCGTAGGTTTCTTAAAAAAAAAAAACAAGCAAGATATCCATCGATAATTAGAAAATATTATGTACCTAAGCAATTAGACAAAACAATGAATCAACTCAGGTCAAAACTAGGTGAAAATTAGCTTTGGATAAGCGCAGATGAAACGACAAACATTAAAGGAAGGTGCGTTGTTAATGTAATAGTTGACACATTGTATACGGAAAATCCTTCAATGTCATTTTTAGTAGTTACAAAAATCAGATTGCGTGTCACTGCAAACGATATTACCGACATTATCGTTAACAGCGTAAAAATGTAGCTGGTGACGACTGCTTAAAAGTTCTACTCTTTCTCTCAGATTCTGCAAGCGTAATGTTAAAAACAGGTAACGAGCTTAAGAAACGTTTTCTAAACATGTTACATCTAACATGTGTTGTGCATGGAATACACCGCATTGCCGAACTTGTTCGTGAAGAATTTCCCGATGTTAGTTCATTAATTAACTCATTTAAAAAGATTTTATTGAAAGCACCAACTCGGATAAAGTTATATAAACAAATGTGCCCGAATATACCTTTGCCGCCAGAACCTGTATTAACACGACATGGGGTACATGGTTAGAAGCCGCATTTTTTTATATCCAACACTTTCGTATTTTGAAACCTTTTGTATTAAAGTTAAAACGAGATGCTTCCAGTGTTACAGCAGTGCAAGCATTAATTATAAAAGAAGATTTAGTCGAGCAATTAGAATTTATTGATAAACGTTTTTCAAGCGTAACAAACGATCAAGTTTCTAGAAAACAAAAATTGAAAATTAACTGAATTCCTTCAACACTTAGAATCATCGTTTAGTAATTTAAAAAGTATAGAGGGATCGATTGGATCGAAAAGAAAAGATATGGAGCAAAAATAATGCGGTTTTACAAAGGAATCCAGATTATGTGCTATTAAAGGAAATTTCCAATAACACTTTTACTACCCAGAATGAAAGTTTATGTTTAAAATATAAGGATTTAATTGCATATTTCTATTTCGCACCAGTTACTTCATGTGACGTAGAAAGATCTTTCTCTAGATTTAAAAATATATTAACTTACCAACGAAACCAATTTACAACGAACAATTTAGAAAAATATATCAAAGTTAATTCCTATTATCATCGTATCGAAAACGTACTTGACGATTAACAAAATATAACTTTTTTAATTTATCTACGCTACTGCATATACCCGATCGACGCATGGCTGACTAACACTCGCTAGCAAACTGCACCGAAGGTCCTCACTCTATTCATAACTGAAGTTAAACAATCCGCGAAAGATTATATTAATTATCGTTTACTTTTACAATTAAAGCTTAATTAGACTATTATTAGTCACTACACACACATATTTAATTACTTTAATGTGAATACTCTCATTAATAATTAAGTGTTACCGCTAACAGCTTGTTAACATCGATGATTACGAATTTATAATCATTTTTAATTTAAGCGACAATATCTGGGGCATACGTCTACAGACATAAGTAACTAAAATTTCTTAACAAAGATCCGATCCAGTTTAGTTGCAAAACAGAAATTAATATCATCTGTAAGTCAAGATCACAAAGACCGAAGCACTTATATTTATGTACGAGTGCTACAGAAAAGAGGCTTAAAAGAGGAGGGTATTAATTTCAGCCAGTAAGAACATTTCTCACCTCATTAAGCATGAAGTTTCCGTGTAATTAATTCACAGCATCTTTCAATTATGGCTTAATTAACTATACACCGATACAGACAGGGACGGTTTTCGTTTGCAACCGTACTTGCATGCATAAATAACATGAAACGAATATGTAGTAGTATCGATATTACATCGCCGATGTTTGTTATTAAGTAGCCACATAACGAACTTTGTAAATAGGAGCCTCTAGCAAATAGCGTTCATATGTCATCAATAAATCTAGCTTAACTACACATGCTATAAATAAAATTATAAATGTATTAAAGAAGTCATATACCTACTTATGCCCTGATGATTCACATTTAGCTAGTCGCCGAGCGATATATGCGAACGTTTCGAGTGAGAATTTGGAATATTAACATGCTAGTTGGACTTGCATCTTTATTTCTTTGTAAATAGCTAATAAAGACGTTGTAATTTCCCTACTAGCTACTTTTGAATTACAGATGTTTCTAGTTCGAAATGTTAATTAATCTTTACGTACGTAGAATTGCTATTTGAATGCCGTTGATGATGATAATTGTTGTACTTTTCCGTAGCGGGTCTTGTATAAATGCGAGAACAGATTACCAAAACCACTACATGTGATGTTTATGACTAATCGATTTGGTAGTATTCAGTTAGTTTTCCGCTTTATCTTTGTAGAAATGAATGTTTTTTTGTATAATAGAAAGAAGTTTGTAATACTTCCAGTGATACTAAAGATCAACGCTTCAAAAAGCCATAGGGCAAAAATGCTACTAATCGCTTCTTGTAATGAACCGCCATCAGAAGGAACTGTTTACAACTATTTTACATGGTCGTACTTCATTCGGTGATGAATTTCGTGAAAGTCGACCAAAATCGGTTGTAGTTCCAAAAAAGAGGATCGGGATGTAATTTTCCGCGAGATAGATGCATGCTTAGGCATATCAAAATGTGAAAAAGATTTGTTTCCAATTCGAACCATTTCCAAGAAACTGGACATGCCCTAAGCACTGCTATGGAGGATCGGAGAACAGTTCCTGCTGAATGCTATACAACAATTTGTTACCAGAAGCCATTAATCAAATCAGGAGAAACAATCGATAACGTCGCATCATCCTGCACTACGACAATGCCAGCTCTCACACGGCAAGGGACACCCAGTATATAGTGCTAATTTAAAAAGCAAAGCTCTACGGCATCGCACTACCGTAACAGAAACTTTATTGCTGCATTACACGCAGGCGTCTCTTATTTATTGATGAACGATTCGTCGATGTCACTCCGCACATATTCCAATCTAAGTATTTCTTTTTTTGGAATCAATACCGCCTCAGTCTAAATGCATTTCGTATATCATAAACATCAATAGCATAATATGTACATACATGCACATACATTTACATTCGCATAGGAGATGGAGACGTTCTCATATGCGTCGGGCGTACATCAACAAAGTTATTTACAGTCAACATCTGGCGCCATCTAGATTCTATGAATCAGGAAGCATCTTATAAGGGTGGCTGAAATCGTGGTATTTTGTTTCGCGTATTGATAGAAACGACCGGACATGAAAACGCGCCTTTATTTTCGCTTCTTCTTAATGTGACAGTAGTATTGCACTTGCTGGTGCGGAAGCTAGCTAACTATTATTGATGATATCACCATCGCTGGTAGCTATAACATGGAGGAAGGATTCATCGCTATTATTGGAAGCCACATTCTCCGTTTTATTGAACCGTTTCTGCGTATTTGATGTCGTTTGTCTAGCAAATTATACGATTCGTATAGTCACTAAGAAAGAGGAAGATTATTATACGTATATATAAAAATAATTGACTTCTTTCTTTCGTTGTTCTACTGGCTCGAATCGGAGTGGTTAAAACTGCTTTTGGGGGCAAGTATTGCGGCAGGTTCTTTCCCTTCGTTCTTAAGTTTTTTGCTTACAGCCGAAGTTAGCTATTCGCTTTCGAACATCCAGAACAGTTTTGCAATCTTTCGAGGTTCTGTTCTTTCATTACTTGCAGAATATGCTGGACCACCACTAGCATAGCTCCTTTCACCCCCAGATGAAGCTCCAGGTTGTTGCTCAGCATCCGGGTTAATTGTTTCTTGGGTTTATTCAAATACAAATTGAACAGTTAATCACCACTCCTTTTTTTCTCAAAAAAAATGATTAGTTTTTTGACGCATCAATTAAACTTCGAATAAACGACGTTGCAAAACTTGAATTGATATTCTTCAGTGTTAACATAGCGTCTTCATCACTCCCGATTTTATAGTGCCCCGTCAGATAATTTTATAGATACCCCGTTCGATTTGAACGAGCTAAATCGTAAGACGTCAAAGAGTTGCCTTCTAGTAACCATCTTCCCATCTCCAAAAAAATCTTAAATTATAAAATAAAATGTGCGGTTACGGTATCAGAATGGATGCGTCCGGTAAGCCAGGTGCATATTCGCGCAAAATCGAAGTAATTTAAAAAGGTACTTGAACGCGCCTATCAACTTTTAGTATGCTATTAGAGAATGGTCAAGCTATTTTTTAGTTAGCTTGGAAATGTTTATAGCTCAACATAAATTTATATTCTAACATAAAATCTTCAATAAGATGTAAACTCATTTAAGTTTGTCTATATATAACATGAAAAAACATATCTTAAAGAAATTTTCTGTATAATTAGACTTTTAATTCAAACGCTTTATAGCACACAATCTCCAACTGAGAGTTGTATTTGCTCATGTATATGAGTCAACGAACTTGTATCTGGATGGACGCAGAAAGAAGGTCGGTGTTTGGGAGGAGGTAGTTGAAAGAAAATATATGCTACCTGCTCGGAATTCAGGGAAAACAAGCATTACCTAATTAGGTACCTGCAAATTCTGTTAACGATGCTATTACTTTTATAAATATCGATTTTTGGCCGCTGTTCGATTTTTTTTTTGCCTATTCCTAAAAACTGAAGGAACTACAAATCTATCGTTTCGTTCGGATATTGCTCTTCTACGACTTGATCCTGGTCTCCTAGTATAGCTGCCGGTTTCATTAAAACGCAAAACGGCTCTTTGGACTGCTGAACGAATAACGCCTAATACCTGAGCAGCGTTATGGTGGCTATAGCTATCTTGAACTAAAGCTACTGCCTTGGCAGCATCCGTTGGAATTAGACATTTTTTAGAAAGAAAACTGGAGAGGTTTCCTATTTCAAACACTTTTTTTAACTGAACACATCAGAAAATGCCTAGAAATAATAACCAAAAAATATAATGCTAAGATAGCTTAGCTTCCTCATGGTATTGATGGAATAATTCACGGCAAACGCAACAAAAAGAGAGAGAAAAAATACACTAACACATGGACATGTTTCTGCCTACCCGGCATCATCAGCGTGGTTTCGAGAGTAATTTTTTATCTCTACCTTCTATCGCTGTTGCCTTACAGTTAATGCCACAACTTTCAAAACGATAAATTCGACATTTCTTGGCGCCCTCTAGCACCAAAGAAACGCATGCCTGCCGTTCAGGAAGCAGCGACAGTGTAATTTTTTTCTCTCCTTTTGTTGCGTTTGCCATGAATTATATTTTTTGGTTACTTTTTAACTGTCAAAATGTAACACAATTTATATATCACAAAATACAAGGATAAATGTTCTGCATACATAGCATTCGTTGTCTGGGACCGCTTCCTGCCTTCTGTTTTCATCCGAGTTAGTGAGAATGTTGATCCTTTCTCGGATTACCGGTACTGAAGGCATATCTAGGTCATCTATGGTTCTTACATGTAATGTTGTTTGTATATGCTCCTTTATTTCATATCTAGCTTGAAAAATAAACCCAAAGCAGACTAAATATCTTGTTGATTATCGAACACAATTTTTTTAACAAAAACATCATTCCTCGTTTGTTAGGAAAATGAAAAACGAAAAGTCAGCAGACTGATATCTTTTAATAATACAAGGGTCGATCTCAATTTATCTACACTATGTTGCAAGGCTAGAGCTTTAGAAGCACAAATAAAGATGAAACAAGTAATGGATAGAATTTCTTGCATCTGAGTATAGTTTCTAATGAAATGTTTCAAACGTATTTTTATATTCCCCTAAAGTAATATTAATGGAGTGTTCTTTTTTAAACAAAGAATTAATAATATTTATCAAAATACGAGAATTCGATTAACGATTAAAACTAATTCAAATTCTGTAAATATTAAATCATATTTTGATAATTATGGAATATTCAAATTAAAATAAGTTTTTCTGTTAGTTCTTATTAAATGGATAAATATTTACATTTACCATAGCTGTATGTATCGTTATGTTTCCTATATTCTGCTGTTTGTTAAATTGTACAATTAACAATTTTCTCTCGTTACGAAAAGAAGAATCAGTTGCATCCATAGTTAGAATGTACGTTTATTAATTTTCATCATTGAAATGTTGCTAGACATGTTATTACATTTTATTTCAATAAGAACATGTGACCCCTACCCAATTTTCTGTTATTTACTTGTTATTGAATTTTAGGCCGTAGATCCGCCCGGGTTCGCCTCGAGAAAGGTTCGAAGCGGGCCGGGTCACTCGGAAACTAAAAGTGCAGAACACGGAGAATTGAAATCCCAGAAGGTAATACTTTCCATCATATGCGAATGTGTATACGCAATATTTAACAATTATTGCATGAGGTATGGTTTTTTTCTTTGTAACCCCTGTCGACTAGAATATTTGCTCGTTTTAAAAATAGCATGCATTTGCATATTCGTAATATATGAACTACGAAATAGAACATTTTTATCAGTTTTATTTTAAATGCATTTTCTGATGAAGGAAATTCAAATTAAAGGTGAAGGTTAAGACGCAGCACGTGGATAACATCTGTTGATGATGTTATAATTGAAGAATGTCTAATAACAGCTTGCAAATAATTATTTAAGAAGTACCCCCTTCGATATACTAATTTTTGAATAAAGCTAATATTATTAAGCAGGTCAATATCTATTTTTGCGAACTAGCTTTCCATGTTATCGAGAGCTCAGCTGCATTTCCGATGTCACCATCTCCAGGTTTTTGGAAGATTTCGAAGGATAACCGAAAGACAAATTCAACTATCATACACATGTTTTACTTTGATTTTATTTATGCAAAGTTGGTAAATTGTTCTTGTTATTTATTGCCATTTATTTCTTCGTTTTTCGTTTCGATCTCTATACTATTAATGTTGTTTCTAGACTGAGACGAATCTAAGGTCTGCACTGTATGCAGTACATTAGAGACTGCAAGTAAACTTACAGCCCGAGTACATCGTACTTTCCCTTTTGCTGGCCTAAAATGTTGAAAAAAGTCAGCATTTTACAAAAATATTTGATATTTGTTTACTTACATAACTGTCAAACTTGTCCATTTCTGTTACGTATTGACACCTATTTCTATATTAATGTATTATTACTTTACGTCTCTAGAGCCGTAACATTCCATTACATGCTGTTGTCAGGGGCAACCAAGGTAAATAACCCATAAATCCCAGTTACATCCCTCCTAACAGGGCGGTAAAGATTGACTAACGTAGGCAGTAATAGGAAAAATATTACGACTTCGAGAAGCAACCTATCTAGGCGTTAATTGTAGGTTAGAATGGATTAGATGTATGTATCTGGTAGATTCGTTAGCGTTGAAGCAGAAGACGCCGATTCTTCACAAGCTACGTTGAGTTTTATTTGAATGTAGCATTACAATTGAACAATTGCACGCATATCGATAGTTTTAATGCCATTTTACAAACTGCCAATTTTACCTGGAGAATTTTGCAATGCAGTATATTTGCTTGAGTGAACAGATCTGTGCACTATGTGGAGATTGAAAAAATGGTTCGGGTTCACGAGGAAATTACAGAAAGTGTTTCTGTGTTATTTTTCAATGATAAAATAATAAACTATATAAATTTTAATAAAAATAACGTTTGAGGAAAATATTTAGATATGGGTGTTTAACATTTTATATTTTTATGTAATTTTTCATCTCAATTATTAATTAATCTAAACTAAAACAAACACAGTTGATATGTATACGTCTTTGAAAGTAATTGATTATAAAAACAAATGAATCTGGTCGCTAAGATTGAACTAGATATATTTTTGAAATGAAAATATTGATACTGCTTCCATAAATAAATTATCTCAAATAAGCGAATTAAGGAAACAATTTTACACAGGAAGCAAAATTAGCAGCTCTGTAATCCAATCGCTTCCTAAATAAATTCTTTACGTTTATATACCTGTTTGTTTTTAAAAGGAATATTTCAGCGATGTGCGTGTTCCTATATGAGTATTTTAACCTATTTGAATTACCGGCTAAATGTAGTCACATATTCAGACTGCGGATAACTATATATCCCACCTAATATAGCGAAACTGCTCTCTTGAAAAACACACGTCTATAACGGTGATTGAGTCAACTTTAAATTGGGATTGAATCATTTTTCAATTAAATTTTATTTTTTGCGTAGGCAAAACGTGTTCTAGAAAAAACTTTATTTATCAGATTCTTCACTCAACAATTTTTTGTTTTAAAATACTGAACGGGGCTGTCATTTGCTAGTGACTAACTGCAGGATTATTATAAGATACGTCATATATATTCTTACGGAGGTCAACAATCTTGTATAATGTTTTAAATAGTAAGTTTCCCCTAGTGGCTGACGGGAAATGGTAAAGATGGAGAATTACGATATTTTTTAATAGAATTCACATATTTATTTGCTTAGTTCCTACCTGTGCATTTTAATGGTGATTTTGGTGATTTATTCTCTAACAAAATATGGATGTTCTAAATCTGAAAGGACACGTAGATAAACTGGCGGTTGGTGGTGATATAAATGGATAATTGGGTCTTCCATTGCAAAAATAAGCGAAAAATAAAAACAGGCTAGCTCAGTTGTTCTTTTTTGCTCTGCATCATTCAAAATTTAAAACAACAGTATGGTCATAAACAAGATCAGCTATCTGAGCCTATACGGAGTGCCCAAAAAATCTGATCTGGAGTTAAAAGAATTTACGTGAATTGTAATTTTCTTGACCTTGTACTTTCACTTATTTCTGAGATTCAAGGTCAACTTGATTTTTTAAATAGGAAAGGGGTCAGTTTTGTAATTTTTCGAGAAATCTTTTTTCCGAAATCAGCAATATGGCACATGCTTGTGTTATGTTTAATAAAAAATGGAGCAAAAGTGATCAGATTAAAACAAATCACCAAACAAACGAAAAATAATTAGTTTCAGTTTGTCAAAGTCTAATTTTCGCAAAATGCATTGCTTAAGTGAAACTGAGGTTATTGAAATGTTGATGATAGAGAGGTACGTGTCGAGTATGGCGACTTTTTAACAAAAGTTATTGTAATAAAGAACCAATATCCAAAACTTTGAGATGTATTTCACGTTAGAACAAGGCCAGGGACGGAAAAACCAAAAACTGCTAGGAATGAAGAAAATTTTATAATAATCTTAGATTTGGAGAAAACCCTAAGATAACAATGCGGCAGCGATGACATTAGCAAAGTCTGAATACAAAAAATACTAAAACGTTCATGCTATTATTCATACAAAATTCATTTGTTTTAGGAATTAAGGGAATATGATTTTGATCGTTGATTTGGGTCTTGGAAAATAATAACTTCGTAATCAATAAGAGCGAAACGGAGATTTCATCTACTATGTGCTAATCCCGGAAAACAACGAATTATTCCTTGTCGCGGGGAACTATTTATTAACGAAAAAAATAGATGTGATGGTACACCCCATTTCAAACATCAATTGCGACACTTTTTGAACAAAATGTGGGATTAACATGGCAAACGACACTAAAGTATCGGTACACTCCGCACCACACAAGTTTAACTATTTAGTCCGGAATAGCTGTTTCGAGAATACGTCGATCCTCATTATCAACCGTATGACCAAATAATGCAAGGAAGAAACTATTATTTTAACGTGCCTTCTGTATCCGTACGTCGAGAAAAAAATTTCATTTACAAGTATCTACTTTTGCCGCCTATAAAAACTAAAACTAGGCCATGCGAAAAAATAAGAAAAGACAGACGAAAGGGTTTTTCGTCATTGCGCCGCGAAACGCAAAACGTGTCGCTACTTTACCAAATTTCTGTTTCTTTTTATGCAAATAGTTTCGTAAGCATCTAGTTCTTACGGCGACGCTACGTTATGTTATGCTTGACGATTCTATCCTTCTATATCTGTAGTATCTAATATACTCATTGAATCTGCTGCATATCACTCTGTTTGTGTGGCCAATATAGCCTTTTTCACAGACATGCCATGCAATTTTATAAAGTCTTAACCTCTCCTTCATATGCGGTTTATCCTTCTGATTGCCAAGAAGATTTTTGAGTGTATTTCGCAAACTGAAACATATGCTCACATCTTAACCGCAAAATAGCTTTCGATATGCTGCGGAAGGCAAGTTTTATAAATTTCTTGACAGGTCTAGTTGACTGTCAAAAGTCGAAAGTAACCTAAAGATAAGTTTCAGATCAGACAGGACTTACTTCCCAAACATTAAATTTCAACTCAACATTTGTTTTTTCAACATTTGATTTTGCTATGTTGATTTTGTTTGACAAATAATAAAGCCCGTACTTATGATAAATACTGTTATTTTTCATAATTTTACTTGTCGCTAGTTGCAGTTAATTTTGAGCGCTTATAATATATTATTCGTTGCACAGTTAGTTTTGGTAATTAACATTTCTCAGAAGCTCAAAATAAGGGCAATATGATCTCAGTAGACACCTTTAATTATTAATTTATCCAGCGTTTCCCTTCTAGTAAGTGTTACTGTACAATTATTTACTTATTTGGATGTCCAGAGTCCACGCTTGTGTTTAGAATTGGTACTTCGTCAATTGGTTTCGCCTAATTATTAAATAACCCCGTAAATCGAGAAATGCGCGAGAACCATCAGATAATCTAAACGATTGCTGACTGCGATAATTGAGAAGAAGAAGATATCAGCTTTAGAATGACAACTGCGCATTTAAGAAATTGTGGGCGTTTTCTACAAATTACTTAAGATTTATGGGGTGCTTCTGATGACATTATTAGATAATGTTGCTAGATGTGACATAAATATGTAGTTGCGATATTTGTAATGCCATAAATTAGGAAAACGCTAGAACTGTTAAGATACGGTACAGTATCAATCGATTCTTCTGAATAAAACATTTGTATCTTTTAAATAATTAAAATACGAGGATTAAGCTGATATTCTTAACAATAAAAAAACGGTTAATATATTTTAGATTTTTATTTTAAATATGTTCAAGGTAACTATTTTTTAGCAATGATAGATTTGACCATTCTCTCCTTCTACTTCTTAAGAGCCGCCAGCCAATGAACACTGGATATTGTAACTGTGTTCATAGCTCGCCGCTTCTTTGTCATTGCGGGTATTTCATCGTCTTTATGAATCCATAATTCCATTGGTCACCTGTTACAACTTAAAAAAAACTGGTGTGTCCCATTCTTCAGAAGAATTAAAGTATCTGCTTTTTGAAAGACAAAAACTGATGGGGCACAATACGATTGACAACTTTTTTAAATGGAAGTGATCGTGTATGATTGTACCAACAACTGAGGATTTTGATTACAACTATTATTATTATAACAATTATTTTCTTAGTAGCGGTCATACCTCTTTCGTATTTAGTCTTTATACCATCGGTAAATTGTAGCCAAAAATGTGTTTTTTTTTATTAAAGGCTGTTTTTGAAATTTCTTTGCGCTCAGAAGCACTTGAAACCATAAAAAAATCGTAATTCGAAAATGATCTCTGGTTTATTCAATTTTTTCACTTATGTTAGCGCGTAACAAAGTTAAAGAACTTCAGTGTTAAACAACAGTTGAACCTCAACTGGCAGATTGAGAATTGTCCTGAACAACAATGTATGTATGTTTTGTTTTTCGTGAGATACTGAATTTTTTTATTCTCCATAATCTCCTCGTATCTTATCTCTTATTAAATATTACATTGAGAAGTTTCTAAAAACAACACCGACTAATAAGCAATTCTCCAAAACAGAGAATAAATCCACTTCAATTGAAAGTCATATAAAAATAATTAACACTTGCTGCTTAACTTGAATCACATTTGCTTTTAGTAATAAATACTACATTTATACGTTACATAATAACGAAGATAACAGTATATGAACGCCTTTTAAATTGTGCCAATTCATTGAAAATAAAATATAATTCGGTTCATAAAGTTTTCTCCAAATGGTTCATAAACATTACCATTATCGTTACTTCTTAATAATCAACTCCGTACTGTAATGTAAATGATGTGAAAAGAATATTATTTTATTCAAAATATACTTCAGATTATAGTTTCGCTTGAGTAAATAGAACGATGCTTAATTTCGAGTGTATTACTTGCCTAAAAGTCTAAACAGATTCCAATTTCTGGCGGCAATATTTCATAACCATAATTAACCAAGCTTTTCGATTGTTTGATCAGCGTAATATACAAGGACGAGGAATTCCCTTTAAGTTTTTATAAAAACAATGAAAGAAAGATATCTTCAAAACAGTTCTTGAGGTAATAAAATCGCTGTCCACGCACTTTTTGTCTCAACATTTACCTCTTAATATCCCCTGCGAAAATCATGCTTTACACTCAATCAATCATCGACAAGCTAACCATAAAAAAAAAACAAAAGAATTAAACAAGGAGACAACAAAAATATTCACGAACTTATTTCAAACAAATATTTGAAGTGTTGTGGTCAAAAAGAGCAATCGGAAGAAGTCTAAAATCATTTAGAAGAATAGTTGAACCCATGAAGTTCAAGAAGGTGAGAATCCGTGATTTTTTTGGATTTTCACATTTCGCCGACGAAAGCCAACGTATATTTGATGCACAGTGACTTGAAATTTGACAGTTGGCGTTGGTGAGGACAGACCATGTCACACTAACCACTGCGCTATAAAGATAACTTTTCAGCTCATTCTTATAATTCCTTATATGCTTACAATAGCAAATTATAAATAAATATCTGAATGTTTTAAGTTTACGTTGATAGATCGATTTTGATTGGTTGAGGCAATTTATCTTTCTTGTAAAAATGTTTGAGATTAATTCTGCAAAAGAATGTAAAGGTAACCATATTTCATATTGCATAATACCATTTTCATTTACATTCTGTTCGCATTATGTCCTTCAAAAAGTAGTTGAAGCGTCTCTAGTAGCGTAAACGGCATGTGCTATCGTAAATTCGAATATAAATCATTCGGCGTCCAAGAGATTTACTTGAAAAGAATGACGCAATCTGTTATGCATCTACAGAACGATCTATCTTGGCTCGGCAGAAGAATACGCAAAATGTAAAATCGAATCGGAAATGTATGAAATTAATGCTGCAGCGATGAAGTAAACGAAGATAAACAATGATTATGTGTGGAAGCTTGAAACGTGGCATTAATACTGTATGTTGCTCGTTAATAATGGAATTCCATGATATGTGCGTATGTCTTACATATGCATGTGTATCGCATGCAATATCGCTTTGAAGTCTTCAGCGATGCCGCAGATACGCAATAATTGAAATGTTCGATCGGGCGCCGACATTACTTGAAAAATTACAGCCACTGAGCAGTGTTGAAGTATTACTATATGTTAGTGATAAGTTGGTAAAATCTGTGCGCGTGTGTGGCAGATAGAAACAGAAATGAAAAAAAAACAAAGATCATCAGCACGCCTTAGTTTCAATCGAAGATTTATTAGATTGGTCATCGGAATAGCGTGTAATTGATATTTAGAATCCTTGAACAAATTAATTTTATTGCTCTGAGTATAAGTAATTTATTGCCGAAGAGTATATAGATAGATTGATTACTTCTTTAGGACGAATGCTGTAGTGGTAAACGACCGAAATTATGACAACTTGCATAACGTCTATATTACGATGGTTTCTTCGTTGCGACATTGTACAGTGTCCCGTTGAGAAATATTCAATTAACGCTTTTTAACTAATTTTTTTTACAACTTTAAATAACTGGAAAATAGAAGAAACCTTAAAATTTGAAGTATTGTTCAAATATCTAATCATTTAAATTTAATGTAAGCAATATGTAGATATCTCAGCATATTTTAGCCTAGAATTAGCCCCACTTAGAGCTAACTTCATTACCCTGTGAGAACGAAATCAAAACATACACCGTTGGAACCGGAACTTCTTGGCATATTATCTAATGCTGCTAAAATGCATGTTATTAACTGAGCCAAACTGGGAGAGTTTCAAATCTGGGTGATAAGATAAGCGTGACATTCGGGAACAGAAAGAACTCATAAATCAGGTGAATACGGACAATAAGACATGGACATGGCGTGTGAGAGCTGACATTGTCATAGTGAAGGATGATGCGATGTTGTCGATTGCTTTTTCTGATTTCATCGACGCCTGAAGTCGTACAAATTGTTATGTACCATTCAGTATTAATTGTTCTTAGATCCTTCAAAGTAATACTTGCCATACTTACCCAGTACAACGAAAGAAACAGGCAATCATTCACTTGCAAGTGGTTCGTGAACGAACTGGATTACTGAATTCGGAAATGGTAATACCCAAACAGTTGGTTGTGGCTTTGTTTTCGGCTCGTACAAATATTTCCAGGATTGACCAATTGATACGAGCTTTGTTTGCGATTGAGTTAAATTATACGGAATCTATCAGGATCATATCTTTCCCACGTAAATGATCATGCAAAATCGAATGTAGTCTTCGATATGTCGAGGAATGCCTCTATCTCACGATAAGTCTGATTCTTTTCATTCATGTTGCGCACTCGATCGATGATTTTTGCAGTTGTGCATCATTACCTGAAGTTGAACGAATCAATTCGAGGCGTTAGGCCTTTACTAAGGTCGTAAAAAATCATTCGACGAAATTTCCATTCTTGCAAAAAATTGCTTTTTTTAAACGCTCATTGTAAACAAAGCACTCCGCTGATTTCTATGCTGTCACTGCTTCTACATTAACAAATGTAAAATGTTAATTTTAATTTAATTTTAACATTTTTCAATAACGCCCTCTAGTGCTCGTTTATAGAAATTTATACTCTCGTATACTGGGTTTTAGACTATTTTTACACGTATGACATTTTTTGTTAAAATATCCTTATTAGGCCTGCACTTTCGAAACAATTTTTTAACAAGTAAAATGGAAAGTCTAAATATGAATATTACATTATAGATAATTGCTGAAAACAATGTAGGTAATTGCGTTTCATTCAATACGTCTGTCATAGTGTGCCAAAGGTTGTAGAGCGGAGAAACTTCCATTATTGCACCGTTAATAACATTGAAGCAGAACTTTAGGCGATTCCATTCTAATTGATTATTGCATTCTTTATTTAATATAATCTATGTCGGCTAGAAAACAAACGTTGCATAAATTACAACAAACTACTTTGTAATTATTGTTAGGAAATTATTATGCGATAGTTACGCTTCAGGCATCCTGCGATGGTTAACGTTATAAATGCACTGCTCAAAATAATTAAAGCAACACTTCATCTCAATAATTTGTTTAGTTGAAATTTTGTAAAACTTATCTTGAAAAATAATAAATATGCAAATTTTCCAAGTCATTTTTGAAATAACAATAACAATTCAAAGAAACTACAAGATATAATGTATTCTTTCATTCTTCGATTAGGACATTTGTTAGATATTGGAGAGTTTGAAGGTCATCTGGCCGCCTCCGCCTCCGCAATCTTAAAGATGTTCTATGGTTCGAAACTCGTGGTACGGAAGGATATGTTTATTGATGGTCCTGGTATGGGGCCTAGCGTTATTTTGCACTAACAGCTATACCACATACGTTGGATGATGGAAGTACTAAGGGTAGAATAATATATATAACTTAGAAGATTATTGAGATATCAAGAAGTATTTCTTTAATTATTTTCAGCAGTGTACTAACCACGAACGGATTGAAAAAAATACCTTTTTTTCTGAAATTATTATTCTACATTGTTGTAAATAAATTACGTTACGAGATGTTATGAAGCTTAATATGCCCGTTTATCAGATAACAATCGTTTCTTTTTTAGATGAAAAAAAGTTTACACATTTTGCAGTTAAGATATCTTTCTTTGGAGTACGTGTTACTGACCTAAATGCATTCTTAATTTCAACATGGACGTAAAACACACCTTAACAAGACGTATTAAAGCAAATAAGATATACGTTAAGCAATTTTCTGAATATATACGTTATCTCTTTCACAGTCGACCTCAAATATCAACAAAAACAATGGATGGCTGGCAAAATGGTTTACACAAGTGACTTGATAACGGCGAAGATACACAAACATTTCACGAAAGTAAAGAAGATGCTTTGTGCAAAGGAATGTGGTTATTAGGTTGTTAACGAGAAATTTTCACATTGGAGAAATATTAAAATAGTCGCGAGATAAGATAGTATTAATTAGTTTACATTATTAATAATAGTTAGAGAGATATCTTCGTAAATCGTTGCCATTAGAATAGCACTTTTAGGGAGGTAATGTAGTAAAGCGATAACTGAGAACCTGGAACGACCTTTTTTTGTGTAAAATACATTAAAACATTAACTCTTTTACAAAGTAAGAAAGGTCGATTTGCTGTCCCAAGTGAAATGTTAATTATGCAATGTGTACATTCCCGACTTTTCTTCAATTTTTCACGGTCTATAATAAAAAAAGACTCCTATTTACCATCATTGACTAGATGCTTTTTAAAAGAAGAAGATGTCGGTGATTAAGCAACCATTTGAGTTAAAGGATTTTGAAATTAATAGAGAATAAGAAACACGTATCCCGAATAGAATTAATTACCGTGTTTTGCTGACATTTCTAGCATTGTATTTGGCCGACCACCAGGAAGTTGCATGAATTGTTAGTACTCCTAAACCTATTCATAAAAAGACGGTAGGGGTGATAGGAACAACTACAGAATAATGGCTCTGGTGTTGAATATCTAATTATTAAGAAGATTGTTTATGATAAAACTTTGCAATTTGTAACAAAAGATAATATCTTATACAACACCAAAATGGAAACGATTAACCTCAAGAGCAACTTTCTAGCTCTTAGAAGACATCTTGACAGGCATTAGGGAGATCTTTTGAATTTGTGCAAGGTCTTCCAGTGCGTTCACTAACAAAACTTTCTGCGAAAGCTAGATGAAGATAAGAGTAAGGGGCATGGATTTAGAGCTACTAAATTCTTACTTCACAAATAGTCAACAATCAGTAATAGCTCGTGGTCTCATGATTCGTAGAGGACCGAAATTTCATCGACTTGGCGAACCATTCACCATGGTGTTCCGCAGGATTCTAAGCTGGGGCCGTTCGTATTTCTATTATACTTGCCACAGAACGTGGGGGGTTTGGGTACTTTATATGAAGTCGGCAAATAGATAAAAGTCGCGTTAAAGGGTAACCTAACCTAACCCAACCTGGGATGGTGTATAGTTAATAATTTAAATCTCTACATCAAGAAAACTAATATTCTTCTTTTCAACTTAAACCCAGAAGAACTACAAGCAAGTCTTTTTTTGAAGTGGTGATGGACTGCGGTTTATCCTGAAAATATCATCTAGATGAACTTGCAGTAAAATTGAATGGGTTTTATCTGGAAGTCGTTTCATAAAATGTGGGTCTAGTCTCCGCTAATTTCGTGAAGCGCGCGGGAAGTGGCGAACTTTAATTATTATTATAAATGATGATAGCAAGGGCTGTGGGGTAGTATGAGAAACACTAAAGTATCGGACAACTCCTCACCACGCAAATTATTTCGTAAATTCAAAGCAATTCATGGATTTCCACTGAACCGTACGATCGAGTAATGTGAGTAAAAGACATCAATAAATCTATCAAAGGTGAGTGGCTAAGCGGATCTTTATCTCTGTTTAACAGTTTTGCATTGTTTTTCATAGAATTGGTGTCGTTAGTGTCTAATTCTCTTGGTACTGAATATCGAAAGGTGTTAGTAAAGTTTTTATAGGACATGATATGTGTTCCAATTTGCAAAATGAACCCAGAGAACTTCTAGGTAATCCGGCAGATACGAAGGAAAGGTCAAGAATTTATGAAATCGCATGATTGATGACCGATAAAGCCTATATTGGAAATAGGCACCAAATTCAAGGAACGTATAGTTCATTATCGCTTTGAAAGGATCGAATCAACAACATTTAAGCGAAACGGGCATAATATTAAATTAGGAAACCTCAAATTCGACGGTCCTGAAACATGAAAAATAATACAAATCGGGTAAAGAGGAAAAAAAGTCTACGTAGCCTCCCAGTTTTGTTAGATTTATTATTATTTATAATAAATACGTGTTTATGTTTTGTGCTACAAGCAAGAACCTTTCTTTTTAGTTCATATATTTCGCATGTTTTTGGGATACATACATAGGTATAATAAAATATCGT
This sequence comes from Oryctes borbonicus, assembly GCA_902654985.2. Classification (NCBI taxonomy): domain Eukaryota; kingdom Metazoa; phylum Arthropoda; class Insecta; order Coleoptera; family Scarabaeidae; genus Oryctes; species Oryctes borbonicus. The sequence continues at coordinate 10,116,348 of LR736861.1, read as the reverse complement.
GTAGTTTAGTACGGATAAAACAAGTCATATTTTTCTCACATCATTCCGTTGTACGGTTGACAATAGAAATGCATGAATTCCCGAAACAATTAATTAGTCAAATAACTTGCGTGGTGAAGAGTATACTGACGCTTTAATGTTTACCATTATAGATGTTCATACGGCAAAATATATTTTTCAATCTGATTTTATTAAAGCTAATTGTATCATTCAATTCATATCACAAACAAATATCTCGATTTGCAGTCCCTTTGCAGTTGAATTTACCCATCTACTCTTGTATTCGAACAAAATAATATGCAAAATATACCAGGCTCCATAAAATTTGGATCCTTAGCGCCCACTTCTTTAATTTAATTCCAAATGTCCATTTATAAGTGTTGCTCATGATCTTTTATTAGAATAATATCTAATGTAAGAGTATTTTAATTTTGTACACGCGTAATCCGTTTCATAAGAGTGAGCAAAATTTCTCCGCTTTGCATCTGGTAAAGAACGCCCACCGATAGCAACGTCCGGTGTAAATTACAAACCTCTAAACAAAGCAAAACGTTCAAAAATGTTTTTTCGTTCAAATTTTACAATCTATTAAGTCGAAACGGTGTATGCAATTTCAACTGAAATTGTCAGGAATCTTTTTGTGCATTGCCAAAAATGCCAACCGTTTAAATTGGCGGTGTAACTGTGTTGTTTAAGTAATATAAATTATGCGGCTCTCGGTACAAAGGACTAGAATAACAAAAACGAATAGGTTGGTTAATTGCGGCGACTACGTTACCGGGAAACTATTCTATGTAGTCAAGTTCGTTATTGCCAATGCATTTTCTAAAATTCGTCATAAAGCCGTATACTTTTCTTATAATATAATAAGTTTGTTATTATTGGAATTGTAAAATAGTTTAAGTTTATTTCCGGGTATTAATGGGTCATCCGTATTTTCGATTTTTTCCGCAATTTCCGCGTTGTGAGCCGGTATGCCGTGAAGAAATGTTTTGAAAGTTTAAATTTAGATTGAAAAATACCTGCTTTGGGATCCCGAAAAAAGTTCAGAGAAACATATAAATACTTACATACATCCCGATTGAATGGGTAAATTGAAAAGTGAGTATTTTCATGACTTTTATTAATTAACTACTCCTTTTATTTAGAAATGCAAAACGCGAACACTATTTTTTTATGAAAAAGAAACTGCTCAAATTAATTTAATCAGTTTGATATTTTTGCAACGTTCGGTGAAGATACTGTGAATATTTAATAGAATTAAGAATCAGTCGGCTCAACTACAAACGATTTGACATCATCAGGTGGTTGATTTAAGCCATTAATTTTTTTCAGCGTACCAAACTACCTAGTATTAAAAATAAACCTATAAAAAGTATTTACATCGGTGAAAATAAACTCCAGGCAAACTTTGGAAACAACAAAACACTTCGATAATAAATTAAATTAATTTCAGTCTAGAAACATTACCTTGTTATTCAATGTAACAATAAATCCTAATAGAAATAGAATATGATACCCGTTTTTATAAACAGCTTTCGCTTTCTGGAGGAATCTAACGCATAAACGAATAAAAACTGCTATAAATGTAGATTAGCTTCGACACTAACAATAAGATTATTTGATGTATTTTTAACTTTATTATGCAATAATTTACAATTTTGACAAACAAAAGAAGTTTATTTCTAGGAGCACAATAATTCATAATGTCGCAATGCCGTCACTGTAATGTTTCTAGTCGAAATGCAAATATTTATAGTAGAACTAAATATGTGCGCTTGATTCCTACCAAAAATAGTTTGCTTAAATAACGCGATGTTTTGATAGTCGCTAAAACAAGTCATACCTCCAGTATTCCATTGATAATTTCGTTTTTACTTTGTTACTCATTGACTGCGATAATTACGCTTTTGTACGTATATACGTTAGGACGTTATTCAGAAGCTTTTTGTTGAATATATCCAATATGACGTTAACACTAATTGCTAGACCCGCTTTGTACACTAGATATATACGCATATGTTATCGCGTATCGTCTTTACAAGATTTGCAATACTTACTCCACGTATTTTCCCATACTTTAGCCAACAGTTGCTGTCTCTCGAATTTGCTACCAAAGGAGTAACCTGTACAAGAGTCTTTTGAGTTGCTGTGAAGTCAACAAGTTAGCCACTTTTCTGAGAAATGAGAAGCGGTACAAACAGAATTTTACAAAATTCACTTATACAGAGTCACCATGATTGATTCTTCGGATGAAATCGAAAATTTTCAATTTTTGAACGCACCTCACGTGTCGATTACGAAAACCGTTTTTCTGATTTGAACTATACATACACAATCCTTTTACCCTTCTACAAGTTGTATGACGTAGCTGGAGTTGAATCGTCTCGAACTGATCTTCTACAAATTTCTCTCCATAGCTTTCTATCTTGTGTGTATTGTTGGATTTCTGATGCGCCGATGCGCCTATTTCTTCCAGCCACGTTCTTCTTTGTCGACTTCTTGCTTTCTTTTACTTGTTTAAGCTTCGAACACTCGTCTAACTGTCCTGGCTTTTGGCATCCTTCTCATGTATCCGTATGAGTCCTCTCCAGCATTGCGCTTCCTTCTTTTCTATTACGAGTCGTACTTCAAAATTTTTTCCAAACGTTGTACTTCTAATCTTATCTATTTTTGTTTTATTTTCGATTCTTCTCAAAAATCAGATTTTTGTGACTTTTTCTGTTTTTGTCTCTTTCTTGTATCATATTGCAGCAGTATTGGTACTGCTACTTCTTTTTTATATTTCTATTCTGATGGAAGAACAGGGAGTGGACTGTTCCACTCATCTAAATCACTCTATTTATAAATATCATTTTCTCTATTTTACTTATATGTACGTATGACTGCTAAAATAAAGACCTAGTATATCTTTAGGTTTTCCTTTCTTATCCAAAAATGAATTCTCAATATTGCTAAAAATAATTTTCCTCCAGTTGTTACTCTTTTTCTTATTTCTTCATCTATTCTTCTATCTCCTGCTAATGTCGATCCCAAGTATCTGAATTTGTGTACTTGTCCCAGTTTTTTATTCCCTTACCTTTATTACATGTTGTTCTTCTGTGTCCCACATGATCATCGCTTTCGTTTTTTCTCCACTGATTTTCATATTTATCCTCTTTAGCGCTTTATGTATAGTTCCGCATTTTTGTTAAATGTTTTTTCGTCTTTTGCTGTCTTCCGCGTAACGCAGCTCTGGTACCAATATCTCTTTTCCGAGAACCTAAATACTAAAAGGCTTGGGATACACACCTGCCTAAGACCCAAGGTCGTTTCAAACAATTTTGATTGTTCTTGTTTTGATCTTACGCGATTTTGTTGTTTCTTTAATTAAGCTTTGTATAAGTCTTATTAACTTTTCTGATGTTTCCCTATGTCTTAATATTTTCTACATGTTTTCTCTTTTAATCTTATCAAGCGCTTTTTCCTGGTAGATGTATATTTTTCTTTTCTGTTATTGCGTGTTCTGTTGTTTCTTATATTATTTATTCTTATGCTATTTATGAAACTTGCATCATTCATATTTTGTCGAAATCCAAATGTTGTTTCTTCTAGAGTCTGAACTAAGTTTGTTCTTAATATTCTTTCTAAAAAAAAGCATAAAACACATTGGTCTAGTTCTCCTTGAAAAAATAAATAATTTCCTTTAAGAAAATTGGAAAATATTATTTCAGTATGCTTTTACGTTTGAAAAACTGTGTTGAGGCAATTTTGACTAAAATACCTGCCAAGTGTTACTAAATTACAAAAAAATAGTAATTTAAGCATTTGTTAGAAAGCTTTTGCTGGAATTCGTAAGATCATGTACTATAAATTTGTAGAACCGATCACTGCAACCTAATTAGGTCCTTGTAAAGCTACATTAGGCACCCCTACCTTAATGCACGCTAGGAACAAATGCCCAGTTACATTTTGGCATAGATGCAACAGAAAACATTCATCAATACACCCATTTCAGATGTTCTGGTGCGGAAAGAACATGATTTGGTATTTGCGTGAGATGCTATGAAACAGAATGGACTTAACGTCTTAAAACTAACGAAAACTAACGATATTCTGTATCGAGCGCTTTGCAGATTACCTTAAAGATTATTTAAACGAAAATTTGAGACCAAACTTCACTTTTGCAGAACAAAACCAAAGATTTGCTAATCAACAATTAATAATTTACACGTAATAGTGTATGAATTGTTCTAATTGTAAGAATATCATTTGCAAATAACATGAAAACCATAATAAGTACAACGCCAAAAACGCTTTTCAACATCCTAACAATTACGTTCGCACCGGTTTTTTTCCACAGTCGCTGCAATGCAATAATACTTATTTATAGCAGCGTAAATCGCACATGCGAAGCGTTCCGCATATTTTGGATCGAAATGCATTTTTTAAATTTATTTCAGCGCAAGATTGCTCTGCGGTGTCGTGAAAAAGTGATTGAACTTGACGGAAGAATGCGCGAACATTTATCAACGTTGTCGCATTCATAACCCGCGAACATTTATTTCTACAAATTGAAATTTTTCTCGCAAAAATAAATCATTGGAGTTGATTACTTTTTTCAATGTTGGGCAAGTCGCTAAAAATAACGACGCCGCACGTTCGAGTCTAATTTTATACGCGCGTTTCAAAAGGAAAAGGCAAAAAAAGGTTTAATACCTGCTTCCAAAGAAATATTTAACCGCTTTCTTTAAGACGCACCACGCCTAATAAATTTGCGACTTTATGAGTGGGAAGAAATTATAAACGCCAAATCGAGTTGTTCCGTTAGTTGATTTTATTGATACTAATTTAGATATCAGCTTCTGAATGGGTTCTAAAATGTCTACAAGCAAAATATTTGCGTGATGCGGAAAACTATTCAGGTATCAGGCAAACAAAATTAATAGTTTAATATGTTAACCTATTCCAGTTCGTTCGTCTAGTTTCTCTTTCAGCTGGAAAAAAATAAGTGCATTAGGAGGATAAATCAAATACTTTAATATAAGCAAAATATAATTTTAACATATAGATTTATCAAAATAAACACTGAAATCCAAAATTAACACAGTAGTATGGAAAGTAGCCTTAAATATTTATAATTTTTGAAAATAGGTTGCAGTTACACATAAGCATCAAATAAAAACTTCAACAGGATATAGCATTAAATTGCTAATAGGATTTATGCTTCCATAAAATGCGATGCAGTACTGAATAATAAAATATACGAATTCAGTGTATTTCTATTATATAAGCAGTAACCTATTTTCTCTTAACATCCGGACAATATTTTTCTGTATTAACCATTGAAATACTTTGCCGAATGTAACGTAGAGATACTCATTCTATTTGGAAATTATTTAATTCCGAATCTTATCTTTGGTGTTAAGTATTGTTATATTTTCATTAATATTAATAATAATTCCTCAAGCTTCAAGAAAATCTACTGTTTACGTTTGTATTTTAATATTCTTTAAAAATGTTTTATGTGGGGTGTGAATCAAAAATAAACGACACTGTACGTTATGGTCGAGTGTAGGCTTTCACGACCGTAATCCATAGTAGAAATGTCTTTCGGGTGATGTCGCGCAGTTAAAATTTTACTTGACGTTTCGCTGACCATGCTGTCAGCTTCTTCAGAAAATTTCTAAAGACTGGTGTTGTTGTCTCTTGCTCCTCGTTATATATCTCACTTCTGTTCCGCTTTGCGGAACGGTTATGGATCAGCAAAGCGGAATAGGAATGGGATATATAACGAGGAGCAAGAGACGACAACACTAGTCTTTAGAAATTCTGTGTAGAAGTTGACAGCATGGTCAGCGAAACGTCAAGTAAAATTTTAACTACGCGACATCACCCGAAAGACATTTCTACTACTGTACGTTATGTTCAAAATACAAAGTACCCGTTAACTCATTTATTAATAGAATCGAGGGTACTTATTGACAATAATTTAAGGAAAAATCTCACCGGATTCTACGTTAACCCCACCTTTACATATGGCCTCTTAAAGGCCCATAAATCAAATATGTTTTCGGAGGTACCAATTAGTCCTTTTATCTCGTACGAAAAATCATTTGCCTAAATGCTTAAACGTTAAACTGAAAGAAGTTCACTCTGATGATTTTGTCCTTACTGTCAAGAACAGTCTTGATTTAACAATGAAGCTTCAGAATGCAGATTTCAAGTACAGATTTTCGCATTTTCTTGGATGTCTCCAATCTTTTCACCAATACACCGACGGTTGATGGTCTACAACTTGTTGATAGTAAATTCATCACCAATTGGTTCACCCTGGAATATGGCATCGAATTTCTAAATTTTATAAACATTTTATCGCTTTTCTCTTATAAGGTGTCGTGAATGCGGTGACCACCCAATAGGTCCCTTTCCAAATAGAATTTGTAATGCGTTCACAAAAAAAAAAATAAAACATCATTGAAAACTCTACACCTTAACTATATTCTACACTAAACTAAAAGAATATATGAGATGCTTGCAACCAAATACTTCCAGCTTTTCTCATTTTGCTGATCATTTATTGGGATGCAGACCTCACCAATAATTTAAAAAGTTTCCGTTTTTTATAAGAAAAGGTTTAATGCTTAAGAATCTTGAAAGTTTGAAAATTCACAAACAACTTAAAAATAGCTCGCTTTCCATTAATGACGTTCGTTTCAACACGCGTTTGAGTCCGTAGAACAACTTTTTTCGTATGCAAAATAGAAAAAAATAAATATTCCGGAATGGAGCGATATTGCTCAACGTCGCCACTACATCATTCTTCCCTCTGTTACATGCGTATGACTATTAAATCATTTTTGGTTGATAACCAGTGTACAAATTCATCGGTATGTATCTATTTACCCGAACATTTCTTAGATGTAAACGAAGCACCACAAATATTTATAGGCGATACTTTTATAAGAGAAATATCGTGCAGTCATTGGGTTGTTAATATTCGATGTTAGTGCCTCGCTAGCTTTACCCTTACCTTTGCTCTCGCGATAGCACATTTAAAGATTAATGTAACGCACTTTATACCGATGTATACCTCCATATAGTCCGTATATTGCTTCGGCGCAGCGGATAGACGCAGTTGGACGTTGGATCCCCAGCATGTCTGCATGCAACCGATTCGGATATACGTGCCTGATGATAAATAGAAAATGAGAAGGTCCCGCACCGAGAGGAAGATTGCACCTCCGTACATATACACCTATCGTCCCAGTTGAGAGAGTTGGCGTCCGTTATTCTGTTTACCTTATACGTGAAATAATCCCGCATTACATTCACCGTTTCTGCTCCGTGCATGAAATTGCCTCATGCCGCATTTATTTTGTGCATAATTCATTACAGCGCCGCGCCGCGAACGAGAACGGCACACAAAAGGAATAAATGCAAACCCGGCCGGCTCGGATGAGGGTTCTCTTTGTCGTTCGAACCGTGAAAATTTTGAAACTTCTCCACCGATGATAAAGAAACTTATTGTACGATCGCTGATGAATAACGTCATTTGTCATGTCACTTTTCAATGAACGCTGTCGTACTTAATTTCGTTTGGTGCCGGACTTTGCAAAAATACACCATGTAATAAATGCTTTCTAGTAAGACTACAATAGATAAATAAAAGCACCATCTATCTGTTTATACTAGACACTAGGTATTCCAAGTGGATGCTTTGAATCTCAACATAAAGTTATCGGTTCTGGTCAATACTATTCTGTTCCTATAAATAGCGAATTAGCAGATGATATTCTAGCGTTTTTCGTTTTCTAAAATGGTATGTACATAGTATGGATCATGTTATTATAAAATTAAAAAAAAATTCAACCTTTACTCATAGCCCCAAGCTTTAAACAAAAACATTTACTGTGCAACAAGAAAGTCTAATAAATCCCAAGAAACGAAGCGACGTAAATAAACAACTCTAGTCTAAGTCTTCGTTCGATGTTATTAGGCCAATATATATTCATATATTTTTCTATTCTATATTTTTTTCTATATTTTCTAATTTCTAATTTTATTCTATATTTTTTTATTTTTTTATTCATTTTTCATTTAGACATTTGTTAACAAAAACTTAAACTCCAGCACCGTCAGCTCTTTATCAATTCCATTTCCTATGTCTATGCCAAGTTCTTCGTCCAGTATGCTTCCCAAGAAAGTCTACTTGGTATTCCCCTATTTTCACAAAATCTGTCATTTGTGTTTATTGAAACCATTTTGGTTTTGTTGAGGTTCATCTCTAGTCCCATTTTCGTCGAATTTCCACGAAGCTTGCCTATTTTGTTCTATACATTGCCATTCGCAAATTCTATTCCAGATCATCAAAATTTCCATATTCGTTGATAGATCGAAGAACGGAGAGACTACACATTCTTGGCTTACCTCTTTGTTTACATAGATTTTCCCTGTTTTAGAAGTTGTGTAAGTGTAAAGCAACTGCTTAAACGAAGTTCGATAGTTTCTTTTACAAAATTTGATTTACTGAAACATCTTTGATGTGGGTAGGTATTGCATGGCTACAATAAAAGTATCGAGGAATATGAAAATCTAAACATTTTACCTTGATACACAACGAAATTCGGTCTTCATATACGGACTAAGAAAAAATCCAATACAATGCAAGATGATATTAGCAAACCAACATAAATAGGGAAAGGAGCCGTTTATAAGCTGACAGAACATCGAGGCCGAACATAATGAATTCAAATGCGGTATTGTATTATGCTACGTTGAACAGAGGCAATCCGATTTTAAAAAGTTAAAATCTTAGCAGTGCTTGGGGGAAAATGTTACATGCAATACACATTATACAGGTGGTATATTGGTATGGTTTTCCTATGTATTCTTTAGTAATTGTACGCACAACAAACGGTTCCAATTTACTTTGGTAATCGCAGTAAGCTTTTCCACGAAATATATGTATATGTGGTAGGTGCATTCCAACCGTGATACGTTCTTGAAATAAAATGCTGTAGTACCGAGTCCAATCATTTGCTTGTAACTAATTACATTCTTGCGAGACATTTTCATCTCAAGCTATTTTCCTGGGAGAGGAAGAGTGAGAAAGAGAGTTAAATCGTGACAACAGCACAAAAAATAGGTGCCTACCTCCGGTTTAAACCAATCCTTGATAATGACACAAATTGGTTTCAGAAGCAATACATACAAACGGAGGGTTCGAATTAACGTATCTTATGTGGAACTCTCCTTGGACGTTGAAATCTGGAATCATCGATCCGACGATGAGTCATCTAATTTGAATAGTTTTTATTTGTTTTTGACTTGCCTACCTGTATCGGGACCGTTCCACGATGACTATCCCGTATTTGTATCTTAAAAAGTAAGAAGAGTTTGATTGTAACAAAGCAACCAGTATGTAATTGTTAATGCGTAAGCTTCAAAAAAGATTCTTTAATTTAGTTTATGCCATTTCAGATAATAAATAATAAAAACCAAGGCATATTCTTGCTGCGCTTAAATCAATACGTGAATAGCTTGTATTGATTTCCTAACACATGTATCATTATAATTGAAATAAAGTAAGTAGAGGCGGCTGTGGTTCCTTGGATTAAATAAACGTATTTAAAAAAATTATTAGGGTTATAATCGCTTTCGTCTCAAGACGTTATAGGTAGGAATTGTTTATGTAGATGTAGCACAAAATGATTGTTGGATGATATCCTAAAGTCTATTTATTTTTGTCCTAATTTTAAAATAAACTTTTGATTCTACGAATTACGAAAAGTATGAAAGTTTATGAGGCAGATCCAAGGTTTTTTTTTTTTAATATTTATGCGGTTACCAATGAAATAAAACTTAAATTGGAGAGTATAATTTAAAAAATAACGTTTCATAAAATTGGGAAATGCCATTGTTGTTTGTGAATGTTTAGAGTTCTTGCTCCAATTTACTGCAGAGCATTCATCACTTATGTGCGTGTATAGAAAGAAAAATGACACGTCACAGAATGTTTTAGGGTGACAAAATCTTCTATTTTTTAATAGCGTATCCAATCATAATTTTTGTTTGTTTGCATCGATATTAAGTATAGTATTTACACAGTACTTTTTTACAACAAAAAAATATTATAAAGATAATTGCAACAATGTTGTAGGAGGTTGATAAATTGCAAATTCACATAATTGGAGGAAGCTGTGCGGCGATCAAGGAGTAATTTTTCATAGAAATATTACAGCAATTTTATTGTAAAAAATATGCTTCAGAAATAGGGAATATATCAATATTTTTTTTTTAGTGTGGTGACGCCCAACGGGCTATATAATCTTCTAAAATGTATTCCATGGCCTTGTTACTGTCACCCCCTCGCCCTAAAACGTGACTCACTGCGACTAGCAACTCTCGGGAATGCACCGGACCCACTAAGAAAATTTTTCATCCTTCGAACACAGCGCCTAATTCTGCCCAGTCAAGCGCAGGCCTTCTTATCACTGATCATGTCAAAATTTATCATGTTAGAAATACAACACAAATTTATTATCGAACGCTATCTTAGAACTGGTAGACTAGAAAGTGGACAGTGGGCCTATGCGATTAATCGCTATATGCAGGATTTTCGTCAACAATTCCTTAATCTATATTAACTGGTAAATCAGGAAGCGGTGCAGCTAAAAGAAACCACATGTTGCATTGAATGAAAAATTCACTTAAAAAATTCCTTGCGAAACTGCCGCAAGAAGTTCAGTTATCAATTGAAACGTGCAACACTATTCTCCAAAAATTAAAATTAAAACTAGATCCATATAAAATTCAATATATCCACGAACTCGGTCCCGTTGGTTATGATAGAATGACTGGTTATTGCCAGTGGTTTCTGACATTCTTGATAAAAGTTTCCTTTCTGACGAGGCCTGGTCTTTCAATCTTTCAGGATACTCAGAGAATCCTCAAGAATTTGTGAAGCCACCATTACATATCCAAAAAATTGGTGTTTGACTAGCAGTGTTAAGGAGGTAAATCATTGGACCCATATTTTTAACGGAATAATAAATACTGAAAGAATACAGAAGGATTTTCCCAACAAGACAATGCTTCAGCACATATGGCCAGACAAACACTTACCCGTTTAGATGAATTTTTTTTAAGGGTCTCTAGATTTTACACATGAAAAACACGATTTTAAAACGCCTCAATCATATAATTGAAGAACTTATTAGAGAAATTTGTGATAATGCAACCCCTCAAAATTTGTCAGACGCTTTTGAAAATATAAAACGCAGTTCGTGCGTCCATCGAGACCAGTGGGCAACATTTCTAGCATCTTCGTCAGCATGCAATAGATATGTTAATTAATCCGTGGAGATTCTGTGTGAGATAATGGTTAAGTCGAGAATGTTGAAGAAAGGGTTCAAAATTCTCTCACAAATCCTTTTATTCCAAATTAAAATAAAAGAAACATTTTGGATATTTTCTTCAACTTTCCCGAAATAAATGTATTTCTGAACTTGAAAGTGTCATTAAGACATTTATTCTCTTTATTTTTCACATAACATTTCGGCATTAAACACGAATGGCATTATATATTCGAGTTAAAATTTGATTTAGTGCAACACAAATTTCAGCACAAGTTACGAGTGTAAATAATTGTCTAAATGATGCAAGTGATGTTTGCGACGTCTATATGACCATAAAAATCAACCGCATCACATAAACTCTTTGATATGTGCAATAGGTTAAAGCTTTAACCATTTAATTTTATACGCTATTACTAAATAAGAAGTAAGAACGTGTCACATATGTATGTATGCATATTTGTATGCATTCTACGTCTGAGATTGGTTCAAAATGAATTTAGAATTAGACGGGTATTTCGTTTTATGTGACATAAAAATATCACTTTAAGCGTTTTATGACCGATGTACGGCGTTTTACTATTTTTCCTTTTTTGTGCCCGCTCGTGTTATGCGGCCTTCGACTAACCACTTGTTATTCGTTAATAAAACCACATCAAAGATAAATAAATTCTTCCGTGCAGCGATATTCTGAGCGTACGTGTACGTATAAGCGCCATATGAATCAAGTTTAAAATGTATAAAATCGCAACAAATCAATTCGGAGCACAGTTGCTGTTGCTTTTTTTCTATCCCAGCGATCATAAAAATCTATATATCACAATCGGTCGGATGAAATTTGATTTGCCAAATGATGTTTCTACACGCAATTGCATATGTATTGTTTATCGAGAATCATGTCTTCTAATTCATAAAATTCAATATTATTTAAAAGTTGCTTAAAAGACTGCTTCTCTTTTACTTATTTTTATGATAGTTTTTATCGATTCTAGAACATCATATTGTAAAAATTTCCCCCGGCAAAATTCAGGCACGAGTACTTTGCTGTGATACAATACAGTTTGGTTAAATGGTGCCTGTACACATCTAGAAAGTTTGTTAAATCGTGAACTTACCATTATGCCACATTTTGGAGTTAGTTTTGAGGAGCTGCTTCGAACTCACTGATGGGTGCAACTCCTAGTCGAGACGTGACGTTTTTCAAAAGATTTATAGAAAGTAGGACAAAATTCGACAGAAACGTTTACATAACTGATGGCAATAAACTGCCTGATGATGTCCGTTTTACCTTTTTTTTTAATTTCTTGGGCACCACCTTTCTACGCAGAAACAACTACGAGAACTGTTGGAGTTCGATGATTTTTCTTACCGGTACTCCGAAGAATAGAGTATCGTTTCGTATGCCAGGAAATGTAAGTCATGCAGGGTGGATGACAAAGAAGGTTTATGCCTTCAGGATATTCCTGTTTCCAATTATCTCGCAGGGGAAGAAAAATACGTATTTGTCCTGCTGGAGTGTACATTCGAGCCTGGTTTCTGTCACCGGAAACCTTATCATGATTTCTATGGATGCGTCAACTGATAAATTATCAGGACATTGATCCAGAAAACCATTTGTAGTAGGTACTTAATTCCCAAAACCGTGCCTCTATCCTCACTTAATAACAACGGTTAAAACAAATATGGCTTAGATTATGCTGTAAGCAGACAAAAGTGAAAAAAAGGAAGAGGAAATAAATCAAGTGAAGAGGTACATTTCGTACCAAAACGATTTTTATTCCTTCACAAACGCGTTTTGTAAGTCCTGGTACGAAGGCTTTCTTCGTGAAATTTTCTATCAACAACGATTCTTCAACATAGTGAAATCCTGAATACAAAAATAGAATTGAAAAATTTAAGAAAACGGTTGTTAACATTTAATCACGTTTGCTCACATTAATATTTCGATTCTATAGAAATTATTGCTGTAAATAAAAATGAATTCTTTGATATCTGTTATATGTTTTTTTCTTAAATTTAGTGAATGCAATATTATAGATTCCTCCTATATGGTGTTAGAAGAATTTTAGTTTGGTTACATTTTTATAATATATCGACATAGGGTCTGTTGAACTTCCAACGTGACTTTCAGGAGAATCTCGAAAGTACAATTTACTAAAAATGACGGAGCAACTTTATCGAATCAATTCCACGTTCGATGTGTGGCATCGGAACATCGCATTGCAGTCAATCCCGTATTACTACTGGAAATTGAAGGATCCGAGCTTGTAGATACGAATATAAAGTAACCTAACCGAGGCATTACATAGTTTTAATTGGATTATGTGTTTAGTGTTATCTGGTATTTCATATGTAAATGAGTACTTATCAAAACGAAAATCTCTTTGACTTGCAGCATGTAAAATAGATTCAAAGCCGCTTTTACATAACGCGATCACAAACGATATACATTATTCATATACGCAGCTACCAGTTTTACACGCCAATATGTATAAATTGTTGAAGTAGTATTAAAATAGTGAAAATGAGGCTTTTTACTTGATTTTCTCATCGAAAACGTAAACATCGCGTTAAATTTTTTTTTACATGTTATAGTTAGTGAGTTATAAACGGTGATTGGAAGAGAAAATTCGTTTAATAATATCTAAAACTGTCAGTAACCTTTAGCCGAACCTTGTATAGTAATAAACCTAAACATATGGTATGCGGTCTATACATGGGCGAATTTGTATTTTCATTTGATATTCAAACTGCAGATATCAACTGGTTTCATGCATGTGTTGTATGTGTGCAAGTTAACGTGTCACCGCGAAAATATACACTGTGTTCCCGGATGGAGTTAACAAGAGGAAAAAAAATCTTTATTACTAATATTTTAAAGTTATTCTTTATGAAAAATTCTGCTTTCCAAATCAATTTGTTTTGTGTCGAAAAAAGTAGATAATGAGATAAAAGGAAGCGCTGGATAGGAAGACATGGATAAAGTAACACAACTGAGGACCTAAACGGCCTGTAAATAGCCCAATACTATTAGTGTGATAAATATTCAAAAATGAATTTATTTTTATCTATTTACAATTGGAATTAAGTAAGATCCCCCCACGCATTTAAAATTTCAATTATTGTCTCCCTATTTCTATAGTCTCACTCCAGTATAGATAAGATGTGTGATTGGAAAGTTTTAAGGTAGAAGGCGTCTCTGCTCAATAGGATGAGGGGTTAGATTTTAGATGAAAAAACGAATTTATGTCAAAATTGGTTTCAAAACTACGACATCGGCTTAAAGACAACTTTCGGAAATAAATACCTGAACCGGTCAAATGCTTTCATCTGGTTCCCCGATCCGGCCAGTCTTCCACTTTAGAAACCAACGAATTGAAAGATTTAAACATGGATCGAGTGTCCACGAAATTGTTGTGTAACGAGCAGAAACAACACCAATAACTGCTTAGTCGAGCCGAAAATGACCCAAATTTGTTGAATAGGGTAATTTACAGGCGACAAATCATGGGTTTATGGATGTGATCGCCGCGACCGCGAAAAACACGAAAAATAATATAGACGCATTAATAATGATAGCGGGGAATGTGGCGTAGGATGTCTAACAACACAAATGTATAATTACGTTTGTGTTGCTAACCGCGTGGACACACTGTTGCGTGTCACAAATATGCTGAAAAAATTCCAAATTGCTGTGCTTCCATAGTCCTTATTGACTTTTACCTACTTCCTAAATAGAAATTTTCACTAAAAGGGAAACGATTAGACTTCGTTGAATACATCCAAACAAGTACTTTCTTTTTTAAAGGTGTTAAGAACCTTGTATTTCTTAACACCTTTAAAGGAGAAAGTTTTCAGAGATGCTTTCAAAAGTGAGAACACTGTTGAAGTTGGTGTGTTTATTGAGAAGTGGATTACTTTGAAGAATATCCGACAAAATAGCCACAATAGTGTGATTTTGAAATTACTTTCCAACAACACCTCGTACGTACTTTGGAAAGCTAAAAATTCTATAACGTTTATGTTATATAAATATTATTTCCGACATGCAATAGTCTCTTGATATAAGCATAACATTATGAAGTGAGAAAGTAAACATCCTCCACACGTTTAAAGGCAATAAAACTGTAATTGTTCATTGTGCACAGAGAATAAATTCAAAATACGACGCGTATAAATGCAAAATGCTATATGCCCATCAGATTGCATGTCGCATTTCTCGCGTAAGTTCTGAATAGACACGCCGCACTTTGCATTTCAACTCAAATTTTCAACATATATTTCGATGTCTTTATCGCGATTTAAAGTTGAAATGTTTCTCAAAATGTGCTAAAATTTATGAATCGAAATGTAACTCTTTTTCGTAATTGTGATATGCTGTATTTTGCTGATTTATTACCAGTCTTCACTTACCAGTTACCCGAACATTTTCGTTTCCGGTAGATTATTAAAATTTACGATTCTACTAACCCTTCCTTAACAGAATGCTCCAATCATAGATTGAATTTGACAACGATCCGCTGTATGGAAGTCCAAACAGCACTACAGAAGTAAGTCGCTACATAATCTTCCAATGTAAGTGCATTGCAACTTTGTTTTAGATACTCGATGATTTGCTCTAAAAGCTTACATGTTGATCATATTAAGCAATATTTTCTCTGAATTTATGGAAAGAACGTGGTTGCCAACGAAATTATTTGCAATTTTAGACAGATGAAGAACTTGTTTACGAAATTACTTGCAACGGACTGCATTAACTTAGGATGGTCGCCTCTACACTGAAATTATTACGAGTGCAATTTCTTAATAGTACGGTTCTATATACAGTGAGGAGCTAAAGTATTCCCCCAACCCAACCAAGCGAGCGTTTTTTGAAAATCACACCGATAACAAAGAACGAAAATATGAAAATTTACGCTTTTAGAATTTACAGTAATATAATTATTAAGATTATGTTGCCTCATTGGATCAACGTGGACCCCTATTCTAAAATATAAGAGAAACGAACATTCTATTAAGAGAAGGGATATACTCCATCACACAAATGTTCTTTCAATAATAAAGAGTTGTGTTCTTGCTGCATACGTTTGTATATTGAGTGGTTCATTTAACAGATTATTTAATTATATTTCTTAGGATTAATGTATAAAATAAGTGATATCATTGCATTCGCCTTCGAAAATGTTCTAATTAAAAAAAGAAAGTTTATGTCACTTCCGGTGACACCGGAAATGTAACTGAACTGCCGATATCCCAAAAGTTAGTTCATAAAAAGTAGAAATCGACCTTCAGAGTACCAAGATTACTTTTTTAATTCGCTGTTATTACTGAAATGTGTAAATGTACACATAGATAGAGCAGCAAATGAAAAACCTCACACCTTATTTAAATAAATACTTTTATACGAACCTTTTTCATGTACCTGGATTAATCTGATCAACTTTTATTAACGTCATTAAAGTCATTGACGGTGGTTTTTCAAACCATTTCAAGAGATTTAGTTACGTTGTTTTGCTATAGTAGTCCTTTACCATGGATGATAAATTCCTTAATTTTTTTTTATGTGCTACTAATTAAATAAGCATCATGTTTAAGGCAGGTACCATATTCTTAATACATTGACCGCAATTAAAAATGCACCACCAACAAATTTTTACAAAATAATGTTTATTGGTATAAAAAACGCTCATAATACTTATAAACATGTAAATGAAAGAGAATTCAACAAAAAGTAGAAAATGTTACTGACTGAATTGGTGACTGAATTGTACAGCCAAGCGCTTTAAAAGAAAATCTCTTGGGGGGTAGTCCTTCTGGGTGCGCCTAGACTTCTTCTATATACAATTCTTTGATTTGCAATCCACAGGTTCCAATAACATAATTCAGTCAAATAATTACAATTAAATCTACACGTAGTTTCCCGAAAACTAACGCCCCCTTCATGTAGCCCAATAATCCGGCTACGTTCGAAGGGTTAATTGTTTATAAGGTACACGTTCTCGTCTGCGAGGCATTATTCACGATTGCTTGAAACATTCTGGACACATTTTACTCATTTTTGTACATTTGTCCATATAAAAACATGTGGAACATCCAGCTCTTGTAAATGCTGGAAAACAAACTAGACCAATGCAATATGACAAACAATACTTTAAAACTACGCGTACGCGCAACAACAACTGTCGAGTGACGTTGTATGCAACTTTTTGGAAACTTAAAGCGAGATCTGTCTTACAGCACCCGACTCTATCCTTGATTGAAAACGAAAACTGCTTTTCTATTCTATTCTGCTATTTTATATATTTTATTTTAAGGATAATTTCCCGAATTAAATATTGCTACATTGGTGAATTGTTAGCAAACCTTACACAGTCTATAATTTGAAAATCATTTATAGAAATTAAATTATATGTAATTTTAAGAATAACAAATGCAATCGAGGTTTTCTAGGTCGAGCTGCGATAGGAAGAAGACATGTTTAGCGGTGTGTTGTATTTAAAAATAATTTCAAGTCTGAATGGTGGTTTAATATCGTTTCTAAGTTTTAATCAATCCGGTCTTGCAGAAGCAAATTGCTGATACGTGCCGTACATTGGACTTTTTCTTACGGTTTAATACAGAAGATCTGTGTACTGGATCACACGCATACATATACCTACATACATACAAGAGTACACGATCGTTTTATTTTATAGTCGGTGAATAGAATCATACCCTGAGAAAGTATTCTTCTGCTTCCAAGTGCTTTAATTAAATTAAACAGTTAAGTGAAGTGTGTTGACTTTTGATATTCGTTTTTCTACAACGTAGAAAAAGAATAGCCGATTGCATTAAGCGAATTAATTTGAATCTGGATTAAATAAAACTAAACAGTCTAACAGCTACACACATTACGGCATAGTTTTCTGAGAATATAATGCATCTTCTCATTAAATATATATGTCTGGTTGTTTACATTTAAAAATAGTTGATTTTAATTATTATAAAATATTAATTGAAGCTTATTTATTAAAATGGCGCATAAAATGATTGTATTATAGCTTGAAAATATGCGAAAGGAATAAATAATTGAAAAGTACTTGGCAGTATGTTTGAAAATGAGGCCATGTTGTTTGGCATGAACGAAATATTTGCATTTGCAATTTTTTCGCAAACGAAGCTACATTTTTGAGGATTATTTTGCCAGGCATCTAATAGTTGCTCACAGAGCTGTTTCCTTAATTTCAGACAGCGATCATCTTATAATACGACTTAATAACATTCTTTTCCTAAAACCCCTCTCTTTTGATACAAATCTTCAACGCCACAGAAAGAAAAACAATCTCACACCGACACCAAGGCGCCTCCATATTTCACAGTTCGCACAATACACTCTGCAAGTATTCTTTCGTCCACCTTCGTCCAACCTTGATTCCATCGCTTCATAATACTCTGAATGCTATTTCGCCCATTCTAACAGGGTAGGTTTTGGCAAGTTTCTTTCTATTCTCGTACTTGTTCCGGAACGCTTTTTGATGTCGTTGATCCGGTTCCTTGATATCTCTTAACACTTTCTGGTACATCATTTTTTCATAATTCTTTGTAGAGAATACACTAATGTTATTATTGCACTACGCGTAGTTGGAATTCCCTTCGTTTAACCATTTTTCTATTTCTTGTTTTCTCAAACACGAATACACCATTTACAACGTTTCACAGTAATTTCTAAAGGCAAACTAAAATTTTTTAAGCGACCAAGCACTCTACATTTACACAGTAAAGTAATTGAAAGCAATACTTTTCTCTTTCGTTGAGCTTATGTTAGAAAGATAAACCGATCGATCTATGCTCAACTGACCTCTTAGTTTTAGTTAAGTACCTCTCACTTTTCAGCGGTAGTGCATATGTTACCGTTAAAGCGTGAAATGCCATATTCCATGTAATAACTAGTTATTTCATAAAACGCCGATTTACGATACACTAAATGAAAAAAACGCTGTTTAGTCAAATTGTTAATTACATTTTGGGAAGAAAGTAAGATAAGGAGGAAAATGAAACAAAAGTTTGCGGGCTTGGTAAATGGCCAGGAAACGAAAAAAATTTAAACTTGCCAAAGAATATTAGAAGAAAGTTCCACGAGATTATTGGTTGCTGTAAGATTACAACAAGAAGAATTGAAAAATTAATTGTACCGATGGAAGAAAAAGTGATTTTTTATGATGACTTATATTGTGCTTTATGGTCCTCATCTTTCAATAAAATGTGGAGAAAGAGATCGGGTAGCTAAAACTACATAAGAAACATAAATATATAACGGAAGAAGAGATAAAAAATTCTCTGGAAAACTATGAAGCATGGCAGCAGAAGAAGAAACGCGACGAAAAAGAAGTGGTAGTGAAACCAATAATTTTTCAGCATTCAGCAACATCAAATCCTGATAGAGGCTACTTACTCTGTCAGGATTTGATCGTTTTACAATCTCACCCAGATGGTAATTGTAAATTTATCGTGGTCTACCAGGACCTCCTTACAATGTTTCTTATGTTAAAGCCTCTGGCAACTAGACGCGCTAAGGAAGTTGCGTGTCGTGTTCTTGAAATATTTCTGTTATTTGTAATCGGAGAATGGTCGCGAATTTTGCAATAAAATTATAAAAAGTCTAAAAGATACGTAGGCGGAGCTAAAATATTGTGCACGGAAAGCTAAGGAGCAGCCAAAGCCAAAGGAGACTAGACAAAGCAAATCAGATTCTGGGAAATATGCTTACCACTTAGATGCAATAAAATAGCACAAACAGACGGAGCCAAGGCCTACAGTTTGTTCAGTTTACGAAAAGTCATGCTTATCATTCTGACACCAAGAAAAAAGTATAAGCCGGTGTTTGGTATAGATCCAAAAGTTGACTTAACAAGTTTTTCTTTGTCAACAGAAGCAAACTTTATAAAACATGGAATAAGAAACTGAGGAACATGAAATAAAGCAATAAAAAAAATCACGAAAAAAAAAATGGAAAGAAGAAAGGTGTGGTTTCACGTTGCATTGATTGCTTAAAACCACTTCAAAATTCACGATATGCGTGTATATTGTACGTCAACAATAAATGCACGTAACGGCGCTAAAGAAGGTTTATATCTCAACAAGCGAAAAAGATGAAGATTACTTCAGTTAGAAAACACCCTCGGCAACTATTGGTTGAACAGTTCGTATAAATTCTTCACGTAGAACGGTGGAAAATGGGATCGTAGCTCTATACTTGCTGTTGAGCTACGTTATTTTATAGAATTAACGAGGACACGCATAACAAAGTAAATCCATTTCTGTCTTTGTATTGCATTTATGTAGATAATTTCATCTAGCGATATCCATTTTAAATGTTGTTTCAAATGTTTTCAGGAAAACAATGGAACGTAAGTAAAAGCACAAGAGAAATTTGCTTAAAAATAACAGATAAATAAATAGAAGTACCTATTAATAGAATATGTTGTGCTCATCTTTTTATTTTACTGTTGATAATAAATTTACTTGCTGTTTGCTATCAGCGTTAGAACCTACGCCAAATTTACCAGAGTCGTTTAATACATAAGCAAAATTTATGGCCAAAAAGATTAATGCCTACGAGGAATTACAATAAATAAATCATGGCCATGGGAATAACACAGGTCTAGCAGTAATTGTCATGTCAAAAATAAAATAAAATAATTAAAGGATGGTCTCTGAATTTTTGGGATGAGGGCAAACGTAGAAATCTGATTTTAAGGTGATAGGTAAAGTTAATAAAATTCCTCGTAATAGCGTTTCAAGAAGCACTAATTTTAAAGCAGAGCATCGCTCATTTCCTGCCGTAATTATTAGTAGAGATTCTGCAAAACTACTTCGTATAATTACTTTCATTAGGTTGCAGCACTGCAACTTGATAATATACTACCACTGACTAGATGCACTTATTATCGTACATATATGGAGAGCCATGTACGTACCTTTAACAATAACCCACAGGTATTTATGTTTGTAACTCTCGCTATACAATTTCCTATGAATGGAATGAGATAACCAATTAGTCAGATACAAACATACGTCGAATACATGCCGTTGCATTAAATTGAAAAGACATAAAAAAAACAATGGTTAATCACGATCTTGTCTTACCGAGAAGAGGCATTCAGATAAAATTACTTTTGGTAATATCTATACATCTGGGGCTTGGTTCGATATGAATGCAGATTAGGTACTGTTTACACTTTGTATTTTATAACTGTGATATAATACAAGAAATAAGTATGAATTCACTTATCCTTACCAATGATTGAGTAATGTAATGAAAAAATTGTTTTGTACTGTATCTAGATAGAACTATGCGTATTATGCTATTATAATTTGTAAGTGACTCGCATGTTGGAAAATTATTCAATTTTTTTTCTACTATTAATGTTGTTAAACAGTGGTACTAGCAAAAACTATATTATTAAATTAAAATTCGTGTTTGAGGAAGTTTCTAATAAAGAGGTACGGGCGAGTACACTGCAGTAGTCATGAATGACAACATAGTAAGCGAAAGATAATACAAAGAAAACACTTTCAATTGTTCTAACACTAAAAATTTTGGATTTTCACGCAACTACAATATTCAGAGACCATCTTATCCACTATTTACTAATACTTAGCATATCGATTTACACTAATTAGTTGGTTATAGTTGCAAAGCTTGCGAGGTGAAGGCTACATCTTCCTACGATTTTCCCCTAGTTTAATTTTATGCGTTTTTCTTACAAATTAGGGTAAGAACAATTCCGTTCTTGAAAAATTCCAGTCAATAACTTTTAATGCATAAATCGAATCCATTAGATTATATTTCTTGGAATTAATTTATTAAATGTGTCTTTTAATATGCAAATCGGGATCCTATAGGTAGGTACAATTGCAATAGTAAACCCGAGTGGGAAGCTTAATCCACTCGTCTCGGTCGACCAACAAGGCCTATTGTAGGCCAGCAATATTATTTTAAAATTCGCCGAATAAACCTATCATTCTGGTAAATTCTAGAAGTTCACTCAGCAAGGTTTTCCTCAGACTTTCAGGCGTTAAAAAAGCTCTACCAAACAGAAAAAATCTGATTCTGCAGACAGCAGAACACTGGCAGAAAACATAGACGATACTCCTCCTTTTGAGCGAAACCTCTTCCATGTAACTGTTTCCTTAATCGAGCGTAGCCGATAAAGATTGCAATTAGAGGCTTGACAGATTTTCTGTGAAGTTCAATAAGCTTTCTGGCACTATCTCAGATGGAAACATAAATGTGTTCATGTTCTGTGTAAGACGCTAGTATCTGTCTAGACTTCGCACCAGTCTTACCATAAAACCTACAGCATATTTTAGCTTTGTGAATTACTTTATTCAAATAAGGATTCCTGGTTAATGAATAAATAATAAATAAAAAAAAAATAAAAAAAGTAATAAAGGTCTTGTTAAGCAAAATTGCAAGATATTTTACTTCCGCAGGTAAATGTTTTTATTCTCTTTATGAATGATGTTCAGCGGGTTGATGGCAAGCTGTTCCCCTTGGCACTAGCCGTGAATAACTTTGAGCAGTTTCTATTAGCCCCTGAGTCTCTGTGCCTTTGATTACTATTGCGTCACCATAGGCTTGTACTTCAGTACCAAGTGCTTCCAGGATCGCTCTCAGTTAATCTACAAAAAACGACCTAAAGGCTAAAGACTTTAGTTTATCTAAGAAATGAACATGAGCTTTAAATACGAAAACAGTAGAAGAAAAGATTTGAACACTCGATTTACAAAAAATATCAAAATTACCATTTAACAATAGTAAATTGGAATATTTTTGATTTGTTAATTTGAAAAGCAAAAGTTACAGAGAAGAATACTTGCACCACAGGGCACTCAACTTCTTCTAGAAACAATCTTGCAGCATCTTTCAAAATAGATCTTTTCCATCCGTAAATTAATTTATTTTCACTAATTCAACTGTCTTAAACTAACTAGGACCGTCAATTGAAATGGCGTTTTGGTCATTATTTCCAAAAGAGACATTGCAATGATACTATGGAGACATGTTATAGACTCATCTTCAATATTCGCAATAACAAAAAAATATCAGCAAAACTTTGTTAAACGTAAAATTGGAGAATGTGTAATATTTGAAACTTGATAAGCCAATATTTAAAAGAAAAAGTCTATTATTTATACGGAATCGTTTTGGTCTGCTTATTAAGATACCTAGAAATAGTTACCTGTAGGAACCCTCGTAAATAGTTACCCTATTTTCTAGTTGAAATGTCAATATATTAACAAATTGGTGACTTACTTTTCGAATTTGCATATGTGGTTTGAAATAACGTTCTGTGGACACAGTTTATATAACGAAAACACTATAATTTGCATGAAAAATATAGGAGAGAACGTCGGAAAGACATTCTTCCTCTGGGAAAAACGTTATTTAACTCGAAAACAGCTGCGTATAAATAAAATTAGATGTAGATTAAAAAATGTAGCATTATGCGGTATTTTCAATTTAAAATAAGCAATTACGCATCGGGTTTCGTCCTGTAAGCGACAGACATGTCAAAGGATTTTAGACAAGAAATCTACCAAATTTTAGTTGACATCTTTGCAGTTACCAGTGAAGCATTCTGTGAATGTTGCACAATACTTATAACTCTAGCTTGAGTATTGTATTGTACTCAAAATAGTGATTAGCTCTTTTATATAAAAAGAACGTTCGCTACAATAAGTATTAAAGTACGTTAAAATTAAACGTCCGCTGTTCTTTTAATTTTGAATAACATACACATATTTTTCATCAGACGTTGCAGGTATACTGAACGTATTTACATCTGTATTGTAAGTTAATACATATTACGTGGCAATATAACGATGACACATTGGGCAATAATGTTTAAATAGATTTATCGACTCATTTTTCAATGTCCCATTGTAAGCGCTTACAATCTGTCCCGTGTGACCGTCAACGCGCCAAATTTTGAAATTTCAAAAAATATGATTCATAAATCCGACAAACGCGTAGCCGGCGCCCTGACTGTTAAATTGTAAGTACTTAACGATGATTTATTTAAGTGTCGTAAAAATAACACATTGCAAAATTTGAAATAGTTATTCCTGTTCTGTAGCGCCTCCAGGTATGAAAGAGAGATACTCAAGGTAAAGAATAAAGATATTAATTAGTAATTTAAATAATATTTTTGCTTTTTTATTGCTTAAAATGCAGCATTTGATTGCTTAATTTCTTGCTCAATTTATTGGGTGGAGCAAAAGTTTTTTCGTATTTTGAATTAATAGACTTTGGATTTATAAGACTCCCAAAAATAAGAATAAAATAGTTGCAAAATTTAATGCTATATTAAATATCATATTGTCGTAAGTGTGTGTAACTAAATTATCTTTATTTTTATTTTATTTTATTCATATTTTCTACAATTTTTGTGAAACCAAAATGCCCAATATAAAAAAAATGTATTTTGGAAATTAGGCGGAAGCGCTGTTAATTTGGTTCCGCCAAGATCATTATTCGATTTGAGCAATGTTAACTTTATAGAACTGTGGAGAATAGTCTTCAGAGTTTAACTTTATTATTTTTTAATTCAATTAGCAGGAACTGAGTTTGTCCCCTTATTCCGTTACTTTTGTTATCAACATCTGCCTATACATTAAGTGCATACTAGAATTTTCAGGAGAATTTGTTCGGCCATGTGCGCACAGAGCACAGGTTTATTGGTCGCCATCATCGTGAATACCTGGTTATGTTGTCAATTATCTTATTACGTTAGATCCTGCAATGGGTGTTGGAACATTACAAAACCTGAATAATAAATAAATGTTTAGAACGTAAGACTATTGGCATGTGATTGGAATGAAGTTATAGCTGAATAACAATTATACACAAATGCACTGTACACTTGTGAATAATACATTAAAATTACTTTTGTTGCATAATAATTGTCTTCCTCCACATACGCAAAAGCTTTTGATCTATAGTAGCGCCAATAAGTTCCCGTTAGTTTATGGTAAACTAAATGGGAAACGTCTAATCATGTTGTCGCATACGTACCATTTGAAATGCAAGTAAGCACATCCTAGCGTATTTTAAAGTCTGTGTGTACACCTGCGTTAGCGTAAATATCATTCATGACGATTTCACTAAACAGTGAAATAGTGGATTGTTGGATTAAAAGCGACCTACCTATATATTGTTAGTTCTACAAATTGAAAAACAAAGGTAGAAGATGCTGATGTTGCGAGGTGATAGTGTCAAACTTTGACGTATTTCCGCATTGCACTAATTTCGCACTAGCCTATGTGAAGATAAACTGCTTAGTTAATCACTGTCTCGAATGTTATCCGTAAATGCGAATAATATCACGTTCTTGCTCAAATAACGTTATTAACGCTACAACCATCTCTTTTGCTTGTCTGCGTAAACATTTCGGTATTTTAGCGTAATATCAAGGGACGTAACGCGATTAGTTACTAGATTCTTGATAAGAACTAGTTTTAATTAACGGACGGTGTACTTCAATCCCAAAGAACAAACTCGAATTGCGTTAATTGATAACGGACGCTTTAAAATAATTTACAAGACTGGAGCATTCTATTTTATTAAACCATTTATGTTAATAACTTAATTGGCATGTATTTCTTTTAAATGACAAAATCGTGTTTTACAGTTGGTAGAGCCACGTAGTATCTACACAGACGTTCAGAGAAGTTCGGTCGGTTGGTAAAAAACATGAAAAGGTTACAGAAACAAACGAAACTAAAAACAAAATGCAATTTTATTGTATGTACAGGTAAAAAAGACAAAAATAAATAAATAAAAAGTTATTCTGGCCTAATATAACATACTGAACATTATATATTTTTTTCATCGAAAAAACCTCCTTTGCTGTTAATCACCGCTCGAACTATTCTAGGCATTCTTTCGATAAGTTTTGTTAAAACGGATTGTGGAATATTAATCCATTCATGTTGCGGAATATTCCGTAAATGTTCTTGTGAAGTTGGGCATATTTTTCGGATCCTCCTGTCCAGTTCATCCCACAGCAACTCTATAGGGTTCAAATCTGGGCTTTGTGGGGGCCATGTCATTACTTTCAGGGTGTGCTGTTCTTCTTGCTCCTTTAGATAGTTCTTACACACTAACGCAGTGTGTTTTGGGTAGTTGTCATGCATGAATGTAAAGTTACGGCCTATTATACGCAATCCTGATGGCACTGCATGATTCTGGAGTATTGCAAAATAATTTTCCTTCCTCATTACACCCTGCACTCTGCATAAATCTCCCGTCCCAGCAAAGGAGAAACATCTCCACACTAACACAGAACTACGCCCTCGCTTCACTGTAGGCACAATGCAGTTCGGGATCACTTTTCGGTTTTAGATCTTCGGACATAAACTCGTCGATTTTACCCAAAAACTTCAAACTTCGACTCGTCACTCCAAAACACGTGTTTCCAATCATCTAACGACCAATATAGATGAGAACGGGCCCACTGTAGCCGTTTTGCTCTGTTGCCCCGACGTAATAAGGGTTTTCGAATGGCAATGCGTCCATGAAGGTCCGCTTGTTGAAGTCGACGTTTTACCGTACTCGCCGAAATTTGTTCTTCACGACCGCGATTGACTTCGGCTGCTATTATGGCGCTGTTAATTTTCTATTGCGTTTGCTTAATAATACAATTCCCAAATCTTCAGCTTTTGTTGTTTTCCTAGATGCTCCAGGACGAACACGATTTCTATAGTTCCAGTTGTCCGATATCGCTTTATGACTTCATTTACTGTTGAACTTCTCATATTTATTTTTTCAGCAATTTGTCGCCCCGAATATCCTTCAAACAGCGTAATAATGCGTGAACGTTTTTCTATACTGGTAGGCTTGCCACGTGCCATTTTGAAGTAAATTTTCTTAAAACTTTCGCACAAAAACGACAGATGCACACCAGCACACGTTTAACACTAAAATGAAGCAAATTTATATCTTTACGCCTGTGATAAATAAACAAGAATGATGCCGCGGTGTATTTCCTAAATGTATTGTTCGTTAATAATCCCCAAACGACCCGTTTCAAAAGATCGGTACTTCCGAGAAATTCTTGGAATGATAATAAAAGGGACTTTATTGTGGTTGTCGCAATATTTCTACTTTACATAATAATTTATGGCTTTGATCCCTTAGAAAAGAGTGTATGCTTAATATTTTTCTAATTTTATGTATTAATAATTGTATACAGTGTGATGTAATAGATTTTTATTGTATGACCGAACTTCACTGAACGGCAGTGTACAACATAAATTGCGTGCATCTGTGTAGATTCTGCCCCAAGTATGTGTTTTTAATAATTAAACGATGCCTACCTGGGTAGTTCGATAACCTGGCATTGGGAAGAAAGAAACATTTTTATCTGTAAAATTCACTTTATTTTTAAACAAAGTTTTCTTTGATATCGATACACTTACAATGCCCAGTTTCATAATAAATTTAAAGTACCTTTAAATTTCAATGTCAACGTTAGCTATCTAATTAACTCTAAACTTTGCTCATACGGCCGCGTTTAAATTAAGTTATCCAATATTTTATGGTCGATAACCATGGTGCGCGGTCACCATAAACTTCTTTTATCTCACAATTCGTTTTCCTTCTCAAAAACAAATATTTAAACACTGCTCTATATTCAATTTTTTCCATTGTTGTTAAATCGCACAAGTTGTTCATTTTAAATGATCGTTAGTTAGTTATTTCAATCCTACTACGCCATCTCTTGTCGAGGCCAAGTAATTATCGAATTCTCCTCGTATTTAAGAAACATCCCTTGTATATGTAGAATAAGCGCAAAAAATTAGCAGAATCGCAATTACGTACACTTAATTATTGTAATATTAAGTTAAAATAACAATTGTTAATTAATCAGTAGCCTTTGCGGTTTAAAATTTCATTTTATCGTACTTCCAAGAGATTATACGAAGGTTTAACAGCGTTAAATTACACACGTATAGGAATTCTAATTTCCCATTAGCGAAGGTGAAACTGCATTCATAAACATATGACAGGAAGATAATTAAATATATGTATATATGGATATTGTACATATACAACGTATAATTGTTACAGCTGTAAGATGCCTTGAGTCGACTGCCGTAATTGCTACAGGTGATTTTCTTAACAATGAGATAATATATCAACACCTTGTTTGACACGACACAGTATATTACACCAATCTAACAAAATATTCTTTCTTGTTATGCTCACAATGGGCATATAGATGGAGAAACATTAGAATAAGAAAAGATAAAATCATTGAGGAAAAGCTCGTATGGAGATATGGGAATAGCTTTTATACGAGTGAGAGGAATGTTAATGCTTATGTATACGAAATACATGGTACAAAAAGCTTCAAGACGAAACGAATTAAAAGGTAATTAAATAAATGTCTGCAGAAAGACTAATAAATAAAGACAACCATTTAGCGACTATTAAAGTATCGCCAACATAAATTCCAGGCATAATTGCATGTAACGTCAATGCAAACAAGAATTAAAATCGTCAATATTAAACGTACCGTTGGCGGAACTGAAACTTACAAATTATTAACGGCGCAGTGTTGTATTATTATCTGACTGGGACAAACATGAATTTATTAATAAAGGCGAGGCGCGATGACACAAGCGACAAACGAAACTATAAATCAGCTGTGTTTACCTGAAAGACACATTGTACAGGCTATTAGTTGTTTGCTGAATTACTACCAGAGTTATCTCCCTTCATTTGTCATGTGTAAAAAAAATGAAAATTACGATATCTGTCTTTCAGCAAATATTAAAAATACTACAGTGGTAACAATGTGCGTTATAATAAGACGGAAAAGCGCCGACTTGACACGAATGACGCTCTAGAAAATAAAGAACTGTCATGTAATGTCGGTCGTTTAGAACAATAAAAAAAAATTTCTTTGGTTATAGAATAGTAAATTTAATAAGCAGTTGATTTTCGTGTCTGGCATGGTTCACATGGGATCAACTGGTTCCCGCTCAGTTAGTTTCGCCTCTAGCGTGGCTTACACGTTGAGACGTGCTGACTGTTGTCTACCACCTTTCCTTCTCCTGAAGAAGCCCCATATGATTGTGGGCAAAACGTCGACAAAAAACGATATGGCACGGCCCAAACCCGGAATACGTTTAGTTTTAACTGAATAAGTTGATTTATAATAAAGCCAATGGGTGCATAAACTGCTTAGACTTTTTTTACTATTTGTTTTGCCTATAACTAAAGTGTAATAACTGAAATCAAAAAATTTCATCAAATTGTAAGTTCCTATTGAATAACGGTGTCATAGGTTGCTAGCACTGTTTAAATTTGCGATAAAGTTGCATGAATTCTAATTTTTTAGAAAATTTCTAGATGAGACGTAAACAAATGTGATATTTACACAAACTTCATTCGTTTCATCTAATAAGTTTGCTTTTTATTCTAAAACTAATGCACATTTAAAATAATGCGTTTGGCAACGCCGTACATGATTAAATTAAAACGCAATACCCACAGAAAATCATTTATCATTAGCAGTTACGGAACGGTCCAATACGCCTGCCCAAATTAAAGCCGAGATAGATGCTTTTTATGGAGACTCTGCATCATCCCTTGCCACAGTGAAATTTTCGACAGCTGAATTTTCAATTTTCAACATCTCAAAGCTTTGTTAAAGTACTTTAAGCAAAATAAGTCAATATTTTTACGTCAATTAACTATGAAACTACGAAAGGGCGAATCGGCTTCGAAAAAGGCAAAGACTGTTCCATCGGCCAGGAATGTAATGGCGATTGGCATAGTTGTGTTAATCGGCTATACTGAAGAAGAAAAAAGAATAAAGGGAGGAGAGTGCATCATTACTTGGCAAAAATTGGAGAAAAAATTGTCATATTTAAACAAAAAGAAAGTTGTGTTACACCCGCGCAACATACTGTCTCACGCCTTAGTGGTCGTAATGGTAAACATTCATAAATTGATAGAGCACCCACTCTATTCACCAGACCTAGTTTCCATCGAGTTTTTCCTACTTCCTAGGCTCAAAGTTGCACTCGGAAGACTTTCATCGAATAAGGAGGCCATAAAATTGGAACACGTCAATTTTGCAGAAGAATATGTAGTTGGCATCTTGTATTCGGGCGGATTAAAGAGATGGAAGCATCAACAGCCAAAGAGAGCATTAACTTACAAGGAGAGGAATTTGACAAAAAAGTACTTTTATGTTGGGCTAGAAAATTTTTGTATTTCTGCTAGACTTTCGCATAAAGTACAAAAAATATCTACATGATTTTTTTCTATTATCAAAAACATGTATTTGTTAGCCTAGTAGTAAAAATAACCTTAATAAATATGCATATAAATTATATGTAACATCTTTTTAATAAAGAAATCTCTTGATATCTTGGATATTTCCGCCGGTGCCAATATTTATGTTGAACGCTGGAGCCGTAAGTATAAGACAAGGCTGACGCTTCTAAAATAAGGATTTTTGTTTAATAAAATATCAGTTTTAATTTAATGTTATCTTTTGCTCATTTTCCTGTCACCATTAATGTCATCAACACCCATGAGTTTTTAATAAAATTATCCAAAATTTCTTTCGTACGGCTCCAAAGGTTTTACGAACGATAGAACGCGTTTAAAATATTATTCCTCTCCACGAGAATGGCGATCGTAAATATCGCAGTGTTTGAGCAATAACTTAACAAGAAAACAATATAGAGCTTATAGAGAGCTATTTCGGAAAGTTATTAAATTTATTCATTATTATTAAAGACCGTTTTAGTAACGTATTTCGTATATTTAATAGATGGTATAGTGCGCACAATAAAGACTCGAGAATCTGCATTTACTAAATTGGTTCGTATATCTTATTAATAAATCGCGCTCGTAGAGTTCTGCTTTTATTGATTTTGAAACTGAGCTCGAAAACTAATTTAATTATCGAACTATATCGGAGTGTTTAATTGATAGCGCTTTCATTTTTGTCAAAATGATTAATGCAGTTAACCAAAATTGGTTAGGTGATTATCGTTTCCCTACCGAGAATTGTAAAATTAGTTTAATCGTTACAATGCCATTCAACCGACTTCTGAGACAGTTATAAATGATGGTTCATAATTTTTATGGCCAATAAAAGCGTAATAATTGAAAATTAGGTGAATGTCTAGACATTCTTGCGAAATAAATTCTTTTAATATTAGTCTAGGTATGTCGAATATCTTTACGTAGTATGTACGAGAATAGTACGTGTTAAGGAAGGCAGCGCAATTGTTTTGCATTCAGTAAATTTGTTTCCCGACATAATCTCCTTGTAGCTCTGCACACTAGATCCAGCCATATTCCAACTTTTTTGCAAAGTTAATAAAGTTAATAAATAGGCCTCTGTTTTCTTTTTTTCTGGATCTATTCGGTTAAAGTATAACAAAATATAGAATATACGAAAAATACAGTACCAGTACAAACGGGAACTTGACAATTTGACAAAACAACATGATAAACTGACAACCGGTAAAAGTTTAAAAACATTTACTCATGTCGATAGCAAAGAGAAGACACTAGTTTGACGGATATCCACCAGAATTACATCACTAAAAAAGGGAACGCGTACGTTATTACATCAATGCTGATAACGTCAGCGCCCAGAGTCAGCATCGTAAGTCCTAATAGAAAAACTTGCCAATTGAATAAGAATTTATAGTCTTATTATATATACTTTTTATTCTATAGCTTATATTATAGAATAAAAAGTTCCTCAAATATATCCTAAGGCTTGTTTTAAACATAAGTGTGGAGCTTAGTCTTACTTTTTCACGTAGAGCGCTGTATATTTTTACACTAACGAAGATGTGAGAACTATAAAATGTATTAAATTTTGAAACATCAGATTGGATATATTGCGGGTTACGTATACTGTAATTGTGAATATTAGCATTTTTTCGAAATTCATCGGCGTTCGTATTCGGCAACTGCCCGGATATATTGCAACGTGCCTTTTTTGGGCGGCTACTCGCTCAAGGGTGGTGGTTTTAATTTTCATTAGATCTTATTAATTCGAGCGCCAGTAGGAATCTGACGGGAGGGGATACAGGAGAACAAAACAAAAAAAAAACAATTGAAAGAATATAATTACAAAATGACTAGTCAACATTTTCTTAAGTTACAAATCATATTGGGTAAAATGTAATTTAGAGTATTTATTCTTAGCACTAGTAATCATTTGGTTGCTTGTTTTCGCCGGTCTCGCGTCTCTCTCGCGACCGTTACCGACCGCCTCGCTAACCAAGGACGTGGCTAGAGGCGTGTAGTTGTCGATCAGGGTTTATTATTAATTAATATAATAACATAACCTAACCTGCAAAAGTTTCTTTCAGGCTATAATCCCAATTACATGGCAAGATGTGATCAGAACCAAGAAATACTGTGATCGAAAATCTTGGTGGATCATATAATTAATTTAATGTCCAAGTACGCTAACAGTGAATCAAGAAAAATGTTTTCCGAGCCATGAAATTTCCTAACCGGGGGTGGTTAGGGATATTTTTATAATTTATGTTGAACTACGTTGAATGACCAATAAATTTTCAGATGGAAAGTGGTTACAAAATATGTGCCAAATAAAAATCAAAAACTAATTACTGGTTGCAATCATGGTTAATTAAAAAGATTTACTTGCAGGACTTTCTTAAATTTGATAGCCCTTGGGCAAAATCTTAGATTATTAAATTGGTAGACATTATAACTTTTAAAAATTATACAAAAAAAGAACATGTTAACACTATACTTGCTCAAGAGGGAGTGACTAGAAAATGTCAAATTCAGCAGTTCAAAAATTTTAAATCCCCCAATAAATCAATTAGTGTCAATAACATAGTGTAAATATAGTCAAATGCAAAAATTTGTTCATCTGTAATATATAGATACGTGTAAAACTTTCAATTGTTAAGAATAAATTGCCTACTAAAAAAATGTGTTTCAATTACAAACAGACCACTAATAATTGACATGTTGCAGTTGGAAAGCCAAGTTTCAATAGTCCCTAAACTGTGTTTTTTTAATTTAAGATAATACGAATGTTTTTTTTTTTTTGCAGTAATAGAATGGATTTTAAGTTTGATTTTTTTTTTCTCCAAACAAATAAGCAAAATATATAATTTTTAATATGTTAATATCGCAGATACTTATTTTCTTCTATATACAAGGCTTTATTTAATTTGGAAAACGTATCTAAGTGTAAATCCACATCAAGTTAATATCTACTATCAATCCCAACATCTTACACCCCGAGGCTGAGCCAATCATGTTATTATCAACACACATATTTGTCGCAGTAATTAATTTCAAAAATTACAATTTTTGTTTTTTTAAATAATTCGCTTAAAACTAATCTACAATTTGCAATCAAGCCCTTGCGGCTATTACTTGTAACCAATACAGTTGTATGGTTTACGTATTACGTGATCACATCGGACATACCCAGATAGAGCATTCATATATACGAGGAACAACAATGGACCCAGGATCCCCGTCAATAATCGCCAAGCTCTGATTTATTTTTTGTTGTTGTTGTTGTTTGTGTCTAGCTAAGTATGATTCAAATACATTTAATGCAGCACCACGAACACGACATTGATCTACAAGGCGGAAGATCACATGCATGAAACTTTTGTTTGCTCAAATTATTTAAAACTCCATCCATAATTTCGGTCAGTGCAGTGGTTTTAGCCCTATTAGGAACGAATCCGTGTTGGGTTGCTGAAATTATATTATTTTTTAATTTTTTCAATTTTCATAACGCGGACAAAATCGATATAGACTTATAGTTTTCAATTAAAGAGGAATCACCTTTTTTAGCGATAATTTTTGAAGTTTTGAATATGTCAAAGGAAGACCCATTCTCAATAAAACTGTTAATAATATTCCCCAAGGGATAACTAATGGCATCTGCTATATAGTTAAGAATTTTTTCCGGTATTTCATCAACTCCCATAGTATTGTTTGATTTGTTAATGGCCCGAACTATATACTCATTAGTTACCGGCGTAACAAACATAAAACTATTAACTGACTTTGAGTTAGGTAATGTATAATTACCTATGTAGTTATTTTCTTTTGCAGCTCTTGAGTGCATGTGCCGAAGTATTCATTAGAATTGTTGCTGACGACGTCAGGATCACTAATTATTTGATTTTTATTTCGAGATACTTAAAAGGTACCGAGCTCTTGGTTTCTTGTTTAATAATGTTCGAGCTTTTACCATGTTGCTGGAATTCGTAATTATTTTCTGAACAGTAATAGCTCTTTCAAAGTACACAGATTATTTTTCAAGTTCAAAAATAGCAAAAACTTGTTAGCAATTTCTTTTTATTAAAAATCTGAGTACGCCACTGAATTCAGAAGGTATATTTAAAAAAAAACACTCTGGTTAATACATATAGATCCGGCAATGACCTCTTCATTTGACATAAACCGCTTTCCACCAAGCCATTCTTTCTCGAATATAGTGAGGGCATTGGCGCAACCCCACAATTGAATTCAACCACAATTTGAAACAAACGCGAACCAAATTTGGGGGAATCAGAAAGATGACGTGACAATTGTAATAAACTTTCAATGGCTATATCCGTTGTAATCAGTTGTATACTGTCAAATATTTTCCCTATGCGGTCCACGTTCTGTGTAAGTGTGGTGTTGTAGAAAAAGTACCGCAAGAAATTATATTAAATGGTGTTGAGGGTCCAAAGTACAAATCTGTTGGCAAAAAAGAACCAAATCTGTTGGCATAAAACAACTACACGAAAGTATGCCCTTTTAAGTTTCCAAGTTATCCACATTTTCAACAATTTCCACGGAAATTATGTAATTGAAAAGTTCGACTATTAATCGGCAATTAATTCTATTAATTTCTCATAGGCTGAAAATTCTTTTAAATGCATATATAAAATTAAATTGGCAAACTGCAGACTGTTTCACCCTGTCTTCAAAGTGTAGGGTCTTATTAGATATAGCGTTCTTTTGCTAATTTACAACAATTTGTACAAAACTATCCTTGCTTAAAACCTGCGCTGTTACCACACGTCTTGGCATGATTTCTCCTAAAGAAAACGATAATATCTATATCAGTTTCAGTTCTTCCTTCGTCTTGTTAAACGTATTCTGTTCTGAACTTATTTAGCAAAGGTGCCTCTTTTGAACGCCTTATTTTCAAATTTGCTTCAAGAAGTCTTCTTCTAATCGTGGAAACATCTGCCTGTAGGTTTAATTCCTTTTAAATTTGGGTAGATGAGATAAGAGGTTTTATTCTTACAGTGTTAACCATCTGTTTGTCTTCTTTACGAATAGTGATTTTTCACTTTCCATTTCATTTTTCGGGCAGATTATTTGGAATTTGGTATCATTTTGATTAAACATGGAAGCGTTTCTTGAGTAAATTTGTAACTACTCGCTTCGCAAGTTCATGTTCAGAATTAATAAACGCTTCTTATAGGTGTGCTGTGTTTTAAAGTGTTGTAAAGTGTTGTGCTAGATACTAGCACTGATACGCTAAATGGTGTTTGATATGTGTTCATCAAGCACGAAGCATATTCTTTTGTGTTACAAACAACTTGTGACATTCTCAATACTTAAAAAATATTTTGCTAACAGTTTTAAAATTGCATGTAATTAGTAATAAGATACGTATATAAAGTGAACCCGCGGTACTTCCTGATATAAATAGCTTGGTACTAAAAGCGGTCTTCTCGATAATTGTGCTAATAATACGTACATACGTGCGCTGACATTTACATTTCGGAATACAAAAAACTGCCAGCAAAATAGGCTACGTTAAAGTATATGACACAAGCGCGGCTTGATGATGATTACAGCTTCACGAAGTCGACAAAAAATGAGCGCCTGGTTTCTTTCGATAAGATTAATATGATCGGAATTTTTCGGCTCACTTTTTTTCGGCCGGCATCACTAATTGAGATAAACGCTTCGAACTTAAACTGACATTGTCAATCGTGATTTTACAAATTCGATGATAATTAGATTTAACAGTTTCATAATTATATCGTGTGAATGCCGCGTGGAAGTGTTATTTTTCAAGATACTTCGATTCTTGTCAGCGATAATCCCGCCGCCATTGATTTATGGACTCGAATTTGTTCTAATTTGCCTATTCTCGGGATTTTCTTAATTACAATTATGTAAGGCGGCTCCGGTCTTCTTAATTTATTCGGTTGCTTTATTCCAATTATAACGAATGGATGGTACTAATGAGAGATATGAATTTTCATTACACACTCTCTATACTAAATTCTTCTTTATCAACGACTAGGAGGAAATGAGACAAATTGCTTTGTTCATTAAGGGATCATTTAAAATTTCGACCGCAATGTTTTACGTAATTGACAAATGACGCTGAATTTGTTTACGTGGGGTATGTTTTTTGTATATTTTGATGAGATAGTTTTGTGTACGAGGGCACCACCAAAAATGTTGAAAATTTTCTTGTAAAAAAACTACTGTCGAAACCACGGACTGGGAAGGATGAATCTGCTCCAAAGAAGACTGTTCTAGCAACCGGGCAAGTAATGGCGCATACGGATTTGGACCACGTCATGGTAGGTAATCGAAAATGCGACGGTTCGCCCACAATCACACAATCATATGGGGCTTCTTCAGGAGAACGAAAGGTGGTAGGCCACAGTTAGCACGGTAACTCAACGTGTAAACCATGCTAGTGGCGAAAATTAACTGCGGGGCTACGAGGGGAGTACACGTCTTCATAGTGACGGTGGGCACGACCTGTCGCTGATTAGTGGATGACAAGCTTCCATATGTTTGTGAGGGGGACACCTGCATCTTTATTGGCATGGTTATGTGGTTTAAGGATCTCTATGGTCCCTCAAATTTTCAAATTATACTAGTGGGAAGATTTACAAAGTAATGCAGCAGCACTGAATAATATCTGATGGGCAGTCTCTAGATGATGTTCAGCGGTAGCCGAATTCGAGTGAATGCGTGTACAATCGCTTCCCGTTCAGTTAGTTTTGCCTCTGGCGTGACATACACGTTGGGTTACCATGCTAACTGTGACCCATCATCTCTCCTCTTCCTGAAGGAGCCCTGTACGATTGTGGGCGAAACGTTGAGTTTTCGATTATCTACCATGACACGGTCCAAACTTGCAACGTGTTTAGTTTTAATTAACTCTGGCCGTGGAAGCCTACATTATTGTTACAAACATCTTTACGGAGAGGTTACCTCTTCTAAAACCTAACATTTCTTTCTCGCTCTTGCGACCACAACATTGTCCCGAACTTCCTGAAACCCAAACATCACATCACCGCCACCTTGCGTCGGCGTTCTTTCATGGTAAATTATGCAGACGACATTAGTTTTAAAAAGGTGAAGTATTCACGGTCATCGTTTCTAGCGGTAATCACGTCATGGAGACAGTGCAAAACAGGCTGTATAGTAACAGCCTAGTTTTATCGTTTTTTAACCTTTAATAAGTACAGCCATGATTTGGTAAATCAGGCTTCAGCAGGTTGATGAAACTCTAAGCTATAACGAGCATATAGAACCGATATATAAAAAACTGTCTAAAGCAATCTTCTGGCTACGAAACTTAGCAAAGCGCAGAAGTATTAAATTGCGCAAGATTTTTTATTTTATTTATTCTAATTGCTGCTATCTCATACAATAGATGGTGTCATCCGAACAAATGAATTTGGGAAAAATTTTTCAGTGTGAAAATCAATCACTACGAATTGTAAAGTACATATATGCGAAAACGTGATTCCTGTAGACGCAAATTCAGAGACGAGAATCTCTTCATTGTACCAGCTACATACAGGTCGCTTGTTAAATCAACAAGAACTTTTTTATTGGGATTTTTGTGCTTGCATGAACAATATTAGTTTAACAATTTCAATTCAGCTACTGCAAAATAATGTAATTTTGGTTTTTTTGTGTTTGTTTAGAAGAGCAGCTGGTGTTACTACATGTTTCCATTAGCGATTTTTTGTTGTTTTACCAGAGTGCATGCATTAAATCAACAAAAATACTTCAACCACTGCACTTTGTTAAAAGAATAAAAAAATTGTTTCCCTGAAACCGAAGCAATTTATAACTGCATGACATTGTATAATGTATTCCCGAGCAGTATTAATTTATAGAAAACTTTTCTGCTGTGAAGATCAGATTGTTTACACTGTTCTCTGGAATGAAGCCGTATTCAGTACGTGGATTTGCGAATGAATTATGATTCCTTCAGATACTCTGTATTTGACATTTCTTTTGTTATTGCGGTGTCCACTAAAAATAATAATAATAATTACTATTAATTTGCTAAATTCAGTTTTTTACGATTGAGGGACGACTGATGTGTAGATTTCTTTTTAACAATGGGCACTCGTATTCCTCTAAATTATGAATTATTAATATCCTCTGACGTTATTGCATTCCTTTAATGGCATACGTTATTGTAAGTGCTCTGGATATTACAGCGATCAATCCGAAACAAAACTACCTCGATTATTT
Source organism: Oryctes borbonicus (assembly GCA_902654985.2). Lineage (NCBI taxonomy): Eukaryota > Metazoa > Arthropoda > Insecta > Coleoptera > Scarabaeidae > Oryctes > Oryctes borbonicus. Next base: position 10,077,453 of record LR736861.1, on the reverse strand, counting down.
TTATTCTTTGAATAACACGCGCAAATGTGTGGGTTAAAAGAATTTTTTGCATAGTGTAAACAATAAATACAACGAAGAGCATACAAATGTACGTTTAGTGTGGCTGACATTGAAAAGAGAAATAAACTGGGATCAGAGTTTAAATTTAGAATTACTTTAAATACTGGACGTACGTTATAAATAGAATTGTAGATAATTCCAGATACTCTATTTTAGACTTGGTACATCTACAGATTGTAATTGCATTTTAGGTAATGTTAAATTTATTTAACAGGAAATAATCGTGATTATTAGTACAGAAGATATCTTCTAAAAGTTAACAGTTAATTTCAATTACGTAAACATCTGCGAATCGATTCGAATGAGCGTTGTTTATAGCAAAAATTTCAATTATAGTGGAACGCTGTTTGTTTCAGGCCAATACATTTCCTTCTGCATTTGATTCCGAGAGCGCTATAACGTTATTGGGCCGACTGTTGTCTGGTCGCTGATTGTGTTCTATTGACTAATTTATTGCACATATTCATTTAAACAATTATCACGGAAGATTTTTTACTGCATGTTTATTGCAAATATCCACATATATACGAACGCACATGCATACAGAAATACGAATATAGATATGACGCAAAAATTATCGCTAAATGTGCAATGTACTTTAATTGCAATAAAAATCACATGAAATCACATTACATGGGTAACACTAAATATTACATAAGTGCAAAAAGTCTATTAGCCTTCAACGACCAGTTAGCATTAATGGTATTTAATAAGTAAAGGCGAATAGCACTAAGATAATGTAATTTGAATACTGTGATGCTGCTAACGCATTTATAAGTCAAAATACGCCCGAAATTAATGCAATAGTACCAATATAAGTTCTTTAAAAAATCATGCTTCCACACATAATACGGAGTTTGTTTTAACATTTGTTTCAACGCTTTTATGGTGATCACTTGCTTGCTTCCGTTTCTGCTATCTAAGTACGCGGGATTGCGAAGTTTATCTTTTAAAAGCTTTCCTATTGCGTTTAGAAAACATGAATTTATAACCCTTATGGTAGTTACTTCTATCCTTTAAGCTACGCCTCGGCCTTCGAGCTTTCTTGTTACTATTTGGCAGTATATTCCTTTCTGCTGAGTTTTTGTTCTTGCTCGCCTCAAAGGAGTATATTTATCATGATGTCTTCTGGATTAGTCTTCTACTGAAATATTTTGTCTCTAAGGCGGGCCAGCATAGAGGGCGGAAGGAAGAAAGTTCTTCTCGATACTAGCGCGCATGTTCAGACAACATAGTTATTTGAAGGTTCTTTATGTATTAAGACACTGAGACTAATATTTTCAAAATTTTGCGCTGTGAGACCTCCAGTTTGAGCAAATGTGTCACAGCGACTCTCGACGATGTCAATGCCCCACAGAATAAAGATAGTTGTGGACTTCTTTTATATAATAGGAGCTTGGTTTGTAGATTTAGGGAACTATCGCGTATGAATAAGGCTATCAACCTCATTTCTACCTTTGCAGTATCTATTTTTAATATATTCAATGTGGGATCTCCAGAACAATCCCTGATCGAATAGTACACATTCCACGGATCTACGTAACAGATGCACTCCGTTTATCTTAAACTGCCACTTCGTTAACCATTCTTTCAGAACGTCGAGTACCTGTTGAAATGGTTCAACTATGAGTTCCTTACATTTGCGTTCTACGAAGAACGTCATCTATATATAAGATAAATTACTCCCCACAAATATGACTCGATCGAACCAACCAACCACTTATCCAACTTGCCTCATCTATTGAACCAGATCGCAGTACCAGACCTTTAGCAGTTATACGTTCCTTCAAGAGCAACTTGTATCCTTGGAGTTAGAATTATCTGGAAAAATGGAATCAACTAATTAATAATTTAACATTTAAGTTGTTTTTTAATGTTCTTCTTATGTTGATATATAAATAGCAATTGTATTAGTTTCCATGTATTCCCTGCTCCTTCTTAGGTAAAAAAAAATAATAATAATAATCTTCTTTACTGCATTCTAACGTATACTGTCAAATCTGCGTTAAGAGCAAGTTATTTTTTTCTTGTTGGTGTCAAGTTACTTCACAAAGTTTTAAACGTAATTTAGTTGAAAATAAATCAAAAGTAACATGAAATTTGATGAGAACTAATATTCTTTCGGTCGAAACTTTGGCCATCGTGTGAAGCTACCTGTCCACTAGAGAGTAAAATCACTAAAAGCAGCTGTCGATAGCAGATGATAGATTATCTTGCGAATGGATATATGTACAAGTCGTTTTAGAGTAAATGCATGAGAGTGGTAACGTTAACTATCAAGAGACGACTTGCATCGACTTTCTCGGAGGTAGACACGATACTTGTATTAAGCGTATTTTCCGACAGTCGTTCATAGTTCTCCCGGATATTTTTTTAGCTACAATAATCTTCCGGATTTTGCGCTTTAGTTAAGTTTAGCATTGAAGTTATGGTCATTCCTTCAGAAGGTTTCCAAAAACAGTGTTTACGCACTTTAATGTATTTTTTTTTGATTTCTTGGTCCAGGTAATTCTATTACATACTGAACCTACAGGACGTTCACACGAACAACATTTCTAAATTGCTGAACGTTTTGAACTTGACTTTCTCTTATTAAAGTGTTACATACTCCCAATTTTACTCTACGTTGAATTCATGGCTTAAGCCAACATTTTCTCTTCTTTCGTCTGTTTTTGATAAAATTTTGTAAGCAAGTAATAGCAGGAAACTTTTGGACATCCATGTTCTAAAAACTCGCAGACAGAACTAACAAAATTACTGAATATAGAAGTGCGCCAGAAACTCTTCGTACTTCTCTGTTAACTCTCATTGGATAGTACTTAACTACTATTGAGTGTATATTCGTAAAAGTTCGTACTCTCAAATGTACATGTTCCTAAAAGCTTCTAACAGTAACTATCGAAAGTACTCTCCACACATAGGTTTTTTTTATTAATTAATGAATTGTCAAATTAAGACCTCATCTATCAGATGGTTACAAATCTTAAATTGATGAAAAGTTTACTTGTAATGACAATGAACAAAAATCTGCTTCTAAGTAGTTTACATTCTTTTATATTTGGCATTACAAGAAATATTGAAATTCTTCAAAATCTGCAATGTAAACATTTTTGTGGCTTTTTTCCTTTCTCTAGCTTTTTGTATTTTAATTTTTTTGAGTCCATAAATGACCCTTTTTCTTTTAATTTCGGGTCATGTTAATATTGAAGTAATCTACATGATGATCTGAGGAAATATACTTCATATTCTCCTAAAAATGTTAAAATGAGCTAATAAGACACACTTTTGTTGTTTCCTTAGTTAGAAGTAATTTAAACAAAAAAAAATCAATGAACAAAGTTCCAAACTGACTGAATCGAAAAAAGAACCATTTTCAAAAATTAGAACCAACATTGTTTAAGAGGGCACTATTTTAGGGAGGTAAAGTTTTTAGCAGCCATATTTTATAACCTAATAAATTTTTCTGAGATAAATATGAAATATTGTACGTTCCTGTACACGCAGGCATTTGTTACAAAATAAATGTCTGCTTATTGCCCCTGTTTTTTATTCCTCGATCTTTCTCTAGTGTGATTTTTTCTAAAATAAAATAGCAAAAACAGAAAAATAATCGAATATCATGCACATTTTTTTAAATTAAATTTAATTACGTGTCAAAACTTTTTAATTCGTTGTGGACCTAATATTAAGAGCATTTGCTTTGAGGGAGGCAAATTGGAAAACAAGAAGACAATTAAAAAAATACATTTATATATTTACTTTCAGCACCTGTACGTAATTATTTTGAAGCTACTAACCTGCTGTCAGTTAATAATAGCTGCGAATATGGTAACTTATTCATAGCATTGCCTAAGGTGAAGAATTTTTTGAATTTCGTAAAATGTATCCAATACACATATGTATGTGTAAATGATAAACCTATGAACCTAATTTACAATATTACCTAGTTCTTTCTACAAACTTACCTTCACTCTACTTCAAAATAAAGCGTGTTACGTGCTTTTATTTGCCATCTTCGTATTTACCTTTGTCTATGCGATGGCGCCTACAATCAAATCTGTAGTATTTGTTCAAAAGCCAAGTAATTAACTGTAATTGTAAGTTCGAGTTAAGTGTAGATTCTCAATATTGCAAGGTCAGCTAATGGAAATAACAAAGCTGAAGAAAGCGCTTTTTCTAACTCATATCCAATCATCTCAAATTACCTCTTGTTTGTATTGTAAAACGTTTATTGTTGTACTTATGTATGACTGTATAATTGCCTACAGTATACAAAATACTGCCATTAATATGACCATATCGAAAATCTATTTCTGAATTTCTAACGAAACAAGTTCATTACATTTCAATAAATACTTCCAATTGTTACGTACAAACATATTGATTATGAAGAATATCACAACTAAATCACACATATTCTACTGGAAAACAACGAAAACACGTATCGATTTGTAAACAGCCTATAAAGCGGTCTAGTCTTTTTATAGCTACCGTGTATGCTTATTTATTTATTATAGAAGCAAAGAAAGTAGTGCGGGGTGAATCCGGAGGAATCGGAAATATTTTGTAGGTTGACAGAAGGTCCAAATAAAAAAGATAAAGCCATAAGTAAGAGTCCGATTCTCCGCTATTCTTCAAATAAAAACAAGTCAATTTTTTAAAATAAATAATTACTTCATCGCTGTTGAAGAGGGAAATTAGTAAAAAGAGATATTTTCTTGTGTCCACTTTTATGGTTGTAATAGTTGATTGCGTTTAAGTCCGGAGATCTTGCCACCCAATTTATTGGACCTTTTCTCCCGATCCAACTCCCAGGTCCCAAGATCACTTAAAAAATGTTGGTAGTTAAGGCGAAGTTGGAAGGAGCCCCGTTATGTTAGTTCTCAAATATTTAGAGGAATATTGTCTAAAATTTGTGCTAAATAATCTACAAATTGTAAATATTCTTCTCCAGTAAGGTACACATACATCAACACAAATTGACCTTTTAGGTAATCATTAATTATATCATATGGTAAATTAAAAATATGCTGTGAGGGTTTTCCTCTAACCATCGGTCCTCATTATGTGTTTGTTTACTCCTCGGTTTTAATGATTCCATGGAAATTTTGAGCTATGATCGCAATCTTCAAATTGTTGAATTGAACTTTCACAATTCCCTGTGATACTCTGAGTTGATTTCCAATCCTCGTCGTACTATCATTCGAGTTTTCTTCGGCAATGTTGCATTTCGTAGTTCAAGTACTTTTTCAAAAAGAAGCTTTGCTCCTAAACACAAGCAAACAATCTGGGAAAAAGATATTTTATCGATCACTTTCGGATGTGATCAAATACTTGTGCTACTTCAAGTTCTTCGCTGTCACTCTCCTAAAGTAAAAGTTATGCAATTGCGGAGACTCTAAGAATTACATGGAGTTAAAGAACTATACAGCTAATTATTAGTAATTGTATCTAGGACCATTACACACACAAATATTTAAATTTGAAAATTGCAAATTTCTGTCCAATAAAAGCTATAACTTTTAACGTGTATCCCTTTTTTTCAGGTAAGTTCTTTACACCAGACTTGAATGCACTATGAAATTCTAGCCGATGGTACTTTTTCCTGAAGCTTTAAGTTAGCTTAGTTAAGTTCATTATAACGCAAATAATTTTCAAAGTTAGTACCTCGTACATCTTATGATGTTTAATTTATATTTGAAAGGGCTAAGATATCCGTTTTCTTCGTGAAAACTGTGGTCCACAAGATGATCCTCCTGTGCTTGCTTGCTTGCTATTCATCGAAAAAAAAAAATAAAAAGGGTTTTACTCTTCCCGATGCGAAAACAGCACCAAATCGTCAAAATGTAGCAAGTTTGGAGAACATTGCTGCTTTAAGAGATTACGTAGGAGGTTTACAAGAACGACAACTTCGCGTATTTTATAAAAAGACGTCCGCCTTGACTTTGCTGCTTACGCTTTACAACAACTTGAAACGAATCGTAATGTTGAGCAAAAAATTATTCTCTCACATGAAGCTCATTTTCTATTAAGTAGATATTTAACAAACAAACTCGTTTTTGGTGTGAAAACAGTTCACAAGAGATTTTCGAGAAGTCTTTACATCCACAGAAGGTCACTGTGTGGCATGGTGGCATCGGAGCATATTTTTTCCAAAACGATGAGGAGATGCAGTTATGGTGAGTGATATTTATTGATCAAACTAGAGGATATGAGCAGCTTCCGCCTGTAATATAACGCTGGAATATCAAACGGCGGCTGGTTAAAGAAATTTAAAAAAAGTAGTGTAGTAAACAATTTAATTGTGCCTGCCTTGTTCTTGTATTAAATTAGCCTAACCCAAAAAATAAGTTAACATATCAAAGGCACACACGATGATATAATTTGCAACAATTGTTTTTTTTTGCAATTTCAAATATTATTAAAAAAAATCACCGCAACCTAAGCTCAGCTCTAATTTTTTTTTTTAACTACATAGATGTGAACTGTATTACATATTACGAGAATGAAGTCATTAGCTAGCTCCCCCACTATTTAATGCATTACAATTACATACCGAACGCTGCATTCCTGACATTAGACCCGAGTTATTGAACAAAGTCATCGAAAAATTGGATTAATCGAATTAATCCAATTTTTCGTATTTCGACTTCGTATGCACGAAGTCGAGGTGAACGCAGTACTTAAAAATAATGTAAAAGGTTTAGTTGTATCCGAAATTATTTTTATTTTATTTCATTAGAAAACCTATCATCCTTATTGGAAAACCCTTTAAATACATATATTCACGACTGATTTCAAATGCAACAATAAAAATGTACATTTACCCCAATAAGGTTTTTACTAAAAAGAAGCACTCCAGCAGAAACGTTGATATTTCGTATGACCTATATTGCGTATAATGCATGGCTCCCAACCGTACTAAATAGCGGCGCATAAAAAAATAATAATAACAAACATATTAACAATGCATTGTGTTCCAAAAAGTGGTCGTCGTATTACGGAACGCTACATACAGCGAAGCGTAGGTAAACACCATAAATTTAAATGACTACGAATCTACACTATGTAGTTTGAAGCGCGTCGTAGCCGTGCGGTGTATCTTCAAAGCAGAGACGTGCGCTAGTCTCAACCATATCACACACTCTGCTCGGATCAAGCTCAGTGTTTCACCGTTCTTGTGCGCGAAAACACGCCGAGCCTATACCTACTACACCTATTGTACCCACCACAGAAAGTTCAGGAACTTGAACAAGCTTCTCGACACGCATACACCTTTTAAACGCTACTAACAGCACGGTGCGAGTACTCATCGTTCAGCGATAACGTTATCCTGCACGGCGAAAGCTCGGCCTACCGATAATTCGCTAACGTTTACTTTGGAAACAGGTTATTTAGATTGTCTGATATTTCTAATTGTTACGCATTTAATTTCTTTCAACGAATATTTTCTAAATAGTTGATTTTTACTTACGAGAGATCTATTTTTTCCATATTATCCTATATAACGATTGTTTAAAGCAGTTATGTGTTTTTGAACTTCTAACAGGTGCTTTTCGCGACAATGATAACTATTTCTGTCGACAATTGAAGAAAGCTCATTCATTTATATTATAATCAATTGAACAGTTTAAAGAGAATTGCTGACAGAATGTTGCTGACCGTGCTGTTACTGTACTTGGTAAGTTTAATTTTAATTTATTTGTCATATTTAATTAACCTACATATATATGTGCATATACAATAAAAAAATAACATTTCGTTCTAATTCGGACATGGGTAAAATCTTAAATGTAACATTATTGAAACTTTACAAACACTTAAACACTTCGTAGGTTATAAATTTTAATACCACAATTTAATCAAAGTATAAACAACTCTAATTTACAGATTACCCGAGCATTATATACCATAACGTACAATACCAGCTTTATTGCAAAAATATTTATCAATTAAATGATCCTAAATCTTCATTTATTAGATACGAAAAAATTCTAAAATATGTTTTTATTATCGACAATAAAAAAAAAAACTAAAATCGCGTTCAAATGACTAAGTTTATAAAAATGTGGCGCCTCATATTAATTCGAAAAGCTTAATTTATCAGTTTAATGTGAAGTTATGTTGGCTACTTTTAGAGGCTAGAGATTAAATTATGGTGAAATTAAACATTTGTGTCCAATTTTAAAGTAGTGACAAGTCGTTCTCGTGGAGCCGTTTTCATTCGCCGGAGCGCATCTTCTGCGATTTGTTTATAGTGTGGTCTCAGCAATATTGACTGATACCAGTGATAAGAGGAATTTCATCAAAGTATTTTCGTCATTCTTAGAGTTCCAATTATTATTATTAAATCTATATTTATTAACATTTCACAGATTTGTGTTTGGTTGCAAAGATCACTTAGAATATTTTTTATAATTTATTTCTGTTGTTTTATTATCGAAATATGTATCATATTACGTATGTATATCACCTAAACTAACCTTTAAATATTTTCATTTTTGCTAATAAAACGAAGATATTATTTAAGCCCAATTAAGTTAGTATATATTGTATAAACAGACAACCACCATTAAAATAAGATTTACGCTCAAAATTGTTATTAAAGTCAAAAAATATATTCTAATATCCGACGGATATTAAAATGTGGAGAATGTGTAAGCAGATAAATTTGCAACAATTTATGCAGATGTATTTTTAACTTTCGATATACCATTTTGATAGCTGAACGCATAATAAAGTGGAATCCAATCCGTAACAAACTAATTTATTAGTAATTTAAGTAGAACGAATTGTATCGTCCAATTATTCGTATTTTATTTTATACATTTACACATATTGTTAATGAATTCGATTAGCGTGAATTCTTTTTATTAGCCTTTATTCTTGAGTTGTATTATCATTTTCATTCTCAATGGCAAATAAAATAAATGTCGCGATTTATGGCAACATCTATTTCGTTTAATACTAAAAATGATCCAGCTAGACCCTCGCATTTCTCTTTACGATTGGTTTCTGTTAACTATACACGAATAGTCCAACACAAAAAATATTCAAGCAATTCCTTTATTTGCTATTCCCTATGGTCAAATACTTATATAGTGACACTCTACAACAACAGACAACTGTTATTGTTCATTATAGGGAGATGTTCGATATAGTGAGGGTTAATTAAAATAAAAAATTTAATTTTTTTACGCGAAATATTAGTCAACAGTTCCTTATTTTAACATTTCCTTTTTACAATTTCGCATTCTACATACAACGCTTACTTTTAGGCTCCAATTAAATCATTGGAATGCTTCCTATCCTTTTAGATTAATTTGACAACCATTTTCTTGGAACCCACGGACACAATCCGTTACAGCTAAATAGGCACTTTCAGTTCCTAGCCTTTGATCAATGTTTACGTAAGTCGACAAGTCGATTCTGCCTTCCGTATTTTTAAAAAAACCCTAACAATAGCAACTCGCTCACGGGGGTAAATTCACTTCCACCATTCCACTCACCAAAACCAGCTTTTAAGAAGCACTCATTAACTTTTCCCGGTTTCAAGCGTTTCTAATTGTTACGCTTTTTCCTAATTGTTCAGTTGAATCTGAATCGCTAACACACGATAAGAGTTAATAAGTTCCACTAGGTGCTTTTAAAGTTTTCAATAATACCTTGATCCAAAGGTAACAACGTACTGTCGTATTTGGGGGTGGGAATACTAATTTATATTTTGTTGATGTAGTAACAGAATGTGATGCGCCGTTATCTAAAAACCAAGTTATTTTCCGCTTATGTTGTTTCTTTGTGGAGCTTTTGTTGCCATTTGGCAATCCAAGCTTTTTTGTCGTAATACCACTCCAGCGGTCATTTTTCTATAAGGAAACCTTTAACACATCGAGGATTCCTGTATTCTGAAATTTCTGAAGTTTTTCTGTTTCTCCATCTATTGATAGCAAAGCATAGTAAAATGTTATTTTTTTTTAAAATTCTCCTTTAACTTGCAATGTTCATTAAATCATTTCCAAATTGTAGCGGACAGGACCATGCTGTGCTGTGATTTAGAAGATATTTCCTTTCAAATAAACGAGTGGCAATATCGAATACAGTTCAAACAATGCTTGGAACAAAATTTCAAACTGACTCGATCCTTTGTTTGAATGTACTGGTATATAATCCTGGCGGCTAGTACTGCAATTTCCTGTATTTCACAATAGGTTAACCGAAAAACTCGTCAAGCGTCAGATTTTCATGTCTAAAATTATCTTCATTATTCAATTAATATATTTGCTTCGTGTGGCCGGGTCGTGAAAAATCACTATTTTCTTAATGTCGCGGTCGTAATGAAATTTAATTAACGAAATCAAACTTCCTTTGGCTCCAGTGGGGTTCGAACCTACGGTTAACGTTTTTCGTTCTCGTTGTTTTTATTGCGGTCACTGTTTTATTTTCAATATGTTTGCGTATCTTGCTTTTTTTGGAAATTATGGAAGAAATACTTGTTTGGAGGTAGTCGCACAATCTGTCCATTAAAATTGTTATTGTACAGAGCAATTTTGAACTCATCACTCCAGACAATATTCCTCCATCAATGTGATGTGCTCTTTTTACAAAGTCCAGACTTGGTCTGTTGTATCTTAATCTTATGAGAGGCACTCTTCTCGGTCTTCTAGGGTAAAAATCCTTTTCCCACAGGCTTCCTTTTACTGTGGAACTACTAATATTCGGATCTAATTCGGTGACACTATTGAAAGACGTTACCAATGGATTCCTTCTCGCAAGCTTTACAATTTGTCTATGCGACTTGAATTTCCTTTATATTTTTCCGATTAGTCTCATTTGTATTTTAATTGAATAACCTAGCGCTATTCTGTCTACATTTGTAGACTTCTGGTCTTCCGTTCACATTTTGCAAATTATTTTTTTTCTTGTGCTGTACACTGCTTTGCGCGACTTGTAACAGAATACTGTCGCTATATACCTTAGCGCTATTTTAAAGTAATACCGCGCCACCAACATTTTTCTTCTGTAAAGAGCAAGCCACTGCTATTTTATTACGCAGGCATATAATGGCCCTGATTCTAAATTTGGATAATTCCTTATACCATTTGGTGGAGTTTTTCGTAATGGTGTCGATGTTAAGATACTTAAGTTTCTCTAATTTAGGAAAAAAAAGTCGTAAAACAGAAATATTTAGATAGCCCAATTACCTTTTGTACTTGGCACTGCCGTTCCTTTGCACAGCTTCGTATCTAAACTCACTTTCAAAAACAACAAACAAACAAGAATTTAAGAATCAGTGGGTTATTTCCGGCATTAGGTGTATATAAACTTCGATGAACTGGTACATATGTAAAAGTTACTATATTTACACACGGTTACTTCAAAATAAATCAGGCACTGAATTAACTAATGGATTAGAGATTTTTTTAGGAAATTCTAAATTTCAACTTTGGCAATTTTACACGGGATCTTTAATTCAGATTAGGTTAAATTAGCGCTTAATTCCATTTGGAGTAAAAGTATCTATTTATTACAAATATAAACTTTATTTTATTCCATTCTGCTTGCCGAAAATTAAAGAGATTTATACTTCTGTAGAAAACGAATACGATAGCTTTGAACGACAGAAGCCAGTGTTTTTATAAAGAAAAATGGTCGACTTCTATTTTTTTGTGAACTCTCCTTTATCGTTACTGGCAGTTCAATTACATTTCCGGTGGTACCGGAAGTTAAACCAATTTTCTTATTTGAAATAAAGCAACCCGTACATTTTTACCTCATGGGTTATACCTTAGCTTAAGAAATATTACGATATGTGGGAATAAAGGTTTTGATACTGTTTGTTGCATCACTTCGTTATCACTTTTGCTAAATTCATCGAATCAACAACAAAAGAAAACTGAAAAATTTGCACAATGAACAAAACAAGTGAAAAAAAAAACTAAAAAACTAAACGAAAACAAAGAAAAAAATTAAAAATGCAATATATAATAATAATTAATAAGTAGAATAATTTACACTTTTAGAAATGAGATTTGTCAGTTTGGCAATTGGTGTGATTATGTTACCTAGTAACGAACTATTTTTGGATCAACTTGGCGTTACAGGAAACAATTTGATGTTCTTTCCTAGCCAATAAATAAATAACAATAAAAACATATTACAAGACTTTTATTGCTGCCTATTACACTACTAAGTTTACGTATAATTATATCGACGTCACTTCCGGTGATACCGGACATGTAATTGTACTGCCAATAAGGTCAAAAACTAGTTTGCAAAGAAATTGCATATTTATCCTATAAGCGCCCAGCTTCTATAGAAACCGAAAAGAAATTTCGAAGCAATACTTTTATTTCATCGTAATATTTCATTAGCTACCAGTGTTAACTTACATCGTTTATACGCCAGAAATGAGCACTTGGTTTATAATAAAAAAAAATACTTTACAGATTATAGCAGACGCTCAACACGATTCTGTTGCATCATAAAAATTCAAAAACAATATTTTACTAGAGCAACTGAAGGCACGCCAATAAATCTTCTAAACCATACAACGCCAACGTGACATTCTTCATAGCAAAAATCCATAAAATTCTCAATACAAAATAAATTATCCTTCCCATAATTAATTAATTGTTTATCCGAACCATTTTACAGTGTATGTGTTGTATTTATTTACGTTGAAGCGATAGATATAATACCGAAAATCATCGCTCAAAACGTAATTAATATGATAGCATTTCTTCGAACTGTGGTCAAAAACTGGGAGACGCTATCATCAGTTGGCGTGTCGATGACGTATACTTTGCGTTCCGAGGTTTCCGTCTTACGTAATGTGTATCTACCCTGTACTTACAAAAAAGGTTTCGGGCAAATTCATTTTATGTAATGGCTTAAGTGTTTATCTCGTCCTTATTAGCGGAACCGCTTTGAAGTTCCGCCAAATGCAGTCATTTGATGTTTTTGTTTTGACAATAAGTAAATCAGCTAATAGGATATTGACGAAATTATCGGTTGTTCGGTTCAGTTACGCATTTTAATAGCGTATCGGTTCGGTGTATGTTCGTCAATTAATTTATTTATATCAATGTATAATAATTATACATTTAATGCGTAAATGAATATTTGCAATAATGTGTAAAGTGCAACTGTTACGAAATAGATGCCATTACTGATTCTTTTTACATTATCCCAACGTATCCAGCTGAGGGCATTTTATTTATGTCTCTATATTTACATAACTAAGCGCTAAAACTGCTTCCTATATGATAATTATGTACACATACTCATAGCAAAATTGTTACAATAAATAATATTGAGAACATTGATTTGATTTTTTTAACGCAAATTATATATATTAGCAATAACGTCACACTAGTTGTCGATGTTTTTATTTATGCTTGTTGCAATATGCCAAAAATACTCTGATGGCGTCTACTTTACTATTTTTAGTCCTTTACATCGAACGGCGGAATTCGGAACTCCACTAAGCGATAATTAATGGAAGAAAGATATTTTCGTCGCGAAGTTCAGTTTTTACATCTTCTATTGGTGAAAAATTAAAATTTAAGATACACACGAGAGGAGTTTGTTTTGTATTATTTATCTAGCTATGAAAACAACTACTTATAGAACAAATAAACTTTTTTTTTTCAAGAACCGTTACTAATACACTTATTCCAACGTTTTTCTAATACCGCTATGCCTTCGAAAAAATCTTATCTGTATAATTCTCACATATAAAAAAAATATAAAAAGCGATTTTTGACTTTTGGAAAAGGTGAATATTGTAATTCCTCAGAACCATATTAATTGATTATTGCTCGTACAATTAGTGTCTTATGCATCCTGAACCAGAATTTTCCAGAGAATTTCAGAGAACCAGAGTTTTCTGAGCATAATTGTTGGGGCCTTTTTCGCGTATAGCCGCCTTCAAGCTCCTAATTGTGCATTTGTAAATATTACACTCGTTTTTGGTATTCGTCTTCCTCTGGCAATAACTTTTACTCGGCGATCAGTCAACACAAACTTTTCAAGTTTGTTGGTGATTTCTTCAATTCGTGCTTCCAGAGGTGTTTGACACTTGGGATCATCATGAATGCATTCCCTACACCTTTTTGAACTCCTTGCGCCAATATTTGACTTGGAAATGGGACAGACAGATAGAAATTTCAAGATTCAGATCATTATCGCTTCTTTAAACTGATACCTATACAAATGGCAAATGTTAAGCGATTGGAATCGAACTTAGAGATGACACTGTAAAATGTCTCAGAAACTTGGCAAGAAAATTGTTGCGATTTGCAAAATATTGCTTATCGTGGAGGGGTCTAATTTGTTGTTTAGAATGCAACGCCGTGTATATTAACACATTTTTAGTTTCTCGATTTAAAAATATTATCGGTTTCATATGTCTATTTCCAGCATATATATTTCGAGATATTTATCAATTTTAGCGTAAAATTTACGGATTAAATTGCATACTTGACTCCATCCAAACATGGTATCAGAGTTCCTTAGAAATATACAAGGTGTTCAGTATTAAACACCCAGCATTCAAATTTAAATCATCAGAAATGTGATTTTTTTTAAAAGCTCCACAATCTATTTCTGCATCTATTCTGTAGAAAATGTACATCTCTCATGTATAATTGTACATATGTCTAATATTCAAAGTAAAAGAATTATTGACACTTAAACGCGAGTTCTAGATTTGAAAACTGCATCCAAGTAGTTTCCGGTGGTACCGACGTTGCTATTCTTAGCTGCTGATTTATAATTGCAAGCCCAAGTAGCTACTTGCATTGGAAAGCAAGCCTTGCATTTGGAAATCCAGTTGCTTTCTGGTGTTAATATTGTTTAGTTACTATGACAACAATAAACAAAACATGCTAATATTAGCGATCTGACTGTTGGTTCAAAATTTCGAGCCTAAGTAGTCTATGATATAACCATAAATTTTAAGTTAAAACAAAACATCTAGGAAAAAAACATTAGATGTAACACCATAAATAAACTTAATAACTTTCGTTGTAATTTTTAATGCAACGCCTACACTTTTGTCTATCTACTGTAATGTTTTAGCGGAATTAAATTTAAGAAGTTTTCGACATTTTACAAAAGTCTTAAATTGACAGAAATTGAGGGTGGTAAATTCGGGAATATCCACGGACACCGTCAAATGAGAAATTATTAGATCTTAAGATGTAGAAATGAAAACAGCACTAACTTTAAATTTTCAACATTTTTCAGTACATAAACAGAATGTTCGTACACAACTTCTTCAATATTATATACTTGAACACACTTTTTACTTTTTAAATTGAAATATTTAAATAAACACTGTAAAATTGGAGGAAATCTAAACACAATATGCCGGGACGACAGTTAGACACAAAGTCACAAATTAAATTTGCATTGTTTGATTACGTTGGCAACTGTTTTATTCCGTTTAAAATAATAAAATATGATTGAAATAGATGCCGAAACCAATGATTTTTTGCTGTAGCATGATGCAAGGACCCAACAAATGATGAAATTCTATGCTGCTAGCTGGAATTCTTGACCATACACAACATTACAACGTTAAAAGGCCCTGAGAATTTTAATGAAGCAAGTATGCCAATACCTCAGTATTTCTCATATTATCCCGTACTCATTGCTATCATGACACCTTTGTCAACCTGGTTCTGCCAGCCCGGTTCGACACGTTTGCCAACCCGACAGCTTTGATCTTACTTCAAAGAATGTACTTGAACCAAAGAAAGTACAATTCATTTATATTGCATTATTCTGAATATTAACAAACTCGTAATAATTTCAATTAGGACTTGCTGATCAGCTGATCACTTATTCAATCCGAACAAGAAACATGGATGTACTAAAAATGAAGACAATTTTTCTTCTTTTTGACAACACTGTTTTAATTTAATGAACTAAATTTTTTCGTACGTAATTGTAGTGGATTTATGATGCTTTTAAAAGCGGTGTTTTTATTGGGAAAAACCATTACGATATTATTCCATTGACTTTTACGACTGGAAATATCTTCTAGCGAACTTGTTGACTTAATAAAGAAAGGTAGCAAAATGGAATATCGACTACTGCCGTAAATGTGAAATGTTTGTCCATCTAAGTGAGTATACGGATTGTATATATTGTCCGTCTAGAAAGTATCCGGAATTTATTATTTTTCCTAATTTTAATATATTTCTTTTTTGTTACATCCTAAGACAAAAGTAATTCATCAAGTAGGTTGTGCCGACTGTAGGCCATGGCAAAAATCATATAACAACACCAGTTGTCAAATATTGTTGATCGTCAACAGGCTTAATATTTATAAAATAATGTCGCAAGTAGAAAGAAGAAAGTTGGTGGAATATCTGTATAGAAAAGGTGTTCAAAACGTTAGAAAATTAGTGCAATTGACTGAACTCGGAAAAAGTGCAGTATATGAGACAATAAAGAGGATAAAAAATAGGAGAGATATGAGCCATGGACCAGTTTCTGGAAGACCGCGTAAGATTAGTGGAAACAATTTAAACTTAATGACTTTAGGACGACAAAACCCGCGCCTAGGGTTCCGAAAACTGGCTAACAGATTTGGAAATCAACGTCAAATAAGAGTGTGTCCAGAAACTGTCCGCATTTCACTGAGAATTCAAGGTTACTTATTAAGGAAACCAAAAAAAAACACTGCGATGACACCTCTACAAAAGCAACGAAGAATAGGTTTTTGCCAACGATTTCGAGACGATAATTTTAGTGATTTTTTTATATCTGACGAAAGTTGTTTTCAGCTTGATGCAAATCATTTAAAAATCCTATCAAGAGAAAACGTTACCGTTCAAATTTCCAAATTTCCCACAAAAATAAAGGTTTGGGGAGCAATTTCCCAGCGTGGTGCTACACCTCTCTGTATGCTTGATGGCACCGTTAATAATGCAAAGTATTGTGAAATTCTTAATGGCTTTGTTCTTGAAACGGCTCGTTCTTTATATCCCGAAGGGTGGCGTTTTCAACAGGATAATGCAAGATGCCATACTTCTGCCTACACTAAAGCTTGGATGCTAGAGCAAAACTTGGCAGCAATTCCATGGCCGGCAACTTCCCCAGATCTTAGTCTCATCGAAAACATATGGGGACTAATGAAAATTGAAGTAGAATGAGCAGCATCACGAAATGAAGAAGATTTGATTCGATCAGTTTTACAAGCCTGGACCACTATCACCGAAAAGTATAGTGTTGGCCTTGTTTCGGGATTACCTGAACGTTTAGTTAAATGTTTACAGTTAAATGGAGATTGTATTAGCAAATGAGATGAATTATTTGTTGTGATTTTATTATTCAAGTAATAAAAATATATACCTTAAAATTATAGCTGTGCTTTTTGTTTTCCGGATACTTTCTAGACGGACTATATTTTTGTTTTTCGGTCTCAAAATTTGAATGTATTTACATTATTAAACTAGATAGATACTAACTTCAAAAATCAAAAATTTAGGAAGAATAAGTTCTAACTTTAGTTAGATGACCTGCATGCATTGTATTTTAAAAAGAAATCTCCCTTTCATTTTTAATAAATAACTACAACTTGCTCATATTCTAGCTCACAACGCTTTCTTCTTTTGAAAAACATTTCGCGTTATATATAAATTATGCAAATAGCTTTATATACGCGGTACACGCGGTGTGGCAGCCCTCACAAAAATGCTATAATTCCTTGAGAACGTAGGCGTATCAACAATCCATTACTGGATGGATTCAATCTTGTGTGCAGTATTTTAAGTAGGGCCAATAAATCATTAGAACATTTCAGTTTATTAATATAAGTATCTCTATGTATAAATAATTTTCAGCGCATATTCCACCAATGTCCAATTTTCACCAATATCTTTGTTCAGAAGAATAACAGCAGCGATTTATTGGATCCTTGTACAAATTTCCTTCCACTACTATATCCAGATTCTATAAATGTTGAAATGTATAAATAAATCTTGATATGCGAGTCGGAATACATAACAATTCAACGATACCTAAATACGTCTATGTGAAAATAATCACCTGACTATTCAATTTCTACATCCGCGTATTTCAATAAATTTTAGAGCCGTTTAAAATATTTAAAATTTGAAGCAGGTTCTTATATCTGTTCTGGTTAATTTAAACCCCACAAAAGTATATACACCGTCGGTCTGTCAAAATAATTCCATGCAGTTAAACGATTCGTGAAAATCGCATAATCCCTTAACTTCATCGTGTACAGCTTAAACTTAAAGCTTAAAGCTTGAACCAACATTTAAATTATGAATTATTTTTTAATAGTTTAAACAAATCATATCTATATTTCTAAAAAAAGGAGTTACGATTTCGTTTCATTTTGTTACAAGAAGCTTATTCCATCCAAAGGGGAAGCAAACTGCATATAACGGCTGTAGTACGTCTTTCACTTACAACTAATGGAATGCTAACCTAAATACGTATAAATAAGTATATCGTTGCTTTTATTTATTTCTGTTCGTCTCCCATTGAGGCAAGTCATGTAATAAACGCATTGCTTCAGACAAATTTCGCAAAACGAAACCAAGAAATTAAAATAAACAAGAAATTACTCGGAGTAGAGTAGTCAGACGCAGAAAAATATTTAATTAAAAGAATAGGTGTAAGGTACAGCCGAAAAATTAATTAAATTGTTAACACTTCCTATATTACACAGATTAATTTATAACGTACAGGGTTATTCGCCACGATGGCCAGTTAAGGGAATTTCTGGAAATAATTAAAGTATCCTCTTTGAAATTTGGCTGATACCTAAAAATATTTTCAACTTCATGGCCCTTCTGATTAAATCGGAAATGGATGTTAACTTTCTTATTTGAAATCTTATAGTTTGCATATTAAGCATCCTCTAGATGTATCTTTCAAAGACGATAGTTCTACAATATACATCATAGATGTACAATATCTCATTTTTTTTATGAAAAATTTGACAAATACAGGATTTAATTTAAACATCAACATCTTCCATTCGGTATTACCCATGTACGGCAGTTTCTGAGATTTTTATGAACAACATAAGATACTCCTTATTGCTATAAATACATATCAAAATTGTTGTACAAAATGTTCCCAAAATCTAGTCGAAACACTAACACATTCTATTAAAAAATTTCAATTTTTATAAACGGCAACCTCCAATTCTAGGAATACCTACTTATTCTATTTATTTTGCTCGTTTCTGATTTATTAAAAAAAAATATGAAATCGATATTTATTATCAATAAATAACCAGAATTGTTCAGGTTGACTCTGTTTTAGTTAAGCTAATGGCAAATGAACACTGCAATATTGATATTACATTTATATCTGTCAGAATATAACTTTTCTTTCTAAAGTAACATGGACCGATGAAGCATTTTCGAGAAAAGGGTGTGAAATTCTAAAAGTAAACATTTATTAACAGAAGTTTAGCTTTAATGTATTGTGTGTCATAAAAGACAATAAGCTTCTGTATAAAATTTATGACGAAAATTTAAATGGCATTAAACAATAAACTTTACTATAAATTACCGCAATGTAATTTGTATAGTTTAAATGTGAACGAAATATGAACATATTCGTATCAGTTAGATACGTTGTACACGTGAGCTTACGAATCAATTAACGCAAATGTCTGATAATCAATGGATGAGGAATGTAGGAGCATAGCCAGCCAGGCTCTCACCTAACTCTTCTTAATTTCCCTATTTCGACTTGTATAAAAATAATAGTGATGGAGGCACCATCGATAGTGACTAACAACTATAGATGGTACATACCAATAGTTCTATGCCATCGATAGTGTTAGCGTTAAGCAAATGTGTTTATTTACTTGTAACTTTCTCTACTTGTTTTTTTTTTTTCGTGTAGTTTCAAGCACTGTGTTGCATAATGTAAAAATAAACTATTTTTTATTTCTCTTTGATCACAGTAAAAATTTGGTATAAAAATTTGAAAGCAATTGCGATGTATGTGCAGATTACAGATATGTAGATACGTAGAAATGGCTAACAGGTATTTTATTCTATTCTATTTTATTCTTCCGTCGATGGCACTATCGAAAACTGTCGATAACATCAACAATACTATCTGTGGTATTTACTATCAGTAGCAAAGAATAATGACTAAAAAACAGTGGTGTACGACAGTCCCATTTATTCTCGGGAAATCTTGTAGCAGCGAGCAAGATAAGCTTTCGCCAATCTTATTGTTGCGTTTGCAATTAGATATAGAGTGTTTTGAACATATATTTTTTTAATTTGTAAAATTTTTTATATTGTTGAACCGCTTTTTTAATGTATTCTATTGCTACCGGTTAAACATTTAATTACATTTTACAACTAAATATTTAGTTTTAATTCAATGTTTATTTTTGTATCGTTCACTTGTCATTAGCTTAAGCAAAGCAAAGCCAATCTTTATCATTCTGGTTGTTTATGGGTAAATGGAAATCCCAATTTATTATTGCTAACGTTGTTTTCTTTTTGTTCATTTAGTTGCGACGGAATAACTAGAAAATGCCAATATAAATATTGTACGTACCCAATCGAGTCATCTACTTCCACATGCATTGCGTGATACAAATTTTTCAGAGCATTTCCTTTATATTGCTCGCAAGGCAAGTCTCAAAGGAGAGACAGTCGCAGTTCGTAAAATGAAATTTCATTACATTGGGGGAAGTCACCGTTAGTTTATTCGCGGCAAATAAAATAATGGGAAATCTCGAAAGACGGGGCAGTCTGCGCATTGTACTATTTCACTATAAATTGCTGTTTTCAAATATCTACCTGCACAAACAAACAGCGAGATAATGAACAACACGAGCGCATTGAGCTTGTTTAATTAATATTAATAAATAGATAGGGCTTTAACCAAGAATATAATTATACGAGGGTTGCCCTTTTAGTTTTGCATATAGCTATAACAGCAAACAATAGAATTTGCTTTTCAAATGATTTACTGCTCTAAAAGCTCAATTGTTTTGAAATTCGTATTATTGTCGTGGAAGATGGCCCGAAATTGAGAAAAAAGTAGTGGTTTGTGATGACTAGAGATGACCAAGGCAGGTGAAATTATTACTTTTTTGCAGCGACTATACAGACTCGTGTCTATTCGTCTCATAAGAAAGGGTTCGTGATGCCTACTGGTTTTCCCGAAAGTAGTAAAAAAAAAACAAGTAATAATTTCACCTGCCTTTGTCATCTCTAGTGATGACTTCTCCTCATCTTGAAGCACTCACACATAGGATTGATATTTGATTTCGGGTTTATAGAAATTAATCCATGACCACCATTCACAATGCTATGAATTCATCGCGCAGAATTTTGGACGAAGGTCTTTGAAATACCTAAAGATGTCTCGGTCTGACAATATGTCACACGCTGATGTTCCTTGATCATTCGGCCCCCCAGCAACGATTAAATTTTAAGTGACTGCTGGTTTTGATGGTACTGTCCGATTTATCCGAATCCTTCCCGCAGTAATCCCAAATCTGTGGGTGGCAAATGTTTGTTGGCTAGAAGGTCCAAATGGTATTACTAGAGGTGTTATCTTAAATTGCTTGCCATGAAGATCCCATAATATTTGATTTTAGTTGTTTTAGTTTTTTTCCAGAAATTTGGGAAAAATTGTCGTTGAGATATGTTTTTCTCTTCTTATTATATACAATAACGATTAAGCCAAATAACACCTTTGATGTATTAAAAACCTTTTGAAATGTCTTGTAATTTCATGGGGACCATGTGAATGTGTCCTGGTATGATCGTGTCAGGTACATCGAAATTATGTTATTTCACACGAACAACAATATGGTTGCCTGAATCTGAAATGTTTATATAAAATATAATTTTGATATTTCGCAGCACAAGCAAAAATTTTAAAAAGAAGAAATTGCTCACCCTACGGCCCTGATTCAGAGACCAATCAACAACCAAAAATTTGTCTGAAAAAGTAATATTTTCATCAACTTTACTCCAGTTGACAGTATCTGAAGTTATCAGTGAATATTGTTGAACAATCAATCCACCAAAACCTACTGAGTAAGGTGGGTCTAAAAACACAATATCTCTCTTATATGTCACAAGCCGGCTTCAAAAGTTCAGTAGGACAGTGATCGTTAAATACATGGGCACTGTTGCAAAATTTGCCCGCTATAACAGCGCATAGTCATAAAGGTGTTAGTTATATAATAAATTAACCGCTGCCGTAAGGGGATTGCTTTAGACTCTAGTTATGCATTATGTGTTTAATTTATTTATTTAATAAATTATCCTAATTTCTCTTTGCTCTTAAATTTTCTTTAGCTCTCTTATTGTTTTGTTTTTATCTCATAAGTATACTCTAAGATAGTTACGTTGCTACGTTTTCAGCACACTTTTCTGATCCCTGCACGTAATCTTGTTATGTTGGATGTCGTCTAAATCCAAAAATAATTTCAATCCTCATTTCAACCATGCTTTCTACAAAAATTATTGCGTGTTTGTCTATACTGACATACTAAATAAACAATAGCAATAATTCATAGTATTCATAAAATTCCTTAGTGAAACTTGCCAATGTATGTATATTTTTGTTATGTCACATTATTTCTCTTTTCACAACAGAGCACACATATTTCCTCGGTTATCAGACACGACATAACAGTGCCGCGATTTCATGTTGCATGAAATGCACTGACAGAAGCTAAATAGTGGCGGCTGCCAAGAAGCATTGGTGCACGGTACGTCCGGTAAATTATTAGTCGTCTGTCGCCGGCATCATAAAATTATGCTATACCTTTTGTACATTTATATTTTGGTATTTAGGACGATTAGAGTGAATATTTGGGAATACGGTATCGGATACGACGAGCTTGGAAGATACGCAGTTCTTTCTTCTTAATTATAGAATAGATCAAAGAATGGCTATTTTTAATGCGAAAGGAAATATATTCCGCTCTGATACAGTAAAATTATTCAAGCATCTATTGATACATTTTATAGTAGAAGTTACGTCAGATATGCTAACATTCCCTACTGCATTGCATTAATAAGAATTATAAATTTCCAAAACAAGTCAATTAAGGAGGAGTTTTTATTGCTCTGTTTATCTATCTATCAAATTTATTTTAATGTGCCGTTTATAAGACGGACATAAAAATTTTACCCGAGGAAGACAAGAATGTCCGAAAATAAATGGCAGGAGTAAAGTTGCTTGGTGTACAATAAATTTTTAAAGTGTGAAATTATTGCAAATATTTCTTTTACTACATTTTTTTTACTATTATTACGGCAGCACAGAGAGACAGAAAGTCCAACTCATTTCAAAATCCATTTTTTTAGAGAACCGAGAAATATTTTCTATCTACGTGTGTGTGGAATTAGCTAATACTGTCCCAATGCGTTATTAAGTAGTATAAATGAGTAATTAATAATTTGACAAAAAGGAAGGTTCAATAAAATGGTGCTATATCTTGCAAAATTCTCTTCTATACATATGTATATATAAAGACAATAAGGTTGAAGGCTAATATTCAAAAGAAGTAATTTTTTTTTTTTGTTTTTTTTTAATTATTTTGAATTATTTTTTAAAATATTGGTCTTCAACCTTATTGTCTTATTTTTAGGCTGCCTGACAATGTGCGAAATCGGTCGCATAAATTTTGTAATATAGAAGAATTTTGTGAGATATGAGACCACTTTATTCAACCTTCCCTTTTGTTAATCTCGGTATGGAGTTTTTAAAATTAATACTTTGTTTATTATAATAATTTATTACAATGTATGGCTGTATAAAAAAAGCAAGTATGGACGTCAACATTATCCAATGTTGATATTGTTGAGGAACTCATTATCCGAAGAGATCACCTTAAACCCTTCTAGCAACGCATTATGCAACTGTAGAGGAGCGCAGAACAGGGTGACTTTTAGAATTCTCATCTGACGGTTTCTGTAACTTTAGATTGTGTTGATACCTTGTATTGTAAATATTAAACAGTTTCGCATCAGTTTAAGTTCTTTTAACTCCGTTATTGTGAACACCAACAAGTTTGCTAATTTGGCCGATGACGTAACTTATATAAAGAAGTTACCTATAATAGGCGCTTAATTTTGGTCACCCTACAATGTACCCATATGTAACCCAAAAATCCTATTATATTAACCCTGCATTTATTTTCAATTTTTACTCCAACAATTTTACTTAGATTTAGTAGACTATGACATCAACGCTGAATCAAACGCGCTGATTCAAAGCTGCAAAAGTAATAATAGTATGGGAAACTTCCTCTTCGTCACAAAATCTGCATAGAAATCATTTTATAAAGACTCCCATCTTGCGCAGATGTCCTCTCAGATAACCATTGCGTAGCAGTCAAATGTTGGAATGGTCTTCTGATCATTTGTTTGTACTTTCTCTATCCAGCTGCATGGTTCCAACAGAGCTGGACTGATTTAGCGATCCGATCGTCGGTTGCACCCCGAACTGCAATTATTTCTACATTTTGTAAGAATATATCAGAACCTTCTATTGCTAACTGGTTCACCCGTTATGCCTTTGTAGCTTGCCACTCACACCAATGTAACCTTGCTGTGTTTAGACAGAACTGTCAGGTTTATACAATACGGTACTAATGGCGTCGAGACTGACTTTTGACTTGCCATTGAGTTGATGATGCAGACTCTCACCAACGTAGGTTTATACATCTTCCGAGTGACATTCCGAGTGACATGAGAGCACTAAAACTAGTTTTCGGTTTTGACTCATCAAATTTGACTTTTCGGCTTTCATCCTTAATCCTTAATTTCTCTATTCTTCCCAAACTAAGAGCACTTTGAAGGGTTTGTCGTAGGAGAGTTTAAAGGTTATTGTATCTGTTTATAATAGAGATAATTGATATTACTTCTACTCCAGCAGGCCCCCAACTGCTGTGAGTTCAAATGTCCCTCCCAATGCCTAGTTATTTTTTAACGAGTTTAAAAAAAAATCGTATTTGTTAATTATTTTAAATAAAAATGTATATACAATTATTAGAAATTTTTGTCTTTCTTAATAAAGGATTGTCAATAGTTATTTAGTTACCTAAATTAGAAAATTCTGTTTCTTTTTATGGATTTATATTTTATTTGTTTTTTCGTATTGTACAATCAAAAGCGTTAAGGCTGAATAGAAATTCTCTGCATCTTTTAGCGTAATTGTCAACTTACTCAGGTGTTTGAAATATTGTACATAACATATTTTAAACTAAGCTCCTGATATTCATTTTCAAATACTTTAAAAACGAGCAGTTTTATGATAGTTTCTTGAAGTAAGCAGTACAGTATTTTTAAAATCCAAAACTAAAGTAAAGAAGTTGCGATGTCATAAACTCGCAAACTTATTTGCATAGCAACCTGTAGCGTATTAATTTTTGATTTCACAAAGTGTACAGGGCGCAGTTAGAGTAATGCTTTATGACATTAAGCTGCCAAATCTCCACATCTGGCTGCTGCTAGGAATAGCGTAACTTCGCATAAAATTAGTGAAGGAAAATGCACCGTATCTCCTGGCAATTCGATGGATATTAGAGGTGATATGAGGTTGAAACGTGGATCAGATTGGCAGGATGAAAATAATAAGCGATGCCAAAGATCTTATTCCACGAACCGAATATCAGTTAAGTTATATATTTGAGTTTTGGCGTTCACCTTATGTAATAACGTACTTATTACTACAATATATAATACATTTCTATTATTTATTTTATAGATACCAAAGGTTGTTATGGTATGTTTTAAAAGAAAGTAAATAAGAAAATGAATTAAATAGGTGTCCACTAGATGAAGCATTTTCGCAATTAAAATAAAAATTAGACAGCACCGTCGTCGT
Organism: Oryctes borbonicus; assembly: GCA_902654985.2. Classification (NCBI taxonomy): domain Eukaryota; kingdom Metazoa; phylum Arthropoda; class Insecta; order Coleoptera; family Scarabaeidae; genus Oryctes; species Oryctes borbonicus. The sequence goes on along the minus strand of LR736861.1, from coordinate 10,051,515 downwards.
CAGAGAAGGAGCTCTAACTTGATACAGTTCTTCTGATAATTAAAATATTTTAATTTTTCATCAGACTTTGTTATATTTAAACTTATGGTCCGCCTTCTACTGAAGTATTAGCGTTTGGTTCACAATATCACAAAAACCCTTTTTAGAATGCATAGTTCTTACACACTAACGCAGTTTGTTTTGGGTCGTTGACACGCATGAATGTAAAGTAACGGCCTATTATACGCAATCCTGATGGCACTGCATGATTCTGGAGTATTGCAAAATAATTTTCCTTCCTCATTACACCCTGCATTCTGCATAAATCTCCCGTCCCAGCAAAGGAGAAACATCCCCACATTAACACAGAACTACGCCCTTGCTTCACTGTAGGCACAATGCAGTCCGGGATCACTTTTCGGTTTTAGATCTCCGGACGTAAACTCGTCGATTTTGCCCAAAAACCTCAAACTTTGACTCGTCACTCCAAAGCACGTGTTTCCAATCATCTAACGACCAATCTAGATGAGAACGGGCCCACTGTAACCGTTTTGCTCTGTTGGCCCGACGTAATAAGGGTCTTCGAATGGCAATGCGTCCATGAAGGTCCGCTTGTTGAAGTCAACGTTTTACCGTACTCGTCGAAACTTGTTCTTCACGGCCGCGATTGACTTCGGCTGCTATTTGTGGCACTGTTAATTTTCTATTGCGTTTGCTTAATAATACAATTCTCAAATCTTCAGCTTCTGTTGTTTTCCTAGATGCTCCAGGACGAACACGATTTTCTATAGTTCCAGTTGTCCGATATCGCTTTATGATGTCATTTACTGTTGAACTTCTCATATTTATTTTTTCAGCAATTTGTCGCCCCGAATATCCTTCTTCAAACAGCGTAATAATGCGTGAACGTTTTTCTACACTGGTAGGCTTGCCACGTGCCATTTTGAAGTAAATTTTCTTAAAACTTTCGCGCAAAAACGACAGATGCACACCAACACACGTTTAACAGTAAAATGAAGCAAATTTATATCTTTACGCCTGTGATAAATAAACAAGAATGATACTGCGGTATATTTCCTAAATGTATTGTTCGTTAATAATCCCCAAACGACCCGTTTCAAAAGATCGGTACTTCCGAGAAATTCTTGGAATGATAATAAAAGGGACTTTATTGTGGTTGTCGCAATATTTCTACTTTCCATAATAATTTATGGCTTTAATCCCTTAGAAAAGATTGTATGCTTAATATTTTTCTAATTTTATATATTAATAATTGTATACAGTGTGATATAATAGATTTTTATTGTATGACCTTCACTGAACGGCAGTGTACACTTATTTCAGGTTAACATGTATGCATACTTTACAACGCTGGTTGATGTAAATATAAATAACATTTTTTACAGTGTAGATTTACCAAATGCACGATTTTGAAAAAATTAAAATCTACAAATAGAACATGCATCTGCAGTTTATATTCAATTAATTTAATTTGCATCTGCGATCAAATAGATGCGAAATACGATTGCGAACATATCGCCCAATTTGTTTATTTTTATATAATTATCAATTTACGAACCGACCTCGAGATCACTAAGAGGAAAACAACGTTATAGATATAGGAAATGCATACATTTACAAACACGTAACGTACGATCTACATCCATAACAAACATTGTGATTAAGAAGACTAAAACGTTTCTCTCCAACCAGATGTTCCTTTTTATCAGTTATTAAATACTTAAAATGAATTTCGGGTCACTCAGGGTCTGTTGTAATTTTTATTCGTTTCAAGAACTGGTTCTTTAGTACAAATGGAAAACACCACGCCACACACTGTCATCTTTTTTATACAACTTTATTTTACTAATACAATGTTACGTACATATGAATACATTTGCAGATTATACGATCTAATAGAAGAAAATGAGCGTTTCTGTTTTAATAGTTTCCGAAGCTTTTAGGCTTATACCAATGCGTATCAAGAACTTGTGCTGTGATATTAAAGCGCACGTTAAACATTTTACGTTGATACTGTCACTGACTTCCTTAACTAATACTGTATTATGTTACCGTGTCGATATACTCCGCGTTGCATTACAATATTACGAAAGCATCTATTGCTTTCGTCGGCTCATTTATTATCAAATGGTTTAGAAAGCACGGTATTAAATTTTAAATCAAAAGATATATAGCTCTTCAAAATGTTTGTCACTCCGTGATCTAAACATGGAAAACGGAAGTCTAATTTTGATAATGTTCAGATTTTTACATAGTATACAATGTTATCTGTGTTATGTTAACACACACAACAAATATTAAAAGTTATTTAGACAAAATATGCCAACGTTTGCATTCACACCAGAAGCTAATTCGTTATATTAGTTAGCTTGTGAAACAGTCTAAGAAAAGAAGATAAAAAATGCAGAGTACCGTCATCCGGGATGAACTCTGAAGTTTTTCAGGTAACTGAAAGATAAACTAATCATATTTTAATGAAATAAAAAATATAATGTTGATCGATTGGTCATTGGATCAGGGCCGTAGGGTGAGCATTGTTTTTTAATATTTGATTAAAAGGTGGTCGACTTCGCCCCGAGGTTGGAAATGTTAATTTCTACCTACAAAAAAAAATCAAAAATAAGTGCTTAATAAAATTTGTCGCAGCGTTAAATAGCGTTTTATTATAAAATTCTCTCAATGAAAAGCCGCTAGATTCAAAATATATGTACGATGAACTTGACCTAAATTTAGTGGGCAGCTAAAATCCTTAAACTTTCTAGAAATTATACCTGTATATAACTATCACCAATAGTAATAATAACTGCTTCACTTAGGCGGCAATAGCAAAACATATATAAAAATACATGAACAACATCATGAAAGAAGCAACAAAAGCAAAGGTGGGGTCACACTGTTGCTACATCCTCAATATAAGTCATTATAAGGATAGTAGCATCCGTCTATCAAGATGCTGAGAAATGCGGTCCTAAATTTTCCAGTATCATCAACACTACTTAATGGTTGCAGCAGTTTACTATAAAATTTTGCAATTGAGTAAAGAAGCAACTTCTCAAAGCTAGCGGTTTTATACCGTGCAAGTAAACATAACATCCGCGGAACAAATGCGGATTCGTTTTAACGTACAGGCGGCATTGAATGCGTATACCGATGAGAAAGCTAAAAATTGATAGCTGATAAATAGAGATGACAAAGGCAGGTGAAATTATTACTTTTTTGCAGAGACTAGACAGACTCGTGTTTTGTCGACTTTCGGGGAAACACGAACCCTTTCTCATGAGACGAATAGACACGAATCTGTCTAGTCGCTGCAAAAAAGTTATAATTTTACCTGCCTTAGTCATCTCTGCTGATAAATTTTTCATGACATGATACCCTAGACCTACAACCAAAAATCAACCTAAGCACTCTTTTTCGTACAAGAAAAACCCGTTCATACTTAGAAGCCCTGCCCCATATTAGATTTTGCAATAAAAATAAATATATTTCATCTACAAAAAGGGATTTTGAAATTAATTTATTTGCTAACAGTTGCTAATTGAACATAAAATAGCATCTTACAAAAACTATACTTAAAAAACAAACAAACACATACTTTAAGATTAAACATTATTATTTTTTAAATTTATTTTCTTTGAGGAAAGACAACCTCTTTTTGGTTTAACCAAATCGCCAGCTAACAAAAATATTTGTTCTGCAGGTTGCATGCACTGTTTAGGTTACGTTTTAGGTTCGGATCCTGAGACTGATCCGAATCTAAGATTTCGGACAGTGGATCCGGATCCGAGATTTCAGATAACGAGTTTAAATAATTACACCATAATCCGAATACCGGATAGTAAATTATCCAGATCTGGATAACACCTCCAAAATTTACTGCGTTTAATTTTTGTTCTTTCATTAACTTACCTTTAAAGATGTTACGCTTCACAATATCATGCTATTACCTTGGTTGTATGGCTAGGCGAGGGCGAAAATATTACTGTCAGATTTTGTATAAATCTTCAGAAGATACCAACATAAACAGTCCTGTGATCCCCAAAGCTTAGGACGCACAGCTCTACGATATTTTATACCCAAGTTTCTAGTTTAGAATCAACAAAAAAATGCACCTAGATTTTTATTGAAACTAAATATGAGTCAAATAGAAACTTTTGCAGCTTTGTTCATCATCTACTTCACCTTGTATCCCACCGCAATTATCATGGAAATATGCACTGCACCGCATTCATCCATTTACTCGTTTCAATTCACACAATTTGTTAGGAGAGCGGCTAGAAATTTGATAATTTTAAATTTTTATAGTTCTCTCTGAGAGGACAAACCGTGGTTCTGAATGCCCCAAGTGTTTGTAAGAAACATTGTAGTTTGAAAGAAATTGATCAGTAAATCTATTAGCAACTAAGTCCAAATCTCATGCAGTGTGCCCGCTACTCAACGCTTAAATTCAGAAATCGTATCCAGAAGTACATTGCTCATAAATACAACTTTGAATGTACCATAATGAAAGAAACTACTTTGTATAGCTTTTCTTGTAGTATAATGAAACTTGTATCTTTTTCTCTTGTATAATTCAACTAGCTGCTGGCATTTTGTACTTCTTTTATGACTCTTTATATAATTATATCTACTTTTAAAACATCTAAAATTCGGTATTTTTTATAGCGATATCAATACATTTAAAATCTTGCTACAACTACGGGATGAACAACATAAACTACATTTATAGGTAATTCGTTTTTGCAATGTTGTAAATAAATCATTTAAATTATACTTCGGTACGACTTTGAACTTTTATGTTATATGCTATCAAAACATTTATAGATTTTCTGAAAATCCTCCTACATAGTAGTCAGATATTTTTAACTGCTGATGCATATTCCATTACTAAATATTAATGTTTAAATTTAACCATAACAAACTTTACCAATCCATAAGAACCGTTGAAGTACCAGTATTAGATGTACTTACGTATTAAATAATTCTTTGGGAGATATTTAGTTGATATATGAAAAAAAAGCCATTGTTACTTACTTATTTTGATTGTTGCGTCGGAAAAACCGTTCATTTGCATTTTCAGTAGCTTCCCATTAGTCAAGATCAAAACGTTGTAACAGTTAATTTGCTACCTGGAATGAACTCAGACTTTTACGTAAATATCGGATATAAATAAACAGATCTTAGGGATAATGGTGAGTCATGGAAATAAAGTCTGCAGCATTGAATGAATGTAGGTATAAAAAACTTGTAATAAAAAGAACAACTGGGGAATGTACAAAGAAATTAACCACTCTCATTAGCTTTATTTTTTCTTTGATCTTTTATCACCTAGTTAGCGTGATTTTCAACTAATAATGAGAAACATGTTGTACCGTTTGTTTTCCGTACGGTGGATAAGAAAAGATAGAAATTAGTTCATTATTTACTGGTTCAAAGATTTCGACTAAGCAATAGTAATGGAAATAACATGCAAAACGTACTAACAAATGTTTCCTACTTACATGAAACGCTTCGTTTATCGTTGTATTGTAAAGGATTTAATAGTATTAATTCTCTAAAGTTGTGGTGGAAGAAGATATGTTTTAACAAAGGAGATTATTTTAAGACAACTTTGATGAAATTGATGAAAAAATCAGCAACTGCTGACAGCTGAGCCGCTTTTATCACCACTATTATTGACATTATACTAACGCAATTAATTTAAGTATCTCTGTCTTTAATGATAACTACTATTCTTTTCTGAAATCAATAAAGAAATGTGTTAATTTTAATTAAATTATTTTGGCTTTGGTATTATCGCTCCCTCGTCGTAAAGGGCGAAGCGCAGCTAATTGTCCCCTCCAATGCAAATGGTGTACCGCACTCACTAGTAAAGCTTCAACACACAGCGCCTAACGCTTCCCAGTTAGGGCCAAGGCTAAATAGCAATGGTTCCCAACGACCCGTTAGAATGGAATTAACCTTATTCCTTTCCAAGTTCTTGGAGGCAGTTATTCGTTAACACATTGCCACATGAACAATTTAAACTTTCGACAGAGTTCCAATTGCTTGGCATGTAGGAATTGGTTAGGAATGCTTTTCAACAAAGGGAGACGGTTAGGGCGGTGTTCTTGAACATTTGATGCGGTTTGATCCACAAAATAAGATTGGTTTTACTCATTGAGCCACATCTGCGCGGACCACCTTTCTCAACTAAGCATGGCTCGACTTTCTCCTCCAGGCAGATTATTCTGTAACCATCGAGAATGTTGCTATTCACTGTGTCGTGTCGAAAGAATCGGAAAAGTGATATTGAAATTTAACGTTTCGACACGACATTGTGAAAAGCAACCCAAGAGACCAATTTTATCTAGTGACCTTCAGTATTCCTTATTGGCGACAGACCTATTTATTCCTTGTGCATGTTCTCGTATCGCTCTCCAATATTTATACATATATCGAGCAATATTTGCCGAGGACATCGACATGGCGATTTGCTCAGCGTACGGAAATAAATAATTGCCATTCTGAGTAAACAGGAGCAAATATGCGGCTGAGAAGAGAGATTAGTGGTATGAAAGATCCTGTGGAACGCGACGGCGAAATATGCGGGGTTTGGTTTTGGCAAGAGCATGATCTGGGCACCACACACTGAACAAATGAAGAATATGTACTGCATGTCAAAGAATCTACTGATTCCCATAATTACCAAGAATATTCATGTACTTTCTTTTATATTCTGTTGTCTCGGAACACAAGGAAGGAATGACTAACAATAAGTATAGAAATACGCTCTTTGTACAATGTAAGTGTTAACATTAGAAATTATAATACTGGGAATGTTATTCTGCTGATTCAATTCTTACCTTGAAAATATTAAAATTTTAATTACATTGTCATCAAAATCAATTAAGCCAACAACAAGGACGATCGAGAATCATCAGTTGAAATTTGGTATTTTAATAAGAATGGAGGAAGAAATACCCGTGAAAGCTGTATGGGAGGTGAGACCTATGACGAAAGGAAGAAATAGGGGACCCAAGAAAACGTGGAATAGTGCAATAAAAGATGTACTGGAAGAAAGCTACATGGGGTGGAACGAAACAAGCAAACTGGCAAAGGACAGAAAAGAGGGGAGAAAATGAGTACATAAAAACTGAATAATAGTCGGTAGGAACGGTTTTGATTATATATATATAAAGGTTCCGGTTAGTCAAAAGACGGCATGTGTTCGTTCTCTTCTTAGATAATGTTGAATTTCCGATGGACTAACAATCAAAAGATACCGGTTGAACTACAAATGCTTGGATAACAAAGTCAACTTGGTGGATTGTTTGATGAAATTCTATATCATCGTGTCTTCTATTTCTTCATCTACTGGAGCATAGCGTTACATCAGTTAAACAAAGTTCTAAATCAGAAGTTTATAATCTGTATCCACTTTACCCTATTTAAAATATTCAAATTCTTCAAAATAACTGTAGATATAAGTACATTAAAATAATCCCAAAAACTTATTTTAATGTTCAAATTACACTTCAACGTACTACTCTCCAGCATTACTTTAACAAGTGAATATTATATAAGTCGCTTATGTTAGCACGGCACTCTAAACGTATTATAACAGCTAATTTTCAACACCAGTAGGATCATAGAGAGCGATGATCTAAAGAACTACACACACACCTTGTTTATTTTGTAAATAATCTAACTCATAGACGTTAGGTGTTAGAACAGCAATTACAGCAATCGGGTTAATAGCGTACATATGATATAATTACATCAATTTATTTTAGTCAGATGCTCGTGCTAAATTTTAAGAAATATTGAAATCTGAAAATTTGTAATCGGAAATTCCGGCCTTGAGTGCGTATTATTTTACTTAAGTTTTAGATTAGTAGCTCCGCTAGTATAAAATCTTCACTGGTGTAGCTCGAATAAATTATATTCAAGTCGAAACCGCTAGTTTCCATCACCAAGAAGCAAACTAACTCAAATACTTCTTTTCTGTATACTCAATTTTTTGATTGGAAATAAGTTCTTTTAATTGGAATCCTTATTTAGTAATTTATTAAACTGACTTAATCCTGTTTATGTTTTCTAGCTTTTAGTGTAAAGCTAATTTGGAGTCCTTTGCTTTTTGATTCAAATCTCCTTTGTTTTGCCTTACAATCTGAGCTTTATACCATTTTTATTTTCGTATTTCCATACTGCTTCTCTGACCTAGTTTTCCTGTGATATTTAGGTTTTCTTCGGTAGTCTACCATCTCCTATTTTACTGGCATTTTCAAAACATTTTAATTGGCTCTCGTGTGCAGTTGTTTCTACCGACTTCGTTCTTAAACATTCTCAATTTCTCTTCGTAGATTTCCTTCTATTTTCCAAAATAAATTACACTTATTTATCAATTAGAATACTTTTTGTATTTAAAACTCGCTACTTCACAAGAGGATTTAATCATTTTATTTCAGACAACAGCAATTATTTTAAAAGCAAACATGCTTTCTAAACAATAATCTACGAATGCCCCTCACTTAATTTTTCTACTCCGAAGCCATGCACCGAGTATTAATTAAATAAAACGCATGATGGCTATAACTCAAAAGCTTTTTCCCTTTATTTAGTAAGTAATGACGATATATTTTTTTTTAAGTTGGAAAAAGCGCCAATTCATTCCGCATTTTAATTAAAACCGATCCACTGGATTCGTGTAACAAATGAATGGTTATAAGAGTGTAATAACCCGTTACACTCGCATTGTTATTGAATGGACGCGACTGGGAGTGAACATTTACCAATTATATTTGCAGTAAATATTACCGTGCATCAAAGTAAAATTGTTTTCATTGACGCGAATAGTTCTTCGAACTTTTCCTATCGTTACTGAATAAAGGCGGCAGTTATAAACATCTCATTTTAGCTTTAAAACTTCAAAAGATTTGAGTTGTTTTGACGATCAACAAACTAAAATTCCAATGATTAAAAATTTGGTGGAATATCGTGGGCAGCCAAGATATTTCAAGCTTTATGTAAAGAAATCCGAATCTGATATTTTCTCAGATATAAAAGAATTTTATACGAATCTATACATTGCGTACATAGTTTGCGGTTAAAGGCACAAGTTTAAATCTCTAAGCGAAAGTAATGATTGAATTTCACGTAATATAGTTGCCGTAAGTATAAATTTGAAGTGATTGCTCAACGCTTAGTTTATACCAATTCTCATTTCAAGCAAGGTTAAAAATATTGTTTACTTTTGAATTACTAACTTTATTATTTATAAAGACGAAATACAAATTTCTCCATTGTTTACATAAGATTTTGTCTTTAATAGGAATGAAGTAACTGCGAATTTTGCAAAAAATTACACCAGTTGTCACACGAAGAATCCCATCGATGTATAAGAGAATAGACTTTGCAAAATTTTGAAAGGTTGGTAATATACTAAAACCTGTAGTTAGGGAGCTGATGGCAGTAATTTTTTAATGATTTCATCGTGTGGAAGAAGCGATGAAGTAAAGAACTGGGTAAAATAAAATATTAGCAGTTTCTGCCTTTAATATATTGCTAAAATATCAAATGAGGGCTCGTCAAAAGTTGTTGCATTAAATTAGCCCAACTCCACAATTTCAATGCTGATTTTTTACGTTTTATTGTTCATTATACAAAGAGTTTAATACGGATTAAAAAGTGTTATCTTCATCAAAATTTCACAAGCGGTTCAGGATGGATCTTTAATTGAAATTCATGTCATAAACATTTAAAAATCATGGATTACTTTCGTGTTTCAGCCATTTTTTGGAAATACATCCTCTAAGGAGCTGGAATAGGTAATGAAGGATATTATGAGAGGTCCGCCAATTTTTAAAGTTGGAAACATAGAAATTATTGATTAGGTTTTCGGTTAAATATAAAAAAAAATATTATTATAACGTTTTTGGAGAATTAAAGGGAAAATCGGTGGTGGAATTTTATATCAGAATTCTAAAATATCTCAAATCAATAACACGAGAAGCTATATACAAGCTCCTAGTTAGAAAAAAAACTATTTCTTCATTTCTGGGTTGGACAATTTTGCATGAGCAGGTTCCGAAATTCGATAATATTTCTTTGTCTCCAACTAGAAACCTTAGCATCAAATTTCATGTTTCTAAATTAAAAAATTAGGAGACCCCCCGCTTCTATGCACGAAAGGAACGTACTGCCCAAATTTCCTGTTTATGATATCAATAGTTTCAACTAAACCTGTAGAAACGAGTTACGCTTCACGAAATTAGCAAAGACTAGACAGACTCGCGTTTATTCGTCTCATGAGAATGGGTTCATGGGTCCATGTCTGCCATCTTTTTTATATTTTTCTACAGACTCTAGTGAAGATAAAAATGTCAAGAAAAAAGACGATGAAACGATTTAATACGTTTTTTTTTACGAGTTTTTTTTACATGTTTGTCCTTATTATATATTCTATATTCCAAATATTTGCGTTTTTTCAAAATTCTTGTTAGATGGACGAGTGCATGTGAACCTTTATAACTGTGAAAGTGTTTTAACGTGGAAAATTGAAATTCTGTTAAACATTAGAAAGGGGACTTGGAAATTTTGAATTCAGCCCGAGGACGGCACAAGTAGTCAGCTTTCATGTAAATGGCAACGATTAATAGTCAATGGCTGGAAAATATGTGATATCCTTTATAACCTAAAACCACGAAATTTATGTTGTGTAAAGATTCCATTTGCCAAAGAAATAAGATACCTGAGATGTGATTCTGTCAAAAACTTACGTGCAATGTTCGCGTAAACAAAACCACCAGTAGATCGATAATTACTGTAGGCAACTACAGAAAATTGTGCGGGAAAATTTCCAAAGACGAGGCTGTGGCTATATACAAGAGCCATTAAAACTATGATGAACTTATGTTTTCAAAATTTCAAAATAAAACTGTCGCTGAGCGCAAGTTTGAGATTACAAAAGGTACTTCTACAAAATTTTAGTTTGTAGAAGTATTGCATAATATTGTAGGTAATATTTTTGATTTTATTATAAGAGAACTATCAAGAAATGATTTGAAAAGAAGGTATTTTTTGAGGCATGAAATAATGTATATTCACCAAAGCTTCAACTAACCGTATTTTCTTTTAAACAAAAATCGACAAGACTTGTCTTCAAAAACAAACAAAAAAAAACTTGACTGATCTCGTAAATGAAGCATTAAAATATAAACATATATATATAAATACTTGAATAAAATATTAAGTTCATTAAAACTGTAAAAGGATCGTCAATTCAAGTTGTACTTAATGTCATATAAGCTTGTCGTATTAGCAATAACACAACAAACAAACAAAACAAAATTTTAGACAAAACAATATAATTGTTTTGTCTAAAATTCTTCTGTACAGCCTGGTCATTTACCAGTAATAAACCTAGTTTGATACCATCAAAAAATTTTCCATCCACAAATTCCTCGGTTCGCATTGTCTTCCATCCGATTTATCATATTCCATAGATCCGTTTGTGTTCGGAATTAGATTTTATTGACGTCTTTTATTTTAGCAACTTTGAGATAATTTTAATTCGTCGTAAAATTCGGAAACTCACAGGCGGGATGATATTTATAGCGCAGATTAGCTGTTGATTCGATAGTCGTAAAATGTAGGCTCCGTTTTAGTATCACTGCTACGCAGGAAAAACCGTTTATCGAAAATGATGAAATATAGCCGTTCATTTATTTCGAAAATCCAAACATATATATGTATGTAGGTAAAACAAGGTTTTTGAAAGAGGCGATTTACGAATAAACAATTATCACCGCACGCATTTTTTCTATACTTTAGGATTATTTTCAATATTTGGATCAGGAAACTTTCTGTATATATCGTTTGATTTTTCTATATTGCATGACGCACTGAAAACGAGATCTTTGAAAGCAGTAAATTTTACCAAAAATCTGGGACCAACATTTTTGCTTCGAAGCACACTAGTTCTTCACATTTCAAACTGTTTTCCCAAATTCGTTCCATCGGGATTAGTAACGCCTGGGAATGGCGTTCAGCCAATTGCGCTTCGGTAACATCTGTCAGAATTAAGCCTTTCTATCTCCTATTTCGATTCTGCAGCGAATCTGATCTGGGGGTTTTATTAGAAAATATATCTCCGACTAACAATAATTCCAGGGAAACTAGTAAGTCGTTCATTTTAATCTATTTTCATCAGGTCCTTGCTGTTGATTTATAACAATTTCACAAATTCAGTAGAAAATGACAGTTACTTTCTAATGTTTCTTCGTTAGACGTTAGATTGCGAACTCGTAGAGCATATTATAGGCTGCAATATGGCATTGTTAAAGAAAATAAATTTAGTTGATCGTAAATTAAATTATAGGAATAAAAAATATTGTCTGCACATAGGAATTATGTGCCCTGGCTTCCCGTGATTGAACAAAAGCTATCGGTAACAAAAGAGCGAACAGGGGCCTAGATAATCGAACAATTCGCTTAGTGGTTCATTTTCAAAGTAACTTCAGTGCAGTGTACAAAATTTATTTTAAGTCCAAATTTAATTCAAGTTCGGTCATTTGAAAGAACAGAAAGTTTCCTTACGTGCCGCGCTAGCGTATAGAGAGCACGTAAACGTCGAAGTTTTAAGGATAGTTTTTCTTTTTCCTTATTCCATCTTTCGCAAACGTTATTATTTGTAATTGATTCTTTTAAACTACTGAAAGAGTATCTAGATTTTTTAGATTTTGAAACAATATCTAGAAAGTATTGTGAATCGTTATTGGGCCGATTGAGCGAAGAAATCGAGAAAAAACATACTCATTTGAAAAAGAAAAAGATCCTGTTGCATTAAAATAATGCACACCTGCGCAGTTTCGTGAAGTTTGAATTAATACAGCATTCTACGTATTCACCGGATTTGGCCCCTAGTGATTTCTTTTTATTTCCAAATTTGAAAAAATGGCTTGCTGGACAACGGTTCACGTTAAATGATAAAGTCGTCGCCCAAACCGATGCCTACTGTGAGGAAATTCCGAAATCTTACTTTTTGGAAGGCTTAAAAAAGCTGGAGAAACGCTTGGAGAAGTGTATATAGTTAAATGGATATTATGTTGAAAAGTAAATAAAAATCTACAGAAAATACTTCGCTTTTCTCTTTTTTTAAGGACTTATTGAACGACCCTCATATCTGCTTCTTTTCCATATTCTTTTATCAGTAACTTTATTATTGAATAATTCTTCTTCTTGACATATATTTTTTACAGTGATTATGTCCATTAATGAACCAGAATACTTGACTTAGATGAATAATGTCGCTCATCTTTTTCTATTGAATTCAAAACAATGATTAACAGCATTAGTTCAGCTTGGTATTTAAAACATCCCACCTCTACGAAAATAAAAGAAAAAACGTATTCAGGTAGGTTTGTCGTGCAGCTTCAGATTCTTGCAAACCAGTTAATTTATGATATCTCAAGATCCAATTCACTAAAGATGGAAAACAGCGCAACCTCCCAATTAATTAATACCGCAGCTACTTCTTTTTAGGGAGTTAGCGGAAGTCGCTTTAATGAGACTGTAAACCAAACTGAGATTTATGTACTTTCATGAGGTCCTGTTAGGATGCTGCAGTGATTGTCTTGCGCTTGGCGAAACTTGCGGTGTAATGTAATTAAAGTAACCGTGTTTGCCTAATTTTGTAGATGGGCGCAAGAGAAAAAGTTTTCGTGGCACTGATCTTTCAAGGATCGTTATCGGTAGCACTCCTAAAGAGGCACGTTTTACTAATAAATTTAATGTTGATAGCTGACTTATTTTAAGTGGTATGAATGGTTGTGTTATAAGGTAAAATGTCAAGTGTAACTTAATTACTTCACCAAAAAATTGGACGAATTATAAAGGTACATCTTTTGATAATTGCCTCTTTAAAACGAGAAAATGTTCACTTTTCGCAAAAGTTACATTCGGAAACAAAAATCTTCTCTTAAGAGGTTCAAAGTAAATTGCATATAATAACAACTTAATTTAAAATGGATATTTTATTCTGCCGGACTCTGTACATTTATTTATGTACTTTTTATCTCCACGTCTGTGCCTTTTTTTGGATTGTCGGTTGAGCATTTAGTAAATATATAGTGTTAGCCATAAAATATATGTAAGCACTTCGTTCTACATGACATCACCGAAAACTGTGACAGCCACTAACTCACGCAGGAAGCATAACCGTTGTTAAATGTTATACGCTGCTCTAATAAAATTACGTACTTACACCGGTGTAAGATCGGACCTAAAAGAAAATTTATATACAGCAACTGCTTTTCTAGTTTTTTGAAGAAAATTATGTATGCGTAATAGAAAATAAAAGATCATTACTTAGCATACATAACTAGAAAGAGATGTATCGAAATTGCGGAGTCTACAAAAATACGTAGAACACCTAATCCAAGTTCACGTCCTTATTTTAATCGCGAAAGAATCACAAAGATAGCTTACATGTTAACACCCTCCCTTTAATGTTGCGAAGTAAAAGGTTAATGATTTTAGTACGTGCAAATTTGTAAATCAAAGCTGTTATCGCTAAATATTTATACTTTTTTACCAGCATTTCTCATCATCTTGCTCGCCGTTTGGCCCCCTATTACGAAATGCGAACGTTATTTATACTTTTTTTTCCTGTGAGGCAATGAACTATTTATGATTCTCATGTGTCCGACAGTTTTCGTCGTTTTTACAAATTCATAAATATGCCAATACCCTAACGACAATGTCCTTAGTAACATCCGAAATCGTGTTAATTTTTAACAATTTAGCCAATTTGTTGGCTTGCATCCAAGCGGAATTCAACGCCCATAAAGACTGTCATTATACATTATAAAATATTTTTGTTGAGATTAAACAAGAGAAATTAATTTCTGACAAATTAGTCGTCTTAAATCCAATATTTTTCATCGAATTGTTACTTTTTGAAATTGTGCCTTAGATTTTTTGTTTAAACAAACATGCACAAGGTGGGAAAATTTGTATCCTTTTATATGTACACAATAATTATTAATTACAGTAAAAGTGAATAATATATACTCGGGCTGTTTTTTTTTTTTTTTTAGAATAAATTCATTGGTTAAAAAGAAATTAACTGTATCCTCTTTTATTTTTAAGTTATAAACAAAATGTTTGCAATACATCCCGGTATATCATTTATTTGTATAAGTAATGGGAAAGTAATTTTGACATTCTTGATGCAACTTTTTGCGAAGAATGGAGTGGTGCACAGAAATGTTCAATAAGTTAATAAAATTTCGAATAACTATTTTTTCCGGTTTTTAAAAGTATACAGTATAAAAAACATTACAGTACACGTAATATGATTTATATTTATGTAGAGAAAACAACCATGTAATTAAATATACTTTTAGATTTTTAAAATACTTCAGATCAGATCAGTAATGCATCTTGAAAAACTAATATAAGCCTCATCTGTCCAAATCACATTCCTAACTGCCTCAACGTCTCGGTGGTCCAGTGGTAAGAAGGCTTGCGTTTGACTGGGCAGAGTTAGGCGTTGTATGTGTTGGAGTCCTGCTAGGATCAAATTTTCTTAGTGAGTCCCGGTATACTTCCGAGTCATAGTTCGCAATTGCTGGACAATAAACTGCGATAGGGTGATAGTAACAAAGGGAAGGGACACTTTACATATAATGCCCCCTAAGGTCATATTAAGTTTTAAAAAAAGTGCTTATACATCCCGTCATCCTGTTTTAAACGAAGGTGTCGAGGTTCTCTTCTATTGTTACTCCTATTCAACATAGTTACGCCATTTTTTTTTGTGGTCTCTGGGTAGCATTCTTGCTTCTTCCCATGATCCCACGAATATTTCCGCCATGCTGTTGTTCTAGGTGGTCATAGATCGTCCTATTTTTACCTACTTCTCTAGCTTCCCATATTTTTTTTACTTGTTGTTGTTGTTGTTGTTGGTTGTAGTTGATGTAGACTCCTAATTTTATATGGCCTGAATTTGTATTTCTTTAGAATACCCAAATCATTTCCTCTGTATCGTCAGTATTATAACATTCTGGTTTTGGCTTGTTAAATGCTGCCTAATTGATTAGATTTTCACTTAATCGATTTAAAATAGAAATAATGTGACTTAAATACGAAACTGCGAACATTTAGTGTTAGACGCCACTACAGTAGTTTCGTTGACAGACCTACTGGATAAAAAAAGTAAAATATTCAAGTACATAACATACATTTATTTTCTGCGTACAGAATAAGTATTCGCTTTTTAATTTCCTATAAACCATATATTTTTGAAAACAGGGAAAAATTAGGTCTAAATTTTATGTCATAGTTCTAAACTTTATTAATATATTGTAAATTTGTTGAGGCGATTGTATTCTGAAAGAAGTGCCTCAAGAATGTCAAAATTACTTTCCTCTGATTTCATAAATAAATACAATACCGGCATGCAAAATTATAAAATTGATTTTTTTAAACTGAAAAACAAAAGACGTTGGCTAATTTCATTTTACACTAATGAACTTATCTCGCAAAAAAACATCGACAATGTTTTATTCATTTTTTTTCTATATCTAATAGTTACAGATACCTAATTACCATATAAAAGTATTTAAATTTGCCACCCTATACATATATCAGTTAATTTTTGACCTTTAAAATGTTTATTTTAGTAACAAATTGTTTTAAAACTCCATATGTAAAAACACCAGTTTGAAAATTTTCCATTTAGTAAACTTATCTGAACTATCTTAGACATGTCGCGGCCACCTAATATATGATGCGATAGTTATCTTAAAGCTCATGCATAAATAAGCAGCATTCAATGAGTACAACTATTAGCTATTTGTCGCAATATATTAACACGCAACGTCGAGATTTAAATCTGGTGTAAAAGTGAGTCATCGCGATACATTTGAGATGATAAAAATGATATTTTATGAATAGAAAAACAGCATACTATTGTCGCGAAAAATAACAGCAGCTAATCGTAAAATATAAATAAATTAGATGATAAAATGTTATAAAAAGCATTTTAAATTCTTGGATATTTTAATATGTATAGGTACACTTTTTATTTTCTAGAAATTTCAAGGAATTCCAATAAAAAATGCAATAAAAATGGATACGTTCAAAACATCTTTTTCAATAATAATAATAATAATCTTGAAAGAAAGTTAATTTATTAACACGGTTTCACATTTGTTTAAATAATTATTAATCTAACCTCAGTCAACATTTTTTTGAGTAATGCTTAAATGAGAAGTTCTAACTATATACCTTTTGCCCTGCAAAATGTGATTTATACTTTAGTAACGGATGCGGCATACTTCGGTTATCGGACCCGGATCCGTTATCCAATTCTTTGGATCCGGATTCATTATCAAGCACTTCGCTTCCAGACTCATTATCCGGTATTTTGTATCCGTATCTTCTATTTTGGAATAGATCTTATTAGTTTGAATAACCTTACATTAGATCTGCCAAAAGCTTTTCACCGTGTTGACCATTCGGTTCTTTTGAGGACACTGTGGCTTATGGGATACAAAAGTAGATCCATGTCCTTTTAGGATCGTATTTAACAAATCGACTACAAATTGTGGAGGCAGCTAATAACGGGGAAATTTTTCCGTCAAGGTGAGAGAGGAATACTCCAGAGCTCTTATACACAAACGATTTATCAAATGTAACATTGTGTTGATAGCGAGAGAGAGATAATTAACATTCTACACTCACTGGAAGATTGGTTTTGTACTAATAACCTCAAATTGCATACAAGGAACAAACATAATAAAATTTAGTCTTAGGGACGCTGAAAAATTACAGTGAAATATGTTAACGAATAAGCGCCATCTGTAATACATGTAAATTTTTCAGCCTTGCAATTGGAAGGCACACAATACTGGAAATTACACATTAATATACTTACAAAAAAAAAATAAAATGCATCCTACGAGAATGACTTCTTAAGAATTCCAAGCTTCAGCAGTCTTAGCGCATATCATGCAGAAGGTATCATGTTTTTGAGGAATTTTGTGAATGTTAAACGTATCTTTACTCTGTAAAAGTCTTATACAAGAAGCATTTTGCATATGCAGAGAAAGGAAACGTGGGGAAAAGTGTTCAAAACCTCACTAAGTGTTTAGTGTTACCCATTTTAACTACAAGTGCCCATGTAGTGCCCTCAAAAATTCTACTTCCACACAAAATTTCTTCTAAATTCGATTATTTTTCGAGTTAGAAAATAGCAAAATTTTATTGGCAATTTTTTTATTAAAAATCTAACTACACCACCGAATTTTGAAGGTGAAGAAATGGTTTTCACCAAAATCTTCCTCGGCACTACAAAAATGAAAAATGAAAGACGTAGTCAAGTATAAATCGAAAACACACATTTAATTTGAAAATATTTCTATGACATGCTATAGTTTTTCCTAGCTGAAGCTATGAAACATATATTAACATCTTTAGAAAGATAATGAAAGAACGAATCCAATCATACCATAAATAGTTTAAATTGAAAAGTGGCACAATAGGCAATAAAATGGTTCTGGTAATCTGCTCTTTTATGCAGAATTGGCTACGAAACAACGGCAAATTATAATGATCGCAAGAATTTATCAATCTGTTAATAACATGCAAGTCGCCTGTTTCATGTTTTCGCGGACGTTTTCCTGTTTTGTTAATTATTTTTAGTTTACTTTATTGAACCTTTATATATTCGTTCGAAAGTAATTTGCAAATATTTCAAAAAAATTATTCTTTTGATATATAGTACAAAATAAATTCCATCAGTATATGCATATACCCTTTACACTTTCGTATGCATGTATGCACATATGTGAACGAAACTATGTATCTACTTCAAAGAAGGTTATCAGACATGGCATATTTGTCAATATAAATCAGAGCCAAGTCGGACGGAGATTTGTGCTGGCAGGCAGATATTTATTTACGAAAATATTCACTACGCACTGTGGCAAGTTTTATTTAGGTGAGCGTTGTACAGTACACCGAAATAAACCCATTCATAAGTTTCAAATTTTATTAGCGACGCTATTCGAAAGCGCTTTTAGCAAATTTTATTCCGTAATAAATTAAATGAAAGCCTCGAAAATGTAATTTTCCAATGTAGTAACAACGTACCTATATGTTTATAGGTTCGTATGCTTTACTGCTGACATCCGTAAATTAACAAACTAAACTGTATATTGGCTAGCGTGATGTCGGTCACCACTTTGCGCATACAATTTGCACACTGAAAGGCCCATTTAATTGAATTGAACAAATTTCAGTTCATACGACTGAAATCTACAATATCATGTTGATTCAAATTAAATATAGTTGGATTAAAAAAATTATTAGTTGCTCATTTCGTGTGTAAGTATACAATAGCAATACAAAAAGACATTTCTGCGAACTGAAATAAATCCATAGCGGTGCTTCCATTATACAAGTGAAATATCTTGTAGCTTAAATTGTTAACAGATTAGTATATTAGATGATCGCCGCGAAACTTATGAACTGACGAATATGGAGGCGGAAAGGATGGAGCATCGCAGTTGCGATCCGACAACTGTATACGCTTGCATTAAGCACTAAAAATAGTTAGCTTTTTCATCCAGTGGCTTTCGTATTTTTAATTCTCAAAAACAATTCTACGTTTTGCGCGGTATATCTCCCCCAATTATCGTTTTCAGCAGAAATTACAAAAATCTATCTCGTAACATTTCCGAAGTAACAAACTTTGCATGTTTCGTTGGGACCTTCGTTGTTACCTTATTTGCGATCTTAAGTTTAACGTATTGTGTGCCGTGGGATGAGTAAGTGAGATTAACTTTCACTTTGACTGCTTAAACTTGAGCTAACAAGATTGTATAGCTGAAAGCATAAGATGCCAGACAAGCATGGCTTTCCTTGGCTGTTATAATACCCACAATATTATTGCATTTTTAAAACTAGCAGCAAATTTTGATGAAATAAGATACAACATACCTTAGCCCTAAACATTAATTTCCTAGATATCTTGGATTTTCTAAAAATTATGTGACATTGAGAAAGACGCTTAGAATAAGTGTCCACATTTTAAAATATCTACAGTATAGCACATATCTAATTACGATTTCAGGATGTATCTTTAATATACTGAGTGTTCGTCAAGCAAATGCAAAGTCTGTCAACTCCAATTGAGCGTATCTCCATTTTTTTAAACAGAACATTCTGTACATGTTCACATCGTTCAATTTCTATTAGATACTTTGATTTTTGTTAAGCATATCCCATGTCTATTTCTTCTATTCTTCGAGTTATTATGGTTTTTATTATTCCGGTCGTATGTATATTCTTAGTAGGTGATGATACATCTATCGTAAATAAATTACAAATGTGCGTTAGAGAAAATGGCGATAAAATGGTAATTGTTACTTAAAATATAATTAAATAAACTATTCAGTAAGCCTCCCATATATAGGTTTATTGTAAACTAGTTTTTGAAGTATTGCAAAAATTAAATTAATATAAACAATAACTTCACCAATGGGATAAATTATAATAATCGTCTTCAGAGCTCGATTACATACTCGAGCAAAATTAATTTATTTAGCAAAACTTATCCTGGTCCTTCACCCATTAACCATTTTACTGCGAGTAAGACTAAAAACAAATTTAAAGTGTTGAACACCCGAAATACCAGAAAATACTAGATTAAACAACCTCTTAGCAGCTGAAGACAATTCTTTCGCCACTCTAAGATAAATATCATTATGATATTGTTGTTAAAGTAGCAAAATAGCAACCTTTTGGTACTGGAGTTGTCAGAAGACAACTTTAACCGGAGAACCAAATTCTGCAAGGTAATAATTAAAACACAAGACAACAAAGCAAATATATTTTTTTCTGAGGAGGCGACATTTTCCCTTTAGGGTTTCGTCAACGTGCAAAATTATGGGTATTGGGGAGCAGAGAATCCGCATTGGATGCATGTGGGATACATTCAGCATCCACAGAAATTCATTGAATGAGCGAGAATTATTGCTACCGGAAATCTGCGATCTTACTTTATTGCAGAAAAGAGGAAACGATACTTAGAGTTCCCTCAGATAACTGTTGCTATTTCTAACTAAGAGGATGCTGATACTCTCGGAACCACGCTGATGACACCGGGTATGCAGAAATATGTCCGTGGGTAGGGTGTTTTTACTCTATTTGCATTGCTTTTGCCATATTTGCCAATACCACGAAGAATCTATTTTAGCATTATTTTTTGGTTATTATTTCTAGGCAATTTTCTGATGCATGTATCTAATTTTATAAATGTGCTGAAATATACACTCGTCGGCTTAAATTGTTATATAGCAGAAATGTCGCTCGTCAAATACACTTGCACGTTACTTATTTCACCACAATTACTGCAATTAATCCTGTTTATTTAATTGAAGCAATTTCTTACTTTCAACAGTGAGTTTGTGTACACAAAACTACATCACATCTTAAGCAATTGAGAAGAGACGAATTTATATTAGGACGCACGACAGAGTATAATGGCTGTGGTTACCTTGTGTAGAGGAATCCTTAATACAATGAGATTCTCCGATGCCGCCTAAACTTGTTGCTTTTGTACTTCGAATGTTAGATATTTACAAGCGTTTTCGACTCTTAAAGGATTAAATATACGTAAAAGAGAGTTAGCAAGCTAACCAGATATTTAAAATTAGACATTCTAGTCTAATCAATAAATCGTATAAAGAATCTAATAATACCAGACATTTATATAAACAGTTACAAATAAACAAGACTGCGGCTTTATTAACGCGTTAGTTGACATAAATTACCATACTTCGCATTCCGGAAAAGAATTATTTGTTACATTAACAGAACAAGTACAGAATAAATATACCCGCCCGCATAATATTCTAAACCGACGATTTTTTTAACATCGCATCGGTGTGCGTTTGTCTGAAACGTTGACAGAAACTTTCAGTGACTGTTAAAGAAATGTGCATGAAAATGAAAAAAAAAAGAGGATGAAGCTTGAGTATCTTTCATACACAAAATAATGTCAACCTCAGGAACTTTCTAAAATTATTTATTGCAACGCTTATTTATATATAAATCCACAAAACTGAATATGCTCTTGAATATGGTATAATGAATACATTATGTACACTCTAAGGATGATTTTTATTCGTCCTATTTGTATGTATGGCAAATAGCAATAGGGCTGCTTTAGTAGTAGTTACTATGATGCGGGCCCCACATTATTTTACGTGACATTTTAAATAGGTACAATTCAATTATGAAAAAAATTTAAATTGCATCCCATGTCAACATTTTTAGGTAAATTGCATCCAATCGTATGTGCTGAAGGTGTGTGACTTTTTTTAACTCTGTAAATTTTACCAGTGCTGAGATAGAGCCGCTGTCCATCGCCAAACCCGGATACACGGAATATTTGGCACTCACAAAACCACCTCAAATTTGAATTTTCTTTTAAATTATTCCAAATGATATGGTACAGTTAGAATTTGTAAACGAAATTTTTACGGCACGATGTCATTGTTAAATTTTCAAAAGCAAAAAAATTGGTGCAGGTGCACCAACGAACTGCACCAACTCTCATTCCTAAATATCTCGAGCGCAAAACGAAATTTTCGTGACACAAATCAACACAAAAGGAACACAAAACGGCGGCATTATTAATTTTTCAAAAATTGTAAAATTATCAACCCTCAATCTCAAAAATCTCAAAAAAGGTGCGAACTCAAAACGGAATTTTAGCTGCACAACTAAGCGTGTGACGAGTACAAAACGCTGCTAGTACCAAATTTTCAAAATCAACAAAAATTGATAAGAATACTACTGAATAAAGATCAACATCAACACTCCTTCTCAGTAGCAATTTTCCAAAAAATTGGTGCGATGGCTGCCAAATAAGTGTTTGAGCATATCTTGTTTTTCGATTATCTCGGGAAAGAGGTGAGCATAAAATAATTTTTTTTTACGGCACAAGTCAGCACAAAACAAGGACGTTTTCCAGTTTTAAAAAATCGAAAGTGCGGTAGCCAACTCCACGAATCCGAACTATCAAGCCATGTGTTATCGTATTGCCTTCAAAAGAATCAATTTGCAGGTTCTATTTTTTGTAGTTAAAATAAAATTCTGACCGTTAGAATTGGGCTTAACAAATTATGAGTAAAAGCTGATATTGCATATAACTAGCATAACTAGCCTCATAAATTAATGAATATCATACGCTTCATGCAACATTTGATTTACAGCTGTTGTACTATTGGGCGAAGCCTTGGGATTGGAATTGACCTTACACTTCGCATCGATTACTATGATTACTAGCCAACCTTGCTAGAATTTTGCTGAATCCAGAGGCTTTTGAACCTTTGGTTGGGATTTTTAACGTGCCAAGCATCATATTAACACGGGTCTTGGGGTTTTACTTAGGCTTATCCGTAATTAAAAGGCAACCGTTCTAACCGGGTTGAAAACGACTTGGGCGCTGCAGTTGAAAACTACACTGCGAGACGTTAGAAGTAAGGATTATTCGAATTAATGATTGCCTGAAATTGGGGTTTTCATTAATTTCTTAAAGGCATTGCTAATTTTTGTATCTATAATTACTTATTTTAAATGAAGCTGAGAATTATAGGTTATTTGTGCTAACGTTGTTCTTTTCTTTTTGTTTTGATACGAGGAATGCATTGCATAGCAAGTGCTTATATAAATATTGTATATACCCATTCAAGTCGTCGATTTTCACATTACTAGTCATCTTAGGTGTGAAGCGGGCTTCACTGATAACGTGGAAGGGGCGGCAATGTCCACATCCATTAATTGCATCTACATCCCACAGTATCCTGAAGTACGTATATCAATTACACGAATATATCTGGCAGCATGAAATCATTTAGAAAGTTTTGCTTTTCTTTCCAAACAATAGTATTTCCTGGATGCCTAAAATTTGACGGTTATTGCAATATTGTTTAGAAATAAGTAAATCTTCTTCAAAGATGTTGAGATCCGGCAGCTTCCAGTCGAATGTTTCTATATTTAAAAGTTTGTTTTGGTTACATGTAAACTTTATCGGTTCGTTTTGGATTTATTTTGAGAAGAATTTACTTCGCCGGTCACAAAAGTCTCGTTTAAATGACAACGGCAGGCTTCATTAGTGTTAAGAGACCCCCAAGCATGTCCACTTGAGAGTTATATATAACCGAAAACAACAGCGTTTTCAGTCGTTAGAAATTAGAGAGCCCCATAAAGTCCCTATGAAAACTTATAATTTTAGGACACCTCTTACAGCCGTTGTTTTATTGGCGGAATTCTTTTTTAATGATGTCGTATTTCACATCGAAACGAGATTGTCATCCGCTTCCATTACCAACTGCTGTTAATGGTCTATTTCTCCACGAGATTCCCCTGTTATCATTTATATTATTTTATTAGTTTCGTGAGGACAAAGTTTACGATCATCCGATTTATTGAAAGTATTAAGTAATAATTGCATAGCTATTAAGAAAAATGTTAGGAATTTAGAAAAAAGTTTATGCCTGATGATATATCCTAAAATATTTCTCATTATTAACTTAAAGATAAACAATATTGCGCTTAAAATAGACATACATACATGAAATTGAGTAGTGGCATTTAAAGAATACGGCAGCGAAGTAGCAAGACCCCGATTCAAAACATTCCAAGCGGTTATAGAGGCGGATGAATTAATGAATACGAACGGGTTTCCCTTAAATATTTAAAGTGGAACGCGTGCAAATTAGCCGCACTTACCATATACTTTACCGTAGGGCGGTCTAAATGATAAGATTTGCATTCCTGATGAAATGAAATATTCATTTCTGGAAAATTGAATTAATAATTAAAACGCAATGCGCCTGGTTTCAAAGTGCTTGCTTTGCCATTTTTTAATTTTTCAATGTATACAAAGTCCCCGCGGTCTCCGATGATTATAGCTTTGTCAATTGATATTTTTCGAAACGGTTTCTTCTTGTTCTGAGGTTTGATCCCGGGCATGGTTTAAAATAACATTGCCGTCTACAGAGTATCTCTTAAGTTCGCAGCCATCCTCGTTTAGTTCTGAGACCATGTAATAAGATACTATTATCCTAAAACTAAGGGTTTCAGAAGTAGTAGGGTTTCCTTTACATTTACAAACGCCGTTATTTCTCCTGGAGTGTGTATTAGACAGATGTGCCTAGATTAGAGATAAAATATCCCAATATTCACGCACTTACGTGGTTCAGAAATGCTAAGCTCACTCCCGCAATATGTTGCTATTTCTGTTAGACTTTTTTTAATGGAACAACCTATATATGTATTAATTTAGTTTTGAATTTTTTGCAAAGTGGGAAGGAGGGTAGTTTTGGCGGAGCAAAACATTCCTTTTCTTCAAATGCGGCCGCTTCCCCGAAATTTCTTGTCAAGTAATGATGCGTTGTATGGCTCCATTATTTTGTTTTCTTTTTCAATATAGTCGATTAACAAAACCTTCACGACTATCCCAAAATATAATCGCCGTTATCTTTCCGACTGCTGAACTTGTCCTTCGCAGTTCACTGTTTCGACTGTGCTTTGGCTTCATAAGTGTACTGTTGTATCCAAGTTTCATCTACCGCTTCAACAGGGCTTTGGAAATATTCATCCTAATGCGTGTTTGATCTTGAGTGAGCAACCACGGTTGGCTTTTTCATATCCAAATCTTCAATCAATATATGACAAACAGACTCTTTCGAGATGCTCACAGACTCTGATATATTGCTAACCTTCGCCTAATACTATTTGGTAAACTTTTCCGATGTTCTCGACTTATATTTGCGTCGTATTGCGTTGAAAATGCAAGAAATTAGTGACGGCTCCACATTTTATCTTTTCAATTTTTACGACTGCCACAAACGACTGTTAACAAGTGAACGTCGAACATGGCTAATACTTTCAAGAGTCTCTCTCGCCGCATGCTGCAACTCTACAACGACAAAATTACTAATTTTAGACTACTAAAATATTAGTAATTTTTTGTCTAAAATTTTGCAAAAAATTCAAAACTAAAATAATATTATACAGGCTATTCTATTTAAAAGGAATATTTCTTTTACAAAGATGTACGGGCATCGCATTAGCAATTTGGAAATACGTAAATTCATGTATATTGACTGGTTTTACGTCTAATCTAGGTGCTAAACTATTAAATCTCTCTAAACATCCGGAGAAATAACGGTTTCTATAAATGTCGCCTCAGAATTACAATGATTCCAAGAATGCAATCTCCATTCACGATGACACAATCTTTCAAGACCGTGGACACGAATCACCCTGTATATATATAAAAAATGAATACACGGCGCTTTTCCTGAATACATTTATGTATACTTTTTGGTTTTATTACTCCTGTTCATTGGTAAGATTTTCCGTTTTATATATAAACTAACTTAATGTATTTCTTATCCTCACAGGATGTATAAGAAATAAGTAAAGATCAAAAAGGGAAGTAGAGTGTAAAGATAAACATTGAAAGGTTATATAGTTATAGTACAAGCCTACCAATAGATGTATGCAGTTCATAGAAAAACATATAAAATAGTGGTATTGGGCAATTTGTACGGGAAGCGCACATTAAAAACTATAATCGATATACACAGAGAATGGTTTCTCTAATTCGAGAATTGTTTTATTCAAAATTTTGTAACATTATTCTGGCAATTTTTAAACGGTAGCAGGTAGTATTTTTAGAAAAAGACGCAATATTTTCTTTATTCACTTTCGGTGTTGTCGATAGTTTACTTTCATTTCTGGTGTTACCGGAAGTGGTGCTCATCACAATTTTATCACGTTTTTGGAAAGGTTATGGGGCGAGAATAGCATTGAAGTAACATTGAAACGGAGGCAAGTTTTCTGTTAGAAACTTAAATGAACTTACCATAATTAATTGCTATCAAGTTTAACAAAGTGAACAAACAATAGTTGTTAGTGACCTAATAATTCGAATCGTCCTGTGCATTTTTATTTCCTATCGTTGGTAGTTAGAAATAAAACCATAAAACTCATAAAAGAAAGATTGTCACCTCTATCACAACACTTCACTAACACTGCTGATTCACGTTTCGATAACTAAGCTATCATCTTCAGCAGTAAAACCGAACTATCAGTCTTAGCTAAAACTAATTTAAGTAGGTAAAGGTTGGAATTTAGAGGTTCTAAATCTGAATTAATTAAAACGTGCTTGTTTTTGTTGTTGTTCAAGCCTTCGTAACAACTTAAATGTACGCTGTTTATATTATATATTATCTACATCGTGATGTTCTTTTCAAGCATACTTCTTGAATTATAATGAGCCAGACGCCCTCTATACCCAACTTTCATCCTATTACTAATAGACTTATGGAAAATCTACTAGTAATAGGATGACACTAAAAACTGTCTGGAGACAGTCTGGTGTTGGCAGGTCAAATTTGCCAGATTTTCACCAATTCTTGTGATTAGCATAAAACCGTAAAGGGGTTCGTGTTGCTTACCGGTAACCCCAACAGTCGACACGAGGCTAGTAGCTTTGAAAATTCAGACATTTCCTCTACCTTGGTACCCCTTGGTACCTACACTGGTATAAACAACTAATCAATGAAAATATACAGAAAAAATTAGATACTTACTTTCTAAATTTTAGCTTTAAAAACGAATCGAATGTAGTGACCCAAAATTTGTAAAAAGCCTATTTATAGCTTCTGACTAGATATCATACTCGGGACAAGTAATAACTTAGAATAATTTAATGTGAATCCCAAACATCGTTCCTAAACTTCAACTTAATATTACAGGCACAGCTACTGATCACTTGATGGCAGCACGCATTTACTTATTTTACTTATCTTTCGATGTTATTGCAATAAATACTGTTTATTACGAATCACACGAAAATCAGCACTGGTGAAATTTCGTCAGACAGAACAACACTGCCTGCGATTTATGTTTTCAAATAATTATCATTTACCAAAAGGGATCTACAAAATACAATAATATTTGATCAATATATCGCGAGTACTTCTGATCGTTTTATAATCTATTTAAGATAAATTTTGCATTGTATAACTAAACAATTATCAACTGAATATACTAATGTTGAATTTATTTCCAAACACACAATGAAACCATTAAAATATTTGTGCAGGAACAGTAGCGCTGCATAGATCCACCTCATCACATTATAAAAACAAATAATCGCCACATTAAACCGGCAATATAATTAATTAAAAGAAAATATGCCTGGAGCAAAACAAAGCGAACCCAAACATAGGCGCTTCTACATTTCATTGTTTAGACAAATTAGGCAGTATTTTATAAACATGACTTCACGTAAACTGAACATTATAAACAACGAAATGAGCTGCATAAATAATTCATGTATTTAATACAGACAGTGAATTTTTCATCAACATTTAGACAATCTGACATCGTGAATAAAAGACTATGAATCTCTAGCCGTGAACTGAAATAACGAGTAATAAACGATTTATCTGCGCCTCAAACAGTGCGTTTAATTAGTTCTAGAAGAGTGATATACAGAGTGTCCGCCTATGCAATTTAGCAAAAAGGTTTTCAAATAATAAATGTTCGTAGATAAACATAATGAAAAGTTATGTCCAAGTATGCAGGACGTTTAAAATGTTCTTTATTTATAAAAATTAACATAATTTTCCTCTAGTAATAGCACCTAAATCACAGCATTGTTAAGGCAGCGATTGTCACGCTAGTAACCATTAATATCCCGAGACCGGAGATTACTCCTCTACACATACAGTTGTATTACGGGCCAAAATCTCATTAACTGATTTAAATTTAAACATATAACACGCATATTTCCTTCGGAAATTAATAGTAATGTAAATATTGAGTTTGCTAGGTCCTCTAGTGAGTTTAAAATAGACATGAGCGTATGCAAAAATTGCATTATTAAATTTTACCATCGCTTTAGTGTTTTCATAGTGATAGAATTCACTCTACACAGTCGAGAGAAATTGAATTTTTTTCGTGTTACGTAGGGATTTCTTACAACTATAT
Organism: Oryctes borbonicus; assembly: GCA_902654985.2. NCBI lineage: Eukaryota > Metazoa > Arthropoda > Insecta > Coleoptera > Scarabaeidae > Oryctes > Oryctes borbonicus. Next base: position 10,022,451 of record LR736861.1, on the reverse strand, counting down.
TTTTCCATCAGATTACTGTGCTTCATCACAACATTTATAGCCTATAAATACGGATGACATCACGTAATCTAGAAAAATATACGCATAAATAAATATGTGTTAGTTCCAGCCTAACTTATTGGGCCATATCTAAAGCAGTTTTAATTAATCGACAATTAAAAATCTAATTAATCATGCGCTTGGAGATAATTAATCTTATGCGATTAAATGCACACTTACAGTGACAGACTACTTATTAAATAAAATCTACTGCGACCCATTAATTACGAATTAAGAATGTGACCGGCTATCTTACCTATTTACATAGATTCTTTTTGTTTATCGTTCGTAATTTTTTAAAAGTCATTCGTGAATAAATAAATGTAATGTAATGTAAAATTGTATATTTTTTCATTACATTAGGTAATAGATCTAACTCGATTTGCTCCCGATTTTGTAGAGGAGCTCTTGGATGTTTAGTGGAAAATGTAAATAAAAAATATGTTTGTTTGGAATCTGCCGTAACGAATAAAAGAATTTATATTTTTTAGCTTATCGCATTCGAAATTTAAAAATTAGTAATCGTTTTGCTTGCTATTTAGGAAATATTCAAGAAAATGTCTGTGGTACCTATTTCATATAATGTTGTAACAATTCCAAATGAGCAAAATATTTACGATGGTGAGAAGGTGGAGGAAATGGCTACTTTGCTAGAAAGAAAAATGAGCACTAATTTTCACATATCTTTGAAATGTACAGTACATTCTAAAATGTTTAAGGAATTTTTATTTTTTATTATATACGCAGCGATAGAAAACTTCTTTATTTCCTAAAAAATATCTTGTGTTTTTCATGATGTTGAAGATTAGTGTTTATAATAAAAATAATTATTATTTTGTTTTCATTAAGCATTTTATATCTATTTTTTAATAAAGCACATTTAAATTTCAACATTTCCATTTATTTAAATATATAGATAGTTTACAAAATTATGTCTTTTAGCAATAGCCGCAGCACCTTCATTATTCTCTTCCACTTCAATATTATCATGTTCATTCTCTAACGCACCATTAAACAAAACTACATTTACCAAGCATACATTATGTAAAATGCAGACAGAAAGGATCAGTAAGGAAATGAGGTTTAACCTTACTATTTCAAGCAGACGAAACCGACTTTTCAACAGTCCGAAAATGCAATTGCAATAACTACCCTAACTCGTGAAAAGTTTCTATTAAAATTTTTTTGTGTTTCCGTTAGATGTCCGATGTCTTTAAAACCGACTAGTAATTTTGTTGTTAATTTGTAAACATCTAAAAAAAGTTTATTACAATCGCAAATTCCGTAGAGAAGGACTGATGGAAAAACTCTTTCTATTAATTTACGAATTGGGATGTTGACGAGGCTTCTCTATACGTATGGCATGTATGTGTGGCATCCGCCGCCTGCACCTACGATTACTAAAAATTCCTGTTCTTTTAATTACGAAGGTCTAGGTAACTTCCTGTTTCTACCCGGGAAACCATTTACTCCTTCAAAATCATTAATGATTTGAAATGCTCTTTGCCTGTCAGGAAATACAATAATTTTCATTTGCTTTGAATAGTCTCTTGCACATCCTGTACACAATTTTTCAACAAGAAAAAAATATTAAAATGCACCCAAAACACCAAAGCTCATATCAGAGATTGTTTTTCAATTGAAATCTCCGATTGACCTCTGCATGTCCGATGATTATCAGCAGCAGTATGAATGTGTATCAAAAGAGCTTCAAAGGCGGTTGAAGTCATCCGGAAAAGTCCCTTGAATTGCCGGTTTTGCGTTTTTTTTTCTGTTATTTTCCCCTTCATCTGGCTTCAACAGTTCATTCAAAAGTAACTTCGCAGCTGTAACGATAATCAATTCCCTCATTTAGTTTTTTTTTAAGTTGTCTCGTTTAGCTCGAACACGCTCCTTTATTCGCGCGAAACTCTGTAAGCTCGCTAGTAAAGTGATCGATTATCCCTTTGCTCTAAACGCGGAATCCAGGTGCTCGCAGCATGTATGTCATTGAATTCTACGCATGTGAACCATTCCGCTTCCGGTATGTTTGGTACGTATTTTATACAAGATATTTTATAATCTAGAACAAAGCAAAGCATAAAGCGTTTTCATAAAAATAAGTCTTCCAGAACTTATTCATATTTCAACAATTTACCTAAACAAATTATTATTATACCAAAGAACTAGTATAAAAACTGTTTACACGTAAGTTTATAGCCGCAAGAAGAGAATCCTTATTAATGCTGTTATCACCTGCTGTGGTCGGAACGTATACTGGTCAAATAAAACCTGGCGCTAAGATTTTGTTACATCTCACATCCAATGAATGCATGATCTAACCAAACGACTACACGAGTAAGGATATTTGCGGCGTAAATTTTGTAAGTTCAATGTATGCATTTATTCGGTAATTTAACATATTAAAGAAATAATCATGCAAATTATCTACAATAGTTGTAGTTTAATGTGACGATGTAAATTTTACGTGCTTCTACTCGAATACTAATTAAATCTAACGTCGATTATCGTAAGTACACGTGTTAATTTCTTTTATTTATAAAAAAAAAATTTTTTCATGTTAAAGGCTATTCTATGCTTGTGATAGATGTTGTCAGTTGCTTAAAAATTCACAATTTACAATTTCCGTTTAATTAACAGTTTTCCTTTTCTAATAATTATAAATTAGAAGGAATCTCCTTTGGTTCGTATTTTCTGTTTATAGTTAATTTCTCTGTGAATACACGCGTTTTCTTTTATTTGAAATTTTTCCAAAGTGTTTTTTGTTGTAGTATAGTTATCCATGTGGCTAATTGCACCTTATTAAATTTTCTAGAAGATTTATTCGTAATTTTACTGCCGCTCAAAACGTTATTTTATTGTACTAGAAATCGATTTTATTCCAGTTTTATATATCATGCACGGCAGACATGGACTTCAATTACGTAAACTCCTTTCGAAGAATGTTGTTTTCCTAAGTTTTTCGTTGAAATTGCTATGGCGAATCTTCCTTCTGCATTCTTGTTTGTTGAAATATTAAGTAGAGAAGATACTAGGAACCAAGCAGAAACATGTCCGCTAGTTAGTGAGTTGATTCTCCTTACATTGCCGTGAGTAATTCCATCAATACTAAGACGAGCTGTGTTAGCAGCATTTTTTTGGTTATTGTTTCTAGGAATGTATTTTGTAAAGTTCAAGGTTAGCTCTCTCACTTTAGGTAAAGAAGATAAATAAAATTCTATATCGCAACATATAATTCAGGTGTTGAAAAATACCTCTCGAGATTTGCAGTAAAGAAACTACAACGTGTGAATCATGATGAAAACTTTATTCGCCATGTGTTTACGTCAGATGAAGCACATTTCATCTGAACAGGCAAAACATTCGACATTAGAATAAAGCCATTACCTAGTTATGATTTAGTGTGCAGTTTCATCATCTGAGATTATTGGGCTCTAAAGTCGTTGCCACCCTCAAAGAAAATTACGGCGTAGCTTGTTGTCAGCTTTGCCAGATTTGACAATTCTTAAATAACCGTCGGTGCATTTATACTTCTAAATTACCTACGAACTCCAATTAATTAACATTTGGTTTGGAGGGAAAATAGCGAGAGTAACTGAAGAGATACACCCAACACTATGTTATTGAGGCACGAAGTTACACGTCAAAATCTTTGTGTTATCCCAAGGGGGAAATCCTTTAGATTTATCCTAATCTCAGGAGTCTGAACCCTAAGGCCTGGAGCTAGCGGTCGTGGTTTGATTCAATTCCAGCTTTCTGGGTAGCGAATATCCCAGCAGGTACGATTATGATAGGGCTTTAGCCCGGCCATCCCCGTTGCATAGGCTTAAATCACGGACGGGACGATAATATCTCACGGGTCTAAGTCTAAGAGAGGCCGATAGTTCTCGCACTTGGCCGACCTAGACCCCAATGGGCCGCTAGCTGTCGCATTGAGCGGTCTAAAGCCCAGCGGACAACTTGCGAGGCAGGTTCCGAGAGATCGTTACCCATTAAAGCTTGGGAAGGGAACTCCTCAAACATGGGAAGCGCAGGGGACGGAGAGCGAAACTAGCGACCAGCCAGTTTTCTTCCAGTGAGTGACGGACTCATGCGGGCAGTTCTTAGTTGGTCACTAGGAACCGGCTAAATGCGAAAGGGGGTCAGCAGCTTTCGTTTATGTGAGATTAGCACCACCATTATCTGAATACAGCTTGTTTCGTGAAGAAATGGAAATATTTTAAGGACATGTCTAGGAAGCTAAAATAAGCAAAAGAAGATCCTATGTTCACGCCCCAATTCCATTTGTTGCAGAAATATTTTATCAACAAAAAAATAATATTATTCCCCATAGTAAATAAATGTATCGTTTTCTAAAACAATAAGGATCCGTGTATATTAATAACTTTAGAAAGTGCATTACATAAAGCTACATAAATTATTTCGATTATGTTATATTGTTACAATGTGCTTAAAGATGTATAGCACTATAGTGTATTTGCATATTTCAACAATTATTTGAATGGTACCTCGACTTTTGCACAAGATTAAAAAAATGCGTAGACAGAAGTGATTCGCAACTTTAACGAGGCTATTAAAAAAAAAATAATTTGAATGTTTTGCTCAGCATAGACATTTTTTAAATATAAAATTTACTGAAAAATATCTACATAATTATGTATTGTTCGTTAATGAACGATTTTGTGTGAAACATCATTGCAGATAATTAAGAAAAAAATTAAAAAATCACTTTTGTTCGAAACACGTTTAAATGAACGTTATTTAATAAGTCATGCTGAGCGTATACGCTACAAATTCGAGCTCGACTTTGCAGAGTTGATCCCAGACTATACGGTATGAATGTATTTGCATGAGCATATCGCTATTCTATTAAACAAATGAGATCTTGTCGACTCCTTCATTGTCGTATTTTGTGTTGGGATATCACATACTGTTATGTACGAGCAACAACCAAGTAGGTACACACATACAAAACGTTGAACGTGGGCGTCTGGTAAGTACATATTGAGGCAACAACGTTTCACTTAGGCGATGTTATCCTCGTTAAATACATACGTAAGTAGTCGCAGGCACACATATCTGTCATACGAGCAGGGCTTTGCCAGCTGTCTCCTAACTTGATATTAATTAGCCGTATTCTGCGGTGGCGCTATATGCCAAGATCATCTACCCAGCAGAGATATTAACTCACGCTCGTCCATGTCCGTAATAAGCGACGTCCTGCTTAGCAGACTCTGATTAATACTAGAACTAAAAGGTGAACGTTTACGGTATGAGATAACAGGATAAGTTCGGGATGGACGCGTCAACTTTTAAAATAAATTAATTTTCGGCATAAATTTTCCTTAAAACTGTAGTAACTTGTATGTTCTTTAACACAAAAGCGTTAAAAACACATTTTCTCTCCTAAACGTCACTTCACATACCGCTAATGGCAGCAACTTTTCATTTTGTACTTGTTTTCTTAACATTTAACACAATTTAACATTGTTTTTCTAATTTTTATTTGTGTCTCCACCTTCAAATCGACGCTTAAACTATTTCATGCAAATAAGGATAGATAATTATAATGCATTTACCGCAAGTTCAACTAACGTACAACTATATAATAAGATAATAAAATAATGAACGTGGAAAAGGTGCAATTGATATTTTATAAAAAGCTGTAAATTATTATAAACATGGAATGTCGACCATACCTAATGACTGCCGCAGCATAAAAATAATTCAAATGAATGCTAAACGCATATGCATAGGTGAATTCATGTATACATAATGTCCAGACAAATGTTTTTTGCAGTATCACTTTCATTTGTAGCGCCGTGCAATTACATATCATAACATAATTTCGTCCTGTTTAATGCGCAGCAACCAATAACGGTAATGGTAATAGCGCATTGTTCACGATTTTAATTGACGAAGCAGTTTCAGTTGCGGTATTCAAATGATTTAACATTCCACTAAAACTAATAAATTTCATTCGTACTAATTCGAAGGATAGAACGTTTTTATAAATGTGCTGTAAACCTAATTTGCGTTGTTACCAATGAAAGCCAATTGTCAAATCAGATTGGATAGAGTAATATAAATTATTATTTCAGCCTTCACTGCGAATACGCACTTGATTCATTCGTTGTGGGCTAGAAATTCATCATTACATACCTATACTGTTCGTATTTATTGTCTTTTTTATTAAGTGAATCAAATTCAATCGCTATCTCTTGTTTATCATGTATAATATCTCAATTTAAAATTGTCATAGCTTATAGTCACTCTTATTGACCGTCGCTTCTCAGAACCATACATGCAAATAGAAATTTATATGACACATATGTATGTAATACGTACGTAGCGTTTAATTTCTAGCTTGGCTAACAATGCATTAGTGAACTTTTTCTGTTTATATCTGCTCTGTAAGGACTGCTTAAATAGGAAAATCTATCAATCTTTAGTTAAGTATGAAAAAAAGATTCAATATTATCCTTCGTAAAGCACCTTTTTGTATTTTAATGACAATCCAATTTTTTATAGAACTAAAAGTTGCCTCTTTAAAATGTTGAAAATGTTTCTGCACCTCTGCGTTACTCCCATCCATCATTTTAAGCATAAAGTTAGTTGAATACAACAGATAGTAAGATTGTCGCAAGAATGCTTATTTCTTAGAATTCGAATGTCAGGCAGCCTATTCTTGGGCCAAATAAAAATATAATCTTAACACGAATTTATTGGCGAATTAATTGAACATGTTGAACTGTAACTTGTACAACAACAAATATGCTATGACTTGAGTAAGTTACTATCCAGAAATCATACGATTAATTAAATCGAATTTTGCCACGATTTTACAAGGATTTTTCACTAACTTTTCTCTTTTAATACTAATTCGGTAAAAAAAGTACCAATTTCATTTACTTTTGTTGACATGCGCTGCATGTGAAAATTTCTTGAAAAATATCCATATAAAATTCGTACTGTGCTAGAACTCAAGCCCGGTGATCACGTAGTAAAAATGCAATTACAAATAAACCACGATCCTCGTGTTATGAACCAGAATATGGTTTCTGGTTCATTGTAAAAAAGACGGTGTTTGGCTAGTACACTGGCCACAGCACCAAAAAAATTTTGGAAAATGATGTTTATTAGTATCAAAAATGCTTACGTTACTTATAAACATGTAAATGAAAGACAACTCAACCAAAGAAAAGTAAAAGTAAGAAATGTTACCGACTGGAACCAGCGTTGCATAACCCATGCTTCAAATAAAAATCTTCTCAGGGAGTGGTCCTTCTGGGTGCGCCTGAACTCGCTTCACGTGCTTTACCTTGATTTGCAATCTACAGGTTCCAACACCGTAATACAGCCGGATGATTCGATTAAGTCTATACGTAATTTCCCGAAAACTAACACCGCCTGCGTGTGGCTCAATAATCCGACCACGTTCGAAGGAAATTTAGAAAGTGCATATTTTCGTCTGTGAGACATCACTCACAATTGCCTGAAACACACTGCACGCATTTTACTCATTTTAGTACAACCATTGGATTGTAACAGGTGCCCTGTAAAAAGATCTGTCTCTAGATCAATGTAATATGATAAACAATCATTTTATGTTGACCTTCAGAAATACATTTATGAAGTTTTAACGAAATACTCCAACAATTTACGGGTGCTGAAATTTTATTTGTTTCCAATGTAACTTTACAGAGAAGAATTATTAGTTAATATTTCGTTATTGATAACATTCCATATAACATTTTTTTTTAGAAAATAACACAATACTATATTTAGTGCAATAAATATCATTAACTTCTTGTTTGCATACATGGACCAAACAAACGAAATAAGTTAAATGTTGGAACCTGAAAAAATTATGAAGTCTATTAAAAAATTAAAGCAAATGCTTAAAAATTCATACAATTACATGAATGATTAGAAAACCTTTTCTTGCATTTATGGGCGCGTACGTGTTTTGAGCACAACAAAACTCCTGCTCATTCTTCGCAGGAAATGGTCAATACGACAAACAAAATCTTTCGAAACGGGTGGATTAGGCAAGCAGAAATTTAGTAGAATAGCCAGCGCGATCGCCGAATCTAAAGACGGTTCTTACGGGGATTTGTAAAATATTATGTTTACGAAAATGTAAAAGAGAAAATCGGAAAAGCCCTTCACCCGAAACGCTGTTAGAGGTGGCTCGTAATTTTGGAAGTAGGATATAGATTTGGTAAACAACACATAAGTATCGGCGACTTCCGTACCACACAAGTTTAATTAATTATATAATAGTTAATCCTATCATTATTAAGGATACAGATTTGTTTAAACCAGGAAGGAAAATGTGCGTTCCTCACATGTTTTTCTTTTAACTCTGCTCTATTTGCTCTATTTCAGTTGTTTGGTATGTGTATTTTGGCTAACTACAAATTACTTGATTACTTGTTGCACTTAATTGAAAATTCTTATATCATGACAATGTATGTGTACGCTTATAGTATTTAAAATTTTATTTTGATAAATTAATGCACATGCTTACTAACATCCCTTTTACCGAAGTCTTGCGCCGGCACCATTATTTAAAGAGAACTCTCCAGTAACATTAATATTGTATATGTAAGTATGGGAGGACCTCGTACTTTAGCAATGTTCCAGGACAAAAACAGGCGAAAGAATCAGGTTCGCCTAAAACAGTAAAAATAGTGCTATCGTTCAGCAAAAGGGACCTTAGATTACCGGCGGAATTTCTGACAGGTCATGCAGCCCTAAAATATCACCTATTCAATCTAGGAAAAGCTGAGGATGCCGTCTCTGTCTAGAAGATTTAGAAACGGCAGAACACATTTTATGCCATCAGTCGCACTCGATAACAATATTTCAGTAAACTGTTCTTGACATCTACCGAACTAAGGGACGAAGATCCTAGAGTAATATTAAGGTTTATTAAGACCCTCCAATTTCTCTAACATATAGAAGGGTATTTTGTTACAAAGATCTATTGAGGTCGTAGTGACTAAAGGCTTCTGTGCCTCTGCCCAATAATACTAATAACATTAATATTAAAAAGTAATCATAGGGTTGGCTATATAGAGTGCAGTTGTTTTTCAGCGTAGAATCAGGAAATGAAATAATGTACAGGATGTTCTATTTAATATGAGCTTAATACTTACCTACTTTCTAGACACTAGACACTTTGGAGGCTCGAAATGTTAAACTTAATAACTTCTATTCAGAACGTTTTGCTTTAAAACTAAATATAGAGTAGCAATTTCAAATTGCCACTTCCTTGGAGCAACTGTACACAGTATTTCATAAATTTATATATTATTAATAACTCTTATTTAAATTTTAAAATTAAATTGTTCAACATATTCTAGAAACAAAGAATTTATAAGGGGTAAACATAATTAAATTAAAATAGGTTACCGGAATTGGAATAAGGTTGTTTACACATCAAAATAAAGCAATTTTCTTTTTCAATATAAAGGAGCTGTTTAAATGTGGGACATAAAATATAAACCGTTAAAAATATTTTTATTCGCTACTGTTTATTTAGTCGAGCAAGTTGAAGAAGAACTAATGTACCTAATGAAAATTCAGCTGATTTTAATATAAGACAAATAATAAATATTTACTAACTTAAACTATCGTTCTAAATTGGACAATAAAATTTGTATACATGACGTTCACTCAAGCCTTCTAGATCGTTGACCTTAAAAGCATTTAGCAATAAAATTCATCATAACTCGATGCACAGCGATTATTACCGTGTTGGATGTGAGAAACAATATTTGACGTTAATTATAGAGAGCGCATGTCAAATGTTCAAACAGACAACATTTACATTACGGAGCTTTCATAATAAAATCAATGAAACTCAGAGGACTCCATAATTATTGTCTATAACGTATTGTAGAGTTGATATTATTTGTCACCTGAAGGCTTCGGGATATCTTTGATTGATGGCGCCATGCATATGTTAAAATCCGTCTAATAGAACACCTCTTAATGGTTCTCCTATCACCGGAGTAGTGATATTTTTTTTACATACTCATGTAGAATATATTATATCGGTCTTTAATTAGTGATAACGAAATAAGGGGTTGATTAGCGAAACAAACAAGCTTGTAAATATTCCTTTTTTTATACTCGGTTGTTATCCACGATGTACTATTGTGGATTCGAACCTATAGGTTGCAGGGATGGTTGGCTACAAAGTACGAGAAGTTAGACTTTTTAATACAACAACTTTTATTTTCTATAACAACTAACCACAATAATTCAATACAAAAAAGAGGATTAACGTATTATCCTAAATAAAAATAAAAAAAGGAAATATTTGATATGTCTGCTGACCTTTATGGTCAAGACTGAAGAGATACCAAATTAGATCTGTCAAAATTCAATATTGATTTTTTTTTTTGTTATACAAGCGGTTCTAACCTTAATTACTAAGTTAGATCAACAAATTAAAATTTTTAACGAAAGGATACTTTAACAAATAACCTGGAAGAATTTTATTATTCGGTAAATGGTAATGTGTAGAGTAGGATAGACCAGTACCTTAATTGTTCAGGTTGCTATGGAACGGTTGATTGGGGTAAGCGTTCCTAGCGAGTTTCCCCAGGAAGAATTCTGGATAATTTAGGATGTAGGGCTTATAGGATAAATACTTAAACAAATATAGGAATTACTAGGTATATTGATTGAATTGTACAGATACAATAACTTGTTAGGAAATACTTGATAAATTCTGGCGTCGTTTTGTAGAAAAACGCAACAGACTTCTGCCTCTGATGGAGAGTCCGGGGGCCTAGTAAATTTTAACGAATCATGGAGTGGCGTCCTTTTCCAAAACGGCCCCTCATTGGGATACAGCTTAGAATAAACAAAATAGCATAGGAATCATTTTTAAAATGAAGAAGATATCAGGAAAGACATATTAGTTCCTTTTTTAATTTGACAAATAATCAAGTCTATTGAATTCAGGTAAATTTGATACCTATCTCTACCAATTTTCTTATTTTAAAACTTTCTATTAATGATTTTAGTATGGCACCGAATAATACCTTGTGAAGCAAATTTACTAATAATATGGTACAACTCTGTACCTGATGTTTGAATATAGGGCTTTCCCCTGCTTTTGTGTAAGTTTTCTTTTACATTTTAACTTATCTTTACTTCAAATTTGTGATATTTAGGTTTGACAGTTTTATCGCTGATAATCATGCATATTTAACTTAATCTATTCTAAAACTACATTTACTAAATTCTTATATGCTACCTAAACTATTTATCAACGTCCACTATTCTTGTCTTTGGTTATTTTACATAATTTTGATAACTTAATCTAAATGACATTATACAGAGTGTCTCGGTATAAGTTTACCTTTAAAAAATTGTGTTGGGTATCTTTTTAAATAATTTTTTTTAATTAATTTTTTTTAATCTCCACGTAATGGCGTAGTGGGTGAGCCTGCAATCGGGGCTACGACAGCTCCTTTCTCCGTAGTTACATAACTCCCTGGCTTACCTCTCCGCCTCGACCGGTCTATTGCGGGCGACAGTGGTTCCCTTTCAATATATATGTTTTTTAAAGAATTCGGATAGTGAATTAATACTATTGACAAGTGTCGGTGCAAAATACGGAGTCTGTCTATTCATATATATATATTTTTTTTTTTGTAAAGATAATTAACGAAAAATTAAATATCCCAATTCTTTCTTTAATCAAATATCGTTGAAATTTACTATATTATTTACGTCCACCTAAAATGTACAAATCTATTATGTAATTCTTATTCGTTTCATAATGGATAAGAAATAATCTAAAATTAAAAGAAATAATCCCTTTGCCCTTTACATCGATAAAAAAATTTAGCAATCAGTTTGTCACACATCATCGTTTGGGACGATGAAACAGATTACTGAGAGAAAAATTAGAGGGTATCAGGATCCTATTCCTTGATTACTTATTCTTTCAAAAACCATTCGAAATCTTTACGGCCATGGAATATTCAAGTTTGATTATTCAAACGAACGGTGGGTATTGTATGGGTCTATCATAAAGAGTTCGAATTTACGTCAAAGTTTGAGAATAGCTTCTCTTTTATCGTAAAATTTTCGTAACACATTATTTGCTGTTTATTCTTATTTAAACTACTGAAAGAGTATTTAGGGGAATTTCGATATCTGCCGACCATGAAAATGAATTAATTTTGTTAGAAAACAATTAATTGTAATTATAACATTACAATATTTCGAAATATACTAAAATTATAATATATTTTTGCAGTCCCCATTTTAGCATCAAAACATTTTAAAGTTTTCAAATCCAAATTTTGGAATTGCCTATGTTCCCTTGCGAAAATACCAGTGCCAAATCTTTGATTGAAATTATAACCACAATGTATGTTCCCAATAGCTACATAGCTACTTTCTTTTAATGGAACATTCAGTATATTATTTGAATTGGTAATTGTAGGTCATCTTAAACGATCGGTTATCATATTGCAATGGTCTAGTTTTGCTTTCCCCCCATTTACAAGAGCCAGATGTTCCGAATATGTTTTTACAGGAACACTGTTACAATTCAATAGTTGCAATCAAACATAAGTGAGCGCAGTATCTGACGAAAACGTGCACCTTACAAGCAATTAACCCTCTTCAAAGGTGGCCGGATTGTTGGGCTACATGGGAAACTGCAGGTAGACCTAATCATATTCATTCGACTGTATTACGGTGTTCGAACCTGCGGATTGCAAATCGAGGTAAAGCACGTGCAGCAGGTTCAGGCACACCCAGAAGGATCATCCCACGAGAAGATTTTCTTTTGAAACGCATAGTTGTGCAACACCGATTTCAGTCGGTAACATTTTTAGCGCGGCAGTGGTGGAACGCTATCGGTCGTAGAACATCATTACGGACACCACAGAAACGTAGCTTTTTTAATATTTTTTTTTGTATTCAACGTACAGCAAATGAATATCTCTAACGTGTTTACATAATGGTGCATGTCATACATTGTAAGTAAAAAAGATATGGTGTGGTGCTGTTTAGTTACCATGATAACAGTAAACAAAAGATACTAACGTTAACATTTTTATACTATTGATTAGAAATGTTAAACCTAAGTGGCTATTTGCAGTCAAAGACGAGTATTGTACCTGGAAATTACATTCAAATGGTTTCTGGTATTAATATGGTTTGGTCAACAGTAAACAAAATATACTGACATTAACGATCTTAGACTGTTGACTCAAAATTTCGAGCTTAAGTAAATAAGAGGTAGGTAATAGAATTTGTGTACAAGGAAGAAACTGAAAACCGCAAACATTCATTCTATTTATGCAGTGGTAAAAAAAAAACGATTATCTCTTCGGCGAAAAAGAACAAGGGGAAATAATATTTTAATAAACAGTGGAAAGAAAGTGCGGTCTGGATACCTCACAAATCTTTACTAAAGCAAATTGCTATCGGCTCCGTGTCGGACTCCAAATCATCAGACAAAATTAGAAATAAACCAACCATCAACCTCAATTCTTTATCGAAATATTTTAATTGTTTAATTAAAATACCTTCCATTGCTGTTTTTGTGTTCTCGTGTTTACCCAACCTCGTAAACTTGAAACTTAAGTCTCACCTACATCTAGATAACATAATGCTTGAATTGAGTTTAGTTGCAGTTACACCAATAAATTTAAATGTGGCACGTGTAAAATTGTGTCCACGTCCTAAAAAGCTTATTCGTGTAAAACTCTTATCACATGCATACATGCGAAAGTACACTTGCATTATTTAAAGGAATGTTTTTAAACTAAGCGTGGGCGTAATTTATAGGAACTCACTGGCAGTTGGATTGACGTCGAAAGTAAAAAAATCTAGCCTCTTTTTAAAAATTAATCAATAAAACCTATTAGTTCGGTTTGTACTGGAACCGTGTGAAATGTATATCAGATAGTGGTCTGGTTTGTAAGTTTAATAATGATAAAATGGAAAATACAGAACTTCTTTTACTCGTTAAAAAATTATTTTAAAATGTGCTGTAGGACTAGTTTCGGTTTAAGCGTCCATCAGCTAGAATCTGTGGTTTTAGTGGAAGTTTGAAAAGAGTTGTAAATAATGAAAATATAATCTTTGCTGTTGATCGGTGACAAAAGATTTATAAATAGTATTGTGACCTATTTGGTGTATTTGACTGCGACTTCGATTTTCTCCTTTAGTGAGGAGGTATTAATGTCATTCTCAGCTACCACAGATCACTTCACTCCTTCATTTGTCCATTATTGTGGTCAATTGGCTACCTGTCGTGGCTAAATGCGAAACACTGAAACGTCGAAGACAATGCCCAATATATAGCTCAGAATTTGGCAGTTTGAGGAAAGATGAAATCACTTTTGGCAGTTTTCCAATTGCGTTAATTCTTACGGGAGCAAAAATGCAACAACATATTGTAGTTAGGTATTGTAGTGTTATAATTAAAGACAAAACTCAGTTAGGATCGAGGCGTGACTTACAGCGTCACAGCAGTACGTCAGCGTTATCTTAAGATAACGATAGAATACATATGCGAATGGTGTTTTAGAAACACTCCCAAAGTTTGAAAAATCATCTATTTTCCAAATTTTTCTAGGATAATACAACAATCCTTGTATATGTATTTCTTTAATAAAAATTCGGCTAACATTACAAAACGCGTTATGTTGTACTAGTACTAAAATTCCCATTATTTGTCACTAAATTTTCTTAACAATATACTATTTTCTTTTTTCATATTTAGGGAAATCATTCCCACAAAACTTCTTTGTTCTCGTTTGTTCTTTATATATTAAGAGGCAATTTGCCAAGGATGTTATTCCAAATTGCTTTTGAAAGGTATGTTGATTTTTATTGATTATTTAAATGCCAGTATTCTTTCTTAAATGTATATTTAATATTTCGTTTAACGTAAGTAATATTTATTTGTACTCCTGTATTTGTCGGAATGGATATAAACTGTATTTACATATATTCGTATAAATATTTATTTAATAATAGTTTCAATATGTTGCACAACAGACTCCATGAAAAGAGCATTTATAGAAACTTTTCAAATAACGTTTACATTGATAAATTTTAAGTAGGCCCTATATTAAGTAGGTATTTTATTACAGAAAAATTGTCTGCCCAATTACCGATCTTACAGAGAACTAATGGCGACACGAAGCAAAAAAAAAATATTAAAAGATATCGTGACTTTAATTCAATCTAATCCATCAGTAAATGAATGAATTGATTGCATGCGCCAAACTATCAAGGTGATAAACGTCATGTCGGAGTGATTTGAGCTCTTTCATTTACTACGTGAAGTTTTGAAATATTATTTAGGCACATATCTAAATTGTTGCTGTACCCGGTTATTTTTTAAAAGTTGGTGCTGCGTAAAGATGATCCGCCTTATGCCTTAGGTTATAAGAATGAGTTTGGGAATTTCATATTCAATTATCGATATAACAACTGCATAAATAATACTTCAGCATATTCTCTTTCGAATTATACATTAGGTAATTTCCATTATTGTACCATTAAATTACTTCATAAATTCAAGCGTAAAGAACGCACTCTAGAATGTTTAGCATAATTTTAAAGAAAGGTCTTTCCTACCTTGAAGCTGTTTTGTTTATCATCTCATCTCCGGTCGGCGCTTATTACAAAGGAGAAAGCTATTTTTTGTCTCCTTTCCACCTTTTATCTCCGCCTTGTTCAGTGCTATTCTGACACATTAATTGTTGATATGCTTTATCAGCTACACTAATTTAATGTCATAAAATTATAAGACTTCTAATCTCTCCGGCTAATTCTTAGGTCAGAGGAAATTATATTGAATATAAAACACTACGAACATCGAAAACATTGTTATTATGTAAAGTTTTCTCTAATTAAGATTATTCGTCAGATAACGAACATGTAATACATAGTCTTCGTCCTATACGTCCGTGTAGTTTTATACATAAATTAAGGTAAACTGTCTATCTCGGGTCTATTTTTGTGAAAATTACTTCATTTTCTGGAATTAAAATACATTAAGGTACGCATTGACAATAAAAATATTTAAAGATGGCCACGGTATTATCTAAATGTCTGCCTTTGAAATCAATAAATAAAGTCCAGAAATATTTAATTCGTTGCGTTCATTAAAATAGCTTTCTAAAAGAAATTTGTCTCGCTTACAACTCGAAACGTCTAGGTATTTTAATGGTTTGTTTTATTATTTCTCGTAAATTTCACTGTGACGTTATGTTTTGGCTTTGTTGGATGCCAACTGACAGAACTTTGCACTGATTTATTTCTTTCGTTTATGCTCAGTGTGCGGTTCACCTAAATGTTTTAGTTACAATGAGTGTAATTTTTCAATACCTGGTTCAAGAAAGAAATACATAAAATTTTTATAGAAAATCATGTTACCATTATAGCGGTTTATATAGTAAAGAAGGCAGACGTCTAGCTTGCTGCATTTTTTTTATAATAATAAGATATGAAAAAAAAATAACTCTAAATTATTCCATCGTCTTTTTTTCTAAAATTTTTATCTTCGGTTTAGAGTCTCTAGAAAAATCATGAAGGCTTCTGATTAAAGATGTAATACAAAACCAAATATTTAGATTCTCTATTTATTATTTTAAATTTATTACAATATTTATTTATTACACATTAAAATGTTCCCCGTCAATTTCATCTCTTCATGGTAGATTCTTCACCTGATATTGTAAAAACAATATTATGTCCATCACCGTCTACGCCAATTTTACAAAGAGGGAAGCCATCGCTCAACACAGAGCCGAAACTATCGAAATCACAAACACGAAATTTGGAAAATATATACTTTTTATGCGTAGGCATGCAATAATTTTGGAAATTTAGCTCTTAAGGGTGTAAAATAGGACATGTCCCTTTGGGAATTTTTTAATTTAGAAAATTGAAATTTGGTACTTCTGGTTAGAAATAAAGAAATACTATCGAATTTCGGAACCTTCTCATGCAAAATCGTCCACCCTCAATTTATTCTCTTAAAGATTGGCTTTCTAGAAATTATGAAAACGTTTTATTTTATTTTTTTTATTCGAATATGTGGCGAATAACTATGTGTAATATTGATATTCATATGTTTGAAATCGTAATTACATTTATTAACTTGTAACAATTTATTACCTAAAATGTCACGAAACATTCACTGCTTTTTCGAAGCTTTTAAAATATTTAACGTGCGAAAGGTGCAATGCTCCGTAGGTAATCTAAAGATTATGGCACGAATTTCAATTAAAGATCCATCCTGAGCCCTGTATGAAATTTTGATGAAGATAACACCTATTAATCTGTATCGGGAAATTCTTTGATAGTGAATTACAAAACGTCTGCCGTCCAAAAATCAGCAGTGAAATTATCTGTCTCTTTTCTATTTTTATGCTTTTTATAATTATCAAAATCATTCGTTTTAAAGGCAGATATGATGAAATGAATTCATATTTAACTTTTTTTTTAACAAATTTGCATCATTCCAGCTTTTTAGCACATCATCTTGCCTTTTATAATAATTAAAGCAATTTTCCAAGGATGAAATAATGTCATTTTTTTTATACCATAATGGCTGGAAAAAAATTAATTATTCTTAAGTGCAATAGAAACACTTGCATTAACATATTTTTGGAGTTAGACTAATTTAATATAACAACAAGGCAGACGCGCTTATGTTGTTTACGGCACCACTTTTTTTAATAGCTTTCACGAGCTCTCATTTGATGTCGCAGCAATATATTAAAGGCAAAAACTGCTAACACCTTCTGACAAACGATAAAATCTTTTAAAAATTACTGCCACCAGCTCCCTAACTAGTAACACACCTACAATGAGAATTAAAAAAAGTATTTGTTAATTCAAGGAAGCTTGCATTAAGCTAAAGAAATAATATTTTTCAATACAAGCAGAGAAATATGGCTTTCTACCAAAGATATCTTTTTTTTATATTATTTCTTTAATTCAAAAAAGCATTAGACACTAGTATCAACGAAACTTAATATTCGAAATAACAAAATTGATCACATTCTTAACCCAAGAAATAGTCACAATAGTTTCATTGTGATAGCAACTACAAGTTGGAACTGGTCACCTAAATGCATAACCAAGAAAATTCTGCTAATACAGCTGCTCATGATATTGGTGGAATCCCTAACGGCAAGAGTAATGTAGAGTAAAGTAAAAGAGATATTTCAAAAAAATACTATTTTATTTCGAAACGTACTATTCCTTATAAGTAAATCTGAAGATACTTTCAGATTTACTTATATCGAAGAAATATTGCTTTCACTTAATGAAATATCGCCAAAAAAATATATTTCTTTCATTCAAGCAATCCTTTTTTTCTATGTAAGTTATGACAGGGTCAAATTCGAACCTATGCCAATTTTTCTGTAAAAAAGACAAAAATATATAACATTTTAATATTTCATTGCGGCTGAAAGGAAAAGAACAATTTGATCAATTTCGGAACTTTTTAGAAAAACAAACGAATTAGCTAAAGCATTATATTTTAATAATAACAAAATTACAAAAAGGTATTATAAAAATTATAAAATACACGAAAGAAAACCCACCAAAATCCTAGGAACTCTTCAGAATTCCTGGCAAATGGTGTTACAATATCTCATAATTTTTGTGCTAATTTTAAGTTACTTACTATGAGGCTGCCATATACTTGTTAAAATGTATTCCGTATGGTATTAGTCCGACGGTATGCGATCTTTGCTGAAAGGGAAGATGTTACCCAAACGTAAAAATGTAATCTCTTTTTATTTGCATTCATTAAGTCAATCATAGTCGTCCGCGAAAACAACCATTGGCAGTAAGAATAACGGCAATTTAATTATCTATTGTTATAGGTTAACTCGTTGTGGGACTTCATCGTAACCTTGTATCTGAAACATTAACGAGAGAGCGCGCAAATAATATATGTACATATGTATGTAAATGTAGAAATTGATAGCTGCCAATAAAATCGAGGGCATCTGTTTTCTCACCGAAACGAATTTAGGAAGTGACTGACGTAAACTAGAGTAAATTAAAAGCGTTTGTTGAGGTCAAGATCAGTACTGTGGCGAATTTTATGAATTGAAAACGACGTCAGTGTCGAAGATTTATTTCAGCAATTTTCAGAGTTGGCCAATTCTCAAGATTACTCCGTAACTTACTATACGCTACTACGAAATAGTATAGAGGTGATATACTTCCAAGGCAACTCGTATCAAATACACAAACAACATGTAAAGATTACAGCGGATGAAAATAAACCACGCTCGTAAAATCATGTTTATTTTTCTGAAAAGAGTTACCATTTTTGCTACGTTATAATGGTAAAACTTGGGTATGTATAATAATAAATGGCCTAGTACATAGATAAAATATTTTAGATTTTATGTAAATATATATTTATAAAATAAAAATAAATACTAGCATTAAATAAAATAAAATCTTTGATACTTTCTTTAGGCAAGCTCTTCAAAAGGAAACTTTCTTTCTCATATTTTTATTTAATGTCATAGCCTCAAACTATTTGTCAATACTTTCGGGACCCTATCCTATTTATTATTTTACAGTATTTGCATTTACTTTTCTACAAGAGTTAACGTACATAATTACAATATGAATGCGTAAATAAAACAAATCTTGATGTTCGCTTACAGTCCATAAGCATGAAAAGTAGCAATTGTTCCAGGACCTCACATGCACAGTACTCATTTATAATACATATCTTGAAACAGAACGTCCACTAGAATCAAGGAGAATTACATCCATTAAGTACAAATAAATAAAATTTATTTGCTATTTACCAAGTCGTACGTGTTTTATCCATTTCTTTCATAACTCTTCGCGCTTTATGGTTACCGATAGATAAGCCCTACTATGTAATGCGTGCCACAGACGTTAATGACTCAATAAAACGTAGACGTAAGTGCTCACAACTAAAATACTGTGTAATAATAACCGATATTACACTACCGAAAGGCGCCATTTATTTCAGCCAGAACTTCACTCCTTCTGAACTTCGTAACGGCATAATTATGGATGGAGGCATTATTTCGATATAATGCGAAAATTTTCGAAAACTTTAAAATATATTGGAGGCGGTGCAAAATATAGATTGAGTGGACCTCGGTTAGTGTGGCCGTAATTATCGTTATTGTACGGCTCGACAATATTCCAAGATTTGCAAATATATTGGTTTAATATTATCGCAGGTTCAGTTATTATTATTATTATATTTTGCTTTCAATTTCACATAAAACTGATATTAAGAAAATTTTATTTATCCGCTGGTACTCAATTTGGGAACCAGAAATTAGGAATGCACCACCTCTGATAAAACCAACTCTTTTAAATTTTACGCAAAATTAGAATGTGGAAACACAGAAACTCATAAATGCAAATAGAAACATGAGTATTTTATAAAAACACTGTGAAATATTTCGCAGGCCTGAGATGACACCGTCTATTTTATTGTTTAAGCCATAAACTGATAAAAAATTGTCAAAAACAACATTCCTTTGCGCGTGAAACAATTTAGATCACCAATTTCGCTTATTATTATAAATTATAGTTATTTAGGAGAATTGAGTCAATTGCCCCATTAAATAAAGAAACATATTTTCACGTTACCCGTATCATAACGCTATAACTGTACTTTCGAAAAATTTTCAGTTAATGTAGCTATGTATCAAAAGTTAGCACCGCGCATTATTCAAAGTAATGCGCTCATTTGTAAACTTAACTATGGCCAAGTTCTGGCATCATGTAACAACGGTTGCCCGTGAAACTGCTTTATGCGTCCATTATATTCTTTTGTTTATTAGTTATGTATTTAAAAGAAGTGATTATTATATTCATATCAAAGCTCTAGGTTCAATTTCAAAGAATCAACGTTCTTACATGGTAGACGTTTGTTTAAGCGGCACTTTAAATTGAAAAATTGACGAAATTCTCTTCACTGCAAAAATAGATAGTTTTTAACTTCTAGATTTCTACATATTTTACTACACGCAAGCATATTACGGGAGATACTTTGAAATTAAATCCAATTTAGGCGTTATATTGTTAGGTTTAAAATTTGGTCCAGTGGTGAAGGGGCCTGCGCCCGACTGGGCAGAGTTAGACGCAGTGTGTTCGAATCCCTCTAGGATCAAGTTTTCTTAATGGGTCCGGCACAACTCCGAATCACCATTCGCAGTTGGGGAATAATTAACTACGCTTCACTCTTTACGGCGAGGGGATAATTGTAACAAAGCAATAGAACTACATACTAAAGGCTCCTGTCGTTATGACAAGCTTTAAAAGCCGCATACAGCCAATTGGGCCGTCACTGCATGTTAAATAAAAATAGCACCAAGTAGTTTTATAATAATAAACTACATAAGTCAACTATGTACAGTAAATGTTTAAATGCGGTGTATATCCATCCGTATATAAAGTCAGTGTGTATTGAGATGTTTCAAATTAAAAGCTAATCACCAGCCCTTTTGCATTTTCAATTACCTACTTGCTATTAATTTTGAACTACCTACAGCTGTAAGAGTGGTGTGTGTGTGTGTATATTGTCTTCAAAATCCTCTTTTCTTCCTTTCCAATTGATGCTCTGTACAATAATCCCTTTCATTTCCTTCTTATGTTCTTCTAAATACTTTCAGACTGCTTTCACTGTTTTTGTACAGTCAAAATACACTTTCAATATTTGTTTTAAATTAAATTTCGAGGTTTCGACCAAACTTCGTATGTCAATTTCTTCTTATTGTGTCAATCAATCAATCAATGTCTTCTTATTTTTTTCGTTGTCGTACGAATGCCAGTCCTGATATTTTTTATGGTTAACCTAGCGATGATTGTATGTGATATAGATGGAATTCTGAATTTTGACTACTGCATGCCATATAAATAGTGCTGCGATTGAATTTTGTGCGTGTTTTACAAAAAGTAATGAAAAGTCAAGTACTTTTCATTTGGTCATACGGTTGATAATAGGGATCCACGCATCTTCGAAATAACTGTTCCGGACTAATTAGTCAAGCTTGTGTGATGCGGAGTGCGCCAATACTTTAGTGTTGTTTACCATACTACACCATAGTAAAATTTAATCAAATTTATTGATTAATGGTCTACAAATCAATTAGAACACATCAGAAAATGTCTAGAAACAATAACAAAAAAAATATAATGCTAAGATAGCTTAACTTCCTCATGGTATTGATGGAATAATTCACGGCAAACGCAATAAAAGGAGAGAGAAAAAAATACACTAACACACGGGCATGTTTCTGCCTACCCGGCGTCATCAGCGTGGTTTCGAGAGTATTTTTCATATTTCTACCTTCTATCGCTGTTGCCTCACAGTTACTACCACAACTTCCAAAACGACAAACTCGACATTTCTTGGCGCCCTCTAGTGCCAAAGAAACGCATGCCTGCCGTTCAGGAAGCAGCGACATAAACCGGATACTGTTCCCCAAACCATCCCTCGAGCAGTTCTCTGACTGCTTAGCACGAGATAGTTGTGGCATTAACTGTGAGGCAACAGCGATAGAAGGTAGAGATATGAAAAATACTCTCGAAACCACGCTGATGACGCCGGGTAGGCAGAAACATGTCCGTGTGTTAGTGTATTTTTTTCTCTCTCCTTTTATTGCGTTTGCCGTGAATTATTCCATCAATACCATGAGGAAGCTAAGCTATCTTAGCATTATATTTCTTGGTTACAAATCAATTAGATCAAAAGAATTACAAACCTGTAATATTCACATTCACTTATTTCTATTAATCTAACAAATTTCCATTCTTATTATTATTGCGACGAAATACTAATACAGTTATAATATAGAAAGCGCATAAAACCATAGGAGTTGTATTGCAGCCGTACAGGATACGATATCTACTTTTCAAGATTTATAGAGGGTTCAGATCACAAAAAACTTGATGCATGAATTATTCATGTACAAGATTGTAAATTACCGAGCAGTAGTATCCTTGTCATCTATCATTTTTATTATATATTCAATTTAAATACTTAATATTGTAGGCGTTTCGTTTTACATGTTCTAACATTATAACGTTTATCGAAGAGTTCACGGGAAGCATTTTAGGATTTGTTGTAGATATAAGAGTGGTTAAAGTAATTGAAGTCAGCGCCATTGATGACGTAAATGATCACATTTTATATACTTTCTTGTACATCGTGATGCGTCTTAACAAAGGACGGAATTCACAGATTCCAAAGACCAGGCGATACTTTTAAAATATACCGGGTGTCCCATTTTCCTCCAACACTCATAATCTTCCTCATTTTTAATATTGTAATAACAAATTCTCATTTTCCTGGGCTCCCCATTTCCTTTTGTAAGGAACTATTGAAAGAAAGAAGATTACAAAACACATTCGATAAGTTTAGAAGAAGAAGAAAAAATGACGAACTGGCAAATATTGAATAATTTTCGCACATCTATCATTGATTTGATTAGCTTGCACCATCTTATTGAAGCCAGGCTTTGTGCAGGTGGCAAATTTCTCAAAGCAGCTATAATAATGTTGTTCATTTTCGAATAGATATGGTCCAATAACTGCAGAGATAAAAGTGTACACTGCCGTTCAGAGAAGTTTGGTCGGTTGGTAAAAAACATGAAAAGGTTACAGAAACAAACGAAACTAAAAACAAAATGCAATTTTATTGTATGTACAGGTAAAAAAGACAAAAATACATAAATAAAAAGTTATTCTGGCTTAATATAACATTATTTTTTTTTCATCGAAAAAACCTCCTTTGCTGTTAATCACCGTTCGAACTATTCAAGGCATTCTTTCGATAAGTTTTGTTAAAATGGATTGTGGAATATTAATCCATTCATGTTGCAGAATATTCCGTAAATGTTCTTGTGAAGTTGGGCATATTTTTCGGATCCTCCTGTCCAGTTCATCCCACAACAACTCTATAGGGTTCAAATCTGGGCTTTGTGGGGGCCATGTCATTACTTTCAGGGTGTGCTGTTCTTCTTGCTCCTTTAGATAGTTCTTACACACTAACGCAGTGTGTTTTGGGTCGTTGTCATGCGTGAATGTAAAGTTACGGCCTATTATACGCAATCCTGATGGCACTGCATGATTCTGGAGTATTGCAAAATAATTTTTCTTCCTCATTACACCCTGCATAAATCTCCCGTCCCAGCAAAGGAGAAACATCCCCACACTAACACAGAACTACGCCCTTGCTTCACTGTAGGCACAATGCAGTTCGGGATCACTTTTCGGTTTTAGATCTTCGGACATAAACCCGTCGATTTTGCCTAAAAACCTCAAACTTTGATTCGTCACTCCAAAGCACGTATTTCCAATCATCTAACGACCAATCTAGATGAGAACGGGCCCACTGTAGCTGTGTTGCTCTGTTGCCCCGACGTAATAAGGGTTTTCGAATGGCAATGCGTCCATGAAGGTCCGCTTGTTGAAGTCGACGTTTTACCGTACTCACCGAAACTTGTTCTTCACTACCGCGATTGACTTCGGCTGTTATTTGTGGCGCTGTTAATTTTCTATTGCGTTTGTTTAATAATACAATTCTCAAATCTTCAGCTTTTGTTGTTTTCCTAGATGCTCCGGGACGAACACGATTTTCTATAGTTCCAGTTGTCCGATATCGCTTTATGATGTCATTTACTGTTGAACTTCTCATATTTATTTTTTCAGCAATTTGTCGCCCCGAATATCCTTCTTCAAACAGCGTAATAATGCGTGAACGTTTTTCTACACTGGTAGGCTTGCCACGTGCCATTTTGAAGTAAATTTTCTTAAAACTTTCGCGCAAAAACGACAGATGCACACCAACACACGTTTAACAGTAAAATGAAGCAAATTTATATCTTTACGCCTGTGATAAATAAACAAGAATGATACTGCGGTATATTTCCTAAATGTATTGTTCGTTAATAATCCCCAAACGAGCCGTTTCAAAAGATCGGTACTTCCGAGAAATTCTTGGAATGATAATAAAAGGGACTTTATTGTTGTTGTCGCAATATTTCTACTTTACATAATAATTTATGGCTTTAATCCCTTAGAAAAGAGTGTATGCTTAATATTTTTCTAATTTTATGTATTAATAATTGTATACAGTGTGATATAATAGATTTTTATTGTATGACCGAACTTCACTGAACGGCAGTGTACGTCTTGCTGTTTTACAACGGATGTCTATGCATAAAGCAGCACTGCCGACCATACATGATTGCTACAAAATTCTCGGTTTCTGTCACCTCAATGAATTCCCTATACTAAAGAAACAAAGAATGATTGAATTCTTTATTAAAACAGGAGCAGTAAATCGTGAATTTTATGAAACATATATTAAGGCTTGTTGTAATCATTAAATTACCAATTTGTTCGGATAAATTGCTGTTATAATGTAGAATGTTAATTAAAATATTGCTAAAACATCAACCCAATTATTCATCGCGACTGAATTACCTCAATCTCAAGCATGTAATATGCATATATGATAAGCGCAGTACCACCCACAGCAATCAAACGCTAAGCATTTCTGAATTTTTTTCCGCACCAAAGATGGTAGAATGTGCAATCAAAAGAAAAGGCCGACGTGCGCTGCAATCGATAGTTGCTAATAATAATCGTCGCGATAAAATCAAATTAACTGGACGTGAATGTCAAAGGAGATTCGCTTTATCGACAATTATGAAATTCCGACCAATTAACTTCAATCGCAACGATTATGTCTACCGCAAAAGGAGTCGATAGCCTGTCGTCTTTTAACGAACATTTCACATTTATTAATTGGCGATTAGCTAGACGTGTGGCGTTCGGTTAGGCTTTACGAGTTGTTAATGCATATTATTTACAGTTAAATTCATCATTATCAAATTAGTAGCTTGTTATAGGTGGTTTATTTCAATTCAACTCTTTCTGGTTCACATGTCTTCAATGGACTTTTCAATTACATGTTTTCATATCGCATAAAGTTCTAATTTCTATTAATCAATATTTACAACGTGGGTTTCGTTCTCACAAAAAAAGCTTACACTAGAAAACCCGACGCATTGATAGTTCACAGATGTATATTCAGCAAAGATGTATTTGTAAAAACAAAAGAATTAAAGTTTCTGAAGTTGCTATCGTCAGTAGACATTGACTACACGTTAAGAAAGTGAGTGCATGAGGTTAAAGCTGTGAGGATGACGACCAAAGTTTTCGAAAAAATATTTCTCTCAAACCCCAGCAACATTTCGCTTTTATTTTCGAAGCTTCATCAGCAACAATGATGATTCATTTTGTACGTGACGTGTGTGCAAATGACGTTAGGAATAAGCAAACCTTTCAATTCAACTTTTCAAATCCTCTGAATTTTGTGTCTGAGAGAAGTCTGAGAATCTGGAAGACTACTCTATTGGTCCTGGCCTACCAACCTCCAAGGAAATAAGTTTAAAATCTCGCCAACAGGAAATGCAATTCATTTGGCAAAGTTTCTGCAAAAACAGCTCCGAGTACAAAGAAGAAAGGACCGATGATTCTATTGCGCACTATCGCTATCCACACATTAACTTTACGAATGTATTGAGTATGTGCTTCGGTAATCCAGTGAGGAGTCTCTTTACTCCAATACCTGAAATTTTATCGATTTACACTTTAGGCAAATTAAGCTTCATTCGAAAAAAGGATTTGGCGAATGTAGCGTAGATTGCTGAATTTTGGCTTTATCGCCGCATCCAATAAGAAATAAAATCTCCGTGTGCTAGGTTTTTTGTTAGTAATAAAATTTATGAGCGGCCATATAACATTTGAACGTTTAATTTAATTACTTTATTTTTCGAATAGCAGCATTGGTTTTTACATTTTGACTTCCTGACTTTTATCATAAACTTGCGTATATTGCAGCTTTGCTCGTCGCTTCTCTCGATCGGCGAATTTGCTGATCGTGTACAAGTAGTCTAAGTGGAAACATTTCCAACCAATATGAACCAATTGTAATTTTGATCGACTTTTTATTACTTGATTTTTGTAAGACGTATTTAGAATAGTGCTTCAATCACACGTTCAAGAACTACGATTAAATGGCAGATAATAAAATGATTAATGATGATCATTCACAAGTACAAGAGCCGAAAGTTTTCTTCGCACGTTGCATATTAATGTCAATATGTCAGACGGGGAAATGAATGCTTAGAATAGTAACGTAAAATAAAAGAATACAGTAAGAAATACTACTTATTACGAATACATATTCTCTCGATGAAGTATTGAAAGGTATGATTAACGATACATGGCAAGGTACCTCTCAAGACAGTAATTAATGTATGCAAAGTATATGCGATATAATGATTGATTGTTAATTACGCATATTATTATGATCCTATTACAGAGTGCTGAAATGTAATTAATGGAAATATTTTAAAATTGCGACTAAACAGCACAGTGAACAGTTTTCTTCAACTACATGACTCTGTTTTAATTGAAGTTAATTATTGTAATTGGTTTCTTCAATGACTGTATTTCAAAAAATTTTTGAGCATTCTCTTTGATAAATAAATGTACAGAAAAGTCATTTGCAAAGACTTGTTAATGGTGATGTTGTAAATAGGTCGGTAGCGGACAGCAATGTGTATTTTCCTTGGATATTGTGTGCATATTTTACTATGCAGAGCAAATGCAGGGAGAAATCGAAGCGTTGTCCCCGCCCTTCCCGTTTACTCCCTACCACTGAATTTAAGCGAAAGAAATTTTGGCGCCTGAAGCAGGCACTGTAATAGGAAGAATGAATCAGACTGTTTCGTCAGCTGGAAACTGTTTTCTGGAATAATCATGGAGCTGTCTTAATCGATTTTGTAGAAAGAGAACAAAGGATAAGCTGAAGGTAGAAATTATAAAAAGGCAACGGCATTTGAAGAAAGAGACTTGTTTCACTAAGACAATACACCATCTCACATGTCACCATGGCAAAAATTCACCAATTAGAATTGGTGGACCGCCCACCACATTCACCATATGTGGCTTCCAGTGACCTTTTTTTTTGTTTTCTAGACTGAAAGTTTTGCCCGGAAGATAGATTTCAATCGATTCAGATCAAATGAGGAGGTAATCATATTCGTAAACGCCTATTTCATAGAACAAGGTGCCAACCATTTGGACGGATTAAAGAAACGGGGACATGTCTGAGAAAACTGACAAGGGGACTGTATTGAGAAATAAAACTGAATTTAACAAAAAAAAAACTTTTCAGACTACCCTCGTAAATTCCATTAACAAGAATCCGCCTACATTTAGTAGACTCTCGCTTTGCGCTAAATCAAATCCCTTCCAAGTAATTTTCTAGACACGCTTATTTTATATCATTCTTTTTACAAAACAACGTAAAATCAAGGCAAGAATTATGTTTTTAAAATCTGTACAAATGTTTGTTTTTCAAATTTAATTAGTAATTTTCACGATACGTTGGTTTTCTAAAGTTAAGTGGAAGCAATTATAAATTATAATGACTCGAATTTAGCATAGTCGTTATTTGCTGTAGATTTTTCGTTTCTGGTCTACTTTGACTTGAGAACCAGAAACGCTCAGTAATTTCAATTAATATCCCCTCCCTCAGTACATCAAAGCATATAATTATGGAATAGTTTCAGATGTTAAGTACTAGAGTAATAACAGTGGATTAAAGTAGTAAATAGTAGACATGCCAGTATATAAAACGACGAAGTTCGAGTGAATTTGTGATATAATCCAAGAATGTTCGTAATAATCGTAGAAAATAGCTGCTTTGATGAACAGAGTCGGTTAAATATTTTATTTTGTGGTAGGTTTCACTTTGTAAATGGCAGCCCTCCTTGAGACGAGGAGCCATTTCAAAATGTCATGCTTATGCATGCCTCATGGGAAAATAGATAGTGCATAAATTAACGTTATACAATGTGACCCATTTGAAATGGAACCGCCCCTTTGAAACTCATATATTGCATTCAAATTAAACCAATTATTTTGAATAAATAGTGTACACAAAAAGTCTACTTCCACGCAAAATTTCATCTAAATTTTCAAGGATCACTGTGATTATTTTTCAAGGTCGAAAATAATCAAAGTTTTATTAGCTTTAAATCTCGCTTTACTTTTATTCGTATTGAACTATTTAAAAAAATGTTTCGATTGTAAAAAAAATAACTAAAAAACATGTAATTTAAGTAAAATCCAAAGTAGGCTACTTTCTGGTCTCAGAATTATTGAGACCGTTCAAGATATTACGAAACCCATAACATTTACAATTAGCCAATGATCACAAATTGCATAGACAATTCTGATTTCGAATGGCAGGAAACGAAAACAATAACATTTACATATATAGTAGATACCATCAACAAATATCAAGAATTTCCACCGTATTAGACGTACGTGCACGTGATTGTAGCAAGAAAAACGTCAAACGCTGAGCTTTTTATTTACGATTGCGAACAATAAATACTATTATATCTATTTCCAATGGGAGATCAATAACTGTTGATTAGCTACTTGATTGGCGGCCACACAGAACAGCAGAGCATGACCAGAAGCCTCTAAGGATATAAATCGACTTAATTTATATTTTACTGCATGTTAAATGGATTCATTTATATGCATAAGTATGTAAGAGTATAGAAACGTTCTCGTTCCTCTGCAACTTGGGGAGTTTTATCACTCGGGATAGTCTAGAGAGGAATTTTTAAATTAATGACGCCAGCTTGTAAATCTATTTGTTGCTTTTTGTAAAGACACGTGTTTCTAGTCGTTTTGGTCGTTTCTTGTTCCAGTGCAATTAGGCGACCGGTTACTATACGACACATGTAAAAAATATGTTTAGTATCCCATAGAGGTAATAAACGACGGCTCTGAAGAGGATATTGTGGATAATTGACCCCCCGACGCTATTTAATGCTTCTGGTTTTAGTGTTAATTAATGTACAAGTTTAAAATGACGTTTTAACACACTAAACCATTTCTTTAAAAAAAATGGGACTCGGTAAAAAAATAACTTTTATATGCTACATAGTATTCTCATTTCAATTTATTATTACATAAATAAATGGTTTGTTTGAACTTTATATAATTTTTTCTACATACTACGTTTACCTAATTTTATAATTTGCTACACCTACATACGTACATTCAATTATTAACGAACGTTTTCATAAAGAGTTTTAAATTATCAAAAGTAATGTCTAGACAGATGATATTATTTCCATACACCCGTGACACTCGGTAACTGTACGATTTAAAGCTTATTTTTTGCCCTATTTTAATTATCTTTCGCTCAAAATCTCGATAAATAGACATGAATTATATCAACAGGTAGATAGAGTGACAATGGAAAACTATAATGCGTTATACTGTGCGATAAATAACAAACAAGTCTCTATAAACATGGGTCGATAGTTGTTAGTTACAACTAAGCCTGCAGAAACGAGTTGCGCTTCACGAAATTCACAGAGACTGGACAGATTCGTGTTTATTCGCCTTATGAGATGACTGGTTTCCACGAGAGTCGACAAAACACGAGTCTGTCTAGTCTCTGCTAATTTCGTGCAGTACACGGAAGGTGTACTCGTTTCTGCAGTATTATTAATAACAATAGTTATTAGAGTTATTAGATGCTGTGGTGAAATTCATTGCACGACTGTGAAATTCAAAGGGTGTCAAAGTTGTTTCCAATGCTTTTAATAAATATTTCCAAGTTGAACCAGGCAAAGTTTTAGATAATATCACAAAACTATCTTCATTTGTTTATACGTTGCTTGCATTTATTCCCCCCTCAATGTTTGTATTTCCTTTCACGAAACTTGAAATCAAAAATCATTATATTAAAGTTAAAAAGTAAGCGATCATGTGGACCAGATGACGTGCCGTCTGCCTTATTTTGATGGAAATCCGCTTGTATTATTTCCATACATAAAAAGAATTACAAAGAGCAGCCGGTAAAGTATAAGCCAGTTACTTTATGTTCTGCTTTCTCAAAATTTTGAATATGCGATGCTGAAACCGCTGACAGATTTCTTGGAAAAGATGCATATTCTGGAGAGTTCTCAACGCGATTTTACAAAAAATCGCTCCACCTTTCTGCTCCAAATTACTTCTATGAGAATATCATAAATTATATCAAAAGCGGTGTACAACCTGTAGCTATCTTTTGCGATCTGAGTCGCGCATTCGATTGTATTCAACATCCAAACTGCAAAAGTATCGTGTCAGGGGCATAGCAGCTATTTGGTTTGCTTCCTCTTTGCACACTTGAAGCAAATAATAATTAATTGGAAGAAGTAAACGGTGCTTTTATATGTACGCAAGAGAATAGAATATGTTCTACAACCAAGAAAATTGTTGCCTTTGTGTCTCTAGCTGTTTGTACTACACTTATTTTTTAAATAGAAAATTACACCAAAAGTTGTAATTAGTAACTATGCAGTTGAAAGGATGCAAATTTGGTGTTGCTAGAAGGCTTTTCGAAATGTCGCAGTTATAAGATAAATCTGGCCTCCCTGGCAACTTTAACCCAAACACATCGTCAGCGTCTTCAATACAGTTAAATATATTTAAATCAAATCGATTTCAATAAAATGCTGGTTTTGCCCCTTCAAGTTATCATCCTTATTTCAAAGAAGTAATACATTTTATGAGTAAGTTTCTTAATTTCCTAATTTTCCTTGCTTACAGAGCGTCGCGTCGAATGGAATTATTGGTGCCATTGAGGATTCGGAAGAGAACTGCGCCATGTGCTTGAACGGAAACTGTAGGAACGTATCTGGACTGTATATGAGACCTGACGTGCCCAAGGGATACAACTTCATCGCGCAAATTCCACAAGGCGCCTGCAGAATCTTGGTACAACAACTTAAACCCACCCGGAACATTATAGGTAAGACGTGACTTTATTACGTTCACATCCGTGCAATTTATAGGAAGAATTCTTAATTCCAATCGGTACCAGAACATATTTTTCCCACTCGTTCACTGCAGTATGTGCTCTCTACGTTCACCATTTCAATAAGTTTACGACGAGTGTTAGGTGTAAAAGATGTTTACTTCCTGTAAATATTTATACGAAATATATACTTAATTCTAATTGTACTTAATGATAATTGCTCGAACTTTAGTAACGTTTAGCAAAGGACAGCATTAAGAGAGTACGCTAAACTAAAAAATATATAGGCTTTAAACTGGCCTTTTAGAGCTATAGCTGTGTAATTTGTTTCACCTGCTTCCTATCTCTTGCATCAACCTTAGAACGTATAACAGGGTTACGAGTAACCCCAACATTTACGTATTGTGTTATTATAGGCGTACAGTCTAGAGTTAAATCACTAATTTATTTCTTTCTCGTTTAAATCATCTCAATTGGCTTCCGTTTATTTCCTTCTAGGTTTCCTTTTCTTCCTTTTTCCCTTCCCGATTCACTCCAACCTATTATTTTTGCTATCCTTTCCTCTTTCCTTCTTTCTAAATGTCCAGTCCACTGTAATCGTCTTGCTTTAATGACATTAATGATCATTGCTTTATTAAACATGCCGTATACTTCCTTATTCGTTCGTCTTTCCCCACCTACTTCAGTTCATCCCCCTCCAAATATTCAGCGTAATATTTTTCTCTCCCATGTATCTATCTTTGTTTGTTCCTTTTTGTTTATCGCCCATGTTACTGATCCATATAATAAAGTTGGTCTTAGGACAGTTTTATATACTCTTACATTTATTTTTATAGAAACTTCTTTCGCCAAACTGTAAAGCTTTCAATTTGACGATGCAAGTTGTACAAAATTAAACAAAATAAAATGACTTTATAGATTCTGCCAAGCGAATTTTCATTAAATTAGAAATTTTTATTCGGACATTTTAAAAATAATCAGTTACTTCTAACACTTTGCACGAACTGGTTATTAATAAATCTTCTTTGCTTACCTTTTGAATTAATGTTGATGCACTTATTCAGCTTACCATCACATAAAAAAAAACAATTAACCAAGTTATGTTAGAGATATGTCGCAAAGTATCAAATAGAGGAGTAAATACTGTGCGTTGCAGAAACTTCCGATAGTGCAAACTTAGTTGCGTTTATCCAATACTGCACAGACGGTGCTCCTGCTATTAGTGGCAATATAATTCTATCGAGCAGTTTATAGAGATCTGCGAGAAAATTAATTTTAATTAAGGAGTCTTGACACTAATAAAGTTTAAGAACCACTTATCCCATTTTCTATTTCCTCCCACAAGACGTGAAATTTCCTTCTTATTATTTTTTTTTTTTTTGGGAGTGGCTGCAACTTCAAGAATATTAATTTTGCAACAAACTTGACTAATCAGTCGCGTTAGAGTTGCACTGCCCTATGGAGTCCTAGGTTAATAGATTAATATCCTTCGTCAAACTATTCATCCTATCAATTGAATCCCCATGCGCTTCAATCAACTCGGAATTGGATATCAAAATCTTCACAAAGTGACGATATGCAATTAAACGACCCTTATCAAATAAATCCGGCACCTTGAAAATCGAGCACCGATTCTCTACTGCCTCTAAGGCGAACTCAAACTCGTGGAATACGTTCTCCTGCTACATGGTCTTAATATTTATCTGGGTAATTAATCACGAGAGATTCCGACCGCGAGAAACGTGCATTAATTATTATTATTGTGGCATTGTTACGAAAATATCCCTTCGGGCGGATTATGCAATGCACTAATTAGCTAAATATAGATTCATTTATACATCGCGCGCAAACAGAAGGCGGCTTCGTTTTATTATTTATCCACGTCCATTCATCATATTAAACTTTTATGATACGTCTTGAAGGAGGGACAAAATAATAAACTAGTTCTGTCTACGTATGACATGATTTATCAGTAGCCTCTTTTTATGCGTCTAAAATATTTAAACGTACCATTTGGCTATTCTTTCTTGGGCTTGGTAGCACGGATGATCGAACGCACTTTAAACTCATATTGTTTACTATGGAACAGGAATGTAAATTATACATTTTTGAGATGTGCCAACAGTCACTTCATTAACATATAACGAGTGAATGAATAAAATATATAGTACCTACAAAAATCGCTACTGTAAACATTAGTTGTTTCAAGACGTGCTTTATCCCAACTCTGTATAAAATATTTATATTGGAAACTAATTGAAATAACGTCATCATGGCTTTGGCCAGGAAACACAACAATTAAATCAATGTGCAATGTACACATCTTACACAGCGCAGCTGCAATCTTGCATGTAGTTGCTAAAGATATAATACGATAAAATCGAACGAATAATTTGCACTTCTCAGGCCTTGCAAGATAACGCAAATGGCTGCAAATTGCCGCAACAACTAGCTTTTTCTCCCATTGTGTGATTCAGACAGCAGGTGGTAGACGTGTTGGCTATACCATAGCAATCGTTTGAGCTTTCTGTAAAGCTAATACTTGCACATATTACGCAAATAGTGTACTAACTTGCAGTTTTATTATACTGCCTCTTATATTCTCTTACTACTTAGTCAATTTGTTAAACCTAGTAAATTACCTATGTTTAGTTCCACTACGGTAAACTGTTCAATTACAGCGGTATGTATGCATAGCCGTCTTTAGACCCACTGCCTTAGAATTTGTTTAGGTATTGCAAATAGAACTTGTTATAATAATAACGAGTGAATCTGATTCTACCATATACAGTTTTTTTTTTTCTGGGGGACCTACATAATTAAACGTGCATATAAACAAATAAAACATTAACGCAAATAAAAAATTTCATCGATTTTGGAATAGTAGCGTATAAGCGCAGCAGCTGGAAATGCAATAAAATAACCGTTTTATACCACATTGAGTGAATTTAGGATTTGTTATTAGTAATATACCTGCTACCTAGAGGAGAGGCAAAGTAAATACTGCACAAGCTTAACCGACGACGAAGATAATTTGTAAACATTACCCGAATGATACCTCGTACTGCGGTGCTTTTGCAACTATGAAATACCATCGGTATCTTATCTAAACTACCAATAACTGTAACAGATAATGTTTGTAATTGGTGTTTTAGTACAAATAGGGTCGTTCTAAACAGAGAGAGATTCGAAAATAATATCGTGTTGTTAAGTCTTGTGCAAAGTGTCAACGAAATAATTGAAATTTAGTAAGCAACACATAAATATCGGCAACCTCCGCACCACGCAAGTTTAATTATTCATATAATAATATAATCATCAATCCGGGATGACCGTTTCCAGGACACGAATGGTCCTCATCATCAACCGTCACAAAAATAAAATAAAATAATAAAAAGAAGGTCTTATGCACTAATGTCCCTAAGTTTTTTGTTTTGAACCTGTAGCACTTTAAAAGGTTTTTAGAATTTTTTTTACTTTGTTCGAATTGTGGAGACATAATTGAACCGGAATTAATGTATTTTAGTTTCGAGTATTATTAGAATATTGCATTTTTGTTGAAAAACGGTTACCTTTAGTTGACTAGGAAATTGTGGCATATCTCAAATTGATATTCTGTTACTTGTCGTTCTTTAAAGTTACTTTTAAAAATGGTGCTCTACACTTTTGAAGAACACAGGGCCATGATTCTGTGTTATAGAGATATCCACAAAAATAGTGTTAAAACATTTATTGACGTACAAAAGCGAAAAAATGAGTGCGAGGAAGCTGTCGGCGAGATGGGTGCCGCTGATTGATCAAAAACTAAAAGAAATGTTTAGATAAGTTTAAGCGCGATTCGAGTGAGACTGTAGATGAGGCATGGATACGTAATTACACGTTAGAAACCAAAGGTCACTCGGCAAAATGGGCTCTTCTCGCTGAACATGCGAGACATGCAAAGAAGGCGAAGACTGGAAAAATTATAGCGACGATTTTTTTGGTACTTTTCATTTGGTAATTCATTGTTTGGAGAAAGGAAGAGCGGGCTGGCGTGGGACAGCACTATGCTGATTTATTAGATCAGTTCGGCGTGAACTAAAGAGAAAAAGAGCTCGTCTGGCGAAGTAAAAATTCTTTTCTATCCACTCATCGGCAATTACGTTACAGTACGTATTGCTGCCCCATCCACCATATTCGCCAGATTTGGCCCCCTCTCACTTATTTCTTTTTTCAAACTTAAAAAATGGCATGGCGGAAAGCGGCTCACGTCACTATCGGTAACCGAATCGGTAAATTCGGTTATCGAAACGGCCGTCCAGGATTAATTATTATATTATTATACAATTAATTAAACGTGTGTGATGCTGAGGTTGCTGATACTTATGTGTTGTTTACCATTGCTATCATTATTAATTGAAATTTATTATTTAAAGTTGCGTTTGTAAGAATCCTAAAAAGCAATAAATCCGTTTTGAATAAGAAAATAATATATTGGCTTAAGTCGGCGAGTGGTATCCGTTTTGTCTTGGTTATTCCAAAGTAATTAAATTTAATTAACGGAATTTGATTGACTCCGGTAGATGATTCGCTCCTACAGAACCTATAGTACAGCTCATTCAGCACGCCCGTCCGCCAACCCGTCGGTTCGAATCCGTACCTCCCTGGAGTCAAGTTAAATTTCATTAATTAAATTTAGTTACATTAAAGGAAATACTAAAACTCATCTGCCTCAAATTAAATTAGAAAAGATATTTTTAACAAATTGAAATGTAGTGCAGATTTCAAAAATGCGGGTCTAAACAGCAAAAAGCTACTTTGAACTTCACCTACTTTTCCGTATTCGCAGACATCTTGATAAAACCTTGTTGCAATTGCTAATTGCTATAGCCACTCTTTTTATTGTTCAGCTTGTTGTTGCCTTTGCAATACAAAAAAAAATCAGCTGCGAATGTTAACACGCGGCCAAATGCAAGAAAAAAATTAATGTCAACAAAAATCTTAATGTTTGGTGATATCAGTGGACATTAAGTGCAGTTCGAATTAACAAACTTTTCAATAAATACCCAACGAAATTTAAACTTACAATCTTGGATTTAACTATCAGATGTAGTTGTAACCAACGCCAAAGCTTTGCTATTTTTTTACTTAAAAACATCTTATCTCATGTTAATTTGAAGTTGTACGACTCTTCGCATCTTTGTAAACAAAATTTTTGTTTTTTTGTGATTTTATTGGAAAAATAATATATTTCAAGACTAAAGATGAGAGAACAAGTTCTTTGTATACACGCCACGTTTGTCGAAGTATTTATATTTACCTTTTTCGAAGATATTTAATCTGGAGGTTTTAAATCAAATACCCCATATAGCGTGCAATTCATTCAATTGCATCGATAAATATTCAGGAATGTTATTCTATTCAATTAATCACTTTTTAAGATAAAAATAAAAACAAACATAAGAGTGCTATGTGCTACATGTATCAAGGGTAAATTTACATTGTCGAAAGCATTGCAATAGCAACAACGTACGGGTTGCCTACATCGATAAAATCTGGATATCTATAAATTTTAAAGCACGTTTCTATAAGTCGAAATGAATCAAGGATACTGGCAGCTTTTGAATTCATATGGCCCCGTGCATGTTTTACGTTCATTCGTTTTGATCGACTAATTTGCATACTTTTGCTGTTGACACGAACAAGCGTAATTCAA
This sequence comes from Oryctes borbonicus, assembly GCA_902654985.2. Lineage (NCBI taxonomy): Eukaryota > Metazoa > Arthropoda > Insecta > Coleoptera > Scarabaeidae > Oryctes > Oryctes borbonicus. Next base: position 9,984,775 of record LR736861.1, on the reverse strand, counting down.
TTGAAATGACTTTTGCCCGTATGTCAGACATGTTGCACGATTTATTACGGCTACCATTATTTGTTATATTGTGTAAGAACGCGAAAAAGGTTATGATCCGATAGAGCGACCGACCTAATAGTTGAATTTATTACTTTTGTCGACCATTGTTAGGTAAACACTTTACTGCGCAACTTAAAAAAGTGACAATATTTTCAGCGATAATGATGTGGAGAAACTGTTATCTCGTCGTTACATAACATCAATAATTACGTTACGTATTACATTTTGTAACCATGGCCAATAAAAATGTACGTAGTTTAATAAAAGCTGGAGGGAACAATCCATTTCCAAACCTAAATTACCAAAGAAACATATGTACCTATTAAAATAGGTACAAAGCTATCCTTTCTTGAATTACCATGAAATCATCGTAGAAGCACGGCTTGTGTGTGATATTTATTCTATTCGTAGATAGTCTCCCTGGTAACAAAATATGTATTCTAAATAATTGACTGTTTGTTGCGAATAATTCGCGTTACTTTAGATTCTTACGTGTTCTTTATTATTTTAATTTCATTTAATGGCAACGCACAATGCGAATGGTGAATAGAAGCAGCAGAGTTGGCAGCCGACATTTCAGTTCTGAATGTTTTGTGCACGTCGGTTTTAAGACAGAAGATACTATGGCAACTTAATATCTTGGAGGATGTCTGGAAGAAGCACATCTACCAGTGTCTTATGTAAAACCCAGATCCCGATCTTCGATTCACAATCGCAAGTTCAGACCAAGAAGTTACTAAAGAATCAAAATCCATCCACCAGTTAGTGCTACTCATACTACTTTTTATTGCCTTTCTTCCTACATTTTTATCATAAAAAAGAAAATAATCAGCAAAACGGAAACTGATACGTATCACAAAGAGTAACTTTTTAATAAATGTTCGAAATTTCTACCTTTACATACCATATAATTCGCTAGGTTAGATTTCGAAATTCCCTCAAGGAATTTGCAAGAGAATCAAGATTCCTTCGCAATTTGTCGCAGGTTGTACGTATGCGGGCTTTTAAATATTGTTGAAAACTTTCGCTTTTAGATAACCAAAATCGTTTGAGGGTAGATCAGGTGAACGGGCAGGCCAAGCTATTTATCCAAACCATCCTGCCCACCGATGAGAAAAGTCATAATGGATGCGGTGAAATGGGTTGGAGCTCCGTCCATTTGGAACCAAGGATTTTCGATATTCCTGAATTCTCGAAACAATGTGTTGTCGAAGCCATTTTAGGAATTCAGCAGAATTGAAAAGTATCACTGTTAATTATACAGTACCCCACGTAATCGTTTGTACGAGACCAATACCTATTAGTGTCATTAAAGATGAATGAAATGAAATGAATGAATGAAAAAATTTAAAATTGAATGAAATGAATGAAATTAAGATTTAATAGTATAAAGAACATTAATACACAAACCGGTAATTTTGTGAGTTTACGGAGGCATTTAATGAAAATGAAGCTTCATCCGTAAATTGTATTTTTCTTAATATGTCTTTGTTTTCATCAAACAAATTAAAAAAAGTATTGAAACAAATCAAGCCATATCATCAAATAGCTGCTGGTGATTCGAAAATTTGTAATATTGCTTGAAAACTTTAAAGACTGATGCTTTAGAAATATTAAATTATTTTATTACTTTGCTTAATGGTGTTATGGGCTTTCTTCAATATAACGTAAAATATGTCATCCTAACTCTTCTGGGAGGATACTCCGAATTCTCTTCTTGTGGTTATTCACCAAACAGCCAACAGTATTAAATTTTTCAATAATATTCTGAACTGTTCGAATACGAAAACAGATCCCGAACATTTCTTAAGCTACTTCCGACTAGATACCAATCTAGTATTTTTATTTCCCCAGCTTTTGAATACATTTCAATAAGAAATAATAAAAACGATGCAACAAATTGATTTGCTCAATTTAACGTGTTGAACTAGTGCGCGCTTTAACACTAATTCGCGTAATGTTGGTTGCATTTGCATGGCTCGTTCTGTTTAATATACAGGCACAATGCCTTCGCTACGTGTAGAGATACGATATAGTGTATATGACGCGCATTGATATTTATGCTGCCCGAACACTGTAAAGATTTTCTGCTTGGATTAACTAGACGCAATTACAATTTCATGCTCGCTTAGTAATGCATATATTAAACGAAACTTGAATTTCTTAAGCGATATTTTATCAGTTAGTAAGTCATATTTTACCTTATACCTTAATACCAAATTTTGGCTGGTTTTCTAGTTAATACGAATGATCCTTTCGAGGCTCAAAATCATTTTAATAATTTTATTCTGTTTGTACCTTCTATTGTTAGAAAATGCCACACACTTATTCAAATTTGGGATATACAAAAGCGGTGTTTGTTTATGGTTTTTGTAATGGGAATGCTAAAGCTGCTGTTGAAGAATACCGTCAACGGTTTCCACATTAGAGAAATGCAGGTGAAAACGTATTTATCAGAGTTTTCAACAAACTATGCGAGACCGGAATGCTTCCTAATGCTAACATAACATCTGAACAAGCTACTCGATAGGGTCTGGAGGTCAATGAGGGCATTTTTGAACTTTTATTGAAGGAAAGCTATGATTAAAAAAATTTTAATGCGTGAAGTTTTGTTTTTTTGTAATTACGCTTGAAACTTGAAAACAAATGAAAATCGGAAAACATAAGGTCTCGATAAGGTCTAGAGGTCAACGAGGGTGTTTTTGAACATTTATTGAAGGAATGCTATGATTAAAAAAATTTTAATGCGTGAAGTTTTGTTTATTTGTAATTATACTTGAAACTTGAAAGCAAATGAAAATCGGAAAACATAAGGTCTAGAGGTCAATGAGGGTATT
>LR736861.1:9802406-9981886 GCA_902654985.2 Oryctes borbonicus | reverse complement strand
TTTTGTTTATTTTTAATTATGCTTGAAACTTGAAAACAAATGAAAATTGGAAAACATAAGGTCTCGATAGGGTCTAGAGGTCAATGAGAGTATTTTTGGACATTTATTGAAGGAATGCTATGATTAAAAAAATTTCAATGCGTGAAGTTTTGTTTATTTGTAATTATGCTTGAAACTTGAAAGCAAATGAAAATCGGAAAACATAAGGTCTAGAGGTCAATGAGAGTATTTTTGAACATTTATTGAAGGAATGCTATGATTAAAAAAATTTTAATGGGTGAAGTTTCGTTTATTTGTAATTATGCTTGAAACTTGAAAACAAATGGAAACCGGAAAACGTATGAGTTTTTTTTACATTATTTTCGTGTGTGCAATACATTCCTGGAGTTTGATCCGTTCCTCCAAACTCACCCTGTTTAATGTAGATATTCTATTTAGAGTTTAAATTTATATGTAATGGAGGAAGGGGTTTGATGCTACACGATGAAACGTAAATTGATCTAAATGGAGATAACACGATAAAATTCAAAAGAAGAGTTTGTTTTCTGTATCTCTTGCAAGAATTTCAAGAATTTATTTTGAACCTTTTCTGCAATGGCGTCGTACTTTTTGTTTTCGGACCGCAAGTTCGCAGAAGAAAACTCTTGAACTTAGAGTTTAGAAATGTGTTGAAGAATAAATAAAATAACTGAACTCAGTTTAAGTAATATTTCATTGTATATGATCCGGATTGTTTGTAAACAATCATGAACTTTCGCTTGGACAAACAATACGTAATGTTTGTGCACACCTTCTTCTAATGTAAGTAACTCTAACCAATTTTAGAATATAATTTAGAACTATTTTAAGACTTAAATTTCATTTACAGTTTGATATCTTGTTAATTTGTTAATAACGGATACATTTTCTGGTGTACTTTGCCTGGCAACAAATAAATTCCAACCCGGTTATAAACATTCAGAAATACTTTTTATATGATGCACACTGCGTGTGTTATTTTCTATCGATAGCGTTGTGGTAATATATGCGCTCTGGTATTGCATCATTATTAGTTTAGGAACGAGAAATATCGTCGAGATGTGAACACAATGACGATTTTATTAAGATCCGTTACGAAATTCGACGTAAACTAATTATTAACGTTTTCATGTCCATCCGCTATTTACGTTGATGTCGACACTGGTAAATGTGCCGGCAAATAATATTCTGACGTTTTATCAGATTAACAAACTGTAAAGGTAAAGTAATCCTGCTTTTCTTTGCTCTGGGTGCAGCAAACCTTTCTATAAAATTCTTCTTGGAAAATCAACAAAATATTTTCTTGTTCCAATTAAACTGCCATCCTACACATTGTTTCAAAAATATAGAGGCGAGGCCCTATCCCAAATTGAGAGAAAATTTTCAACCTTTACGTGGCAAAGTTCAAATTATTTTCTTATGTGAAACCAACGCTTAACTTGAAGTTTTATATCCTCTCACACACTAGTTCCCTGATTATTTTAAACATTCGGAATCTTCAGTGTTACCATCTATCCCATTCGCATGATGACATCGACAATGATTACATTATGCATTTCTGCCAAGTAGTAGCAGTTACATTTTTCAAGGTATCGAGCGAGAGTTGTCTAACTCGTGCTAATTTAAGCGTTTTATTTTTTGCAACTGTTTTGAATATCTACCTTCTTCCACGAGGATGATGGTCGCTTTTCAATTTTCCATCTACAATAAGATGCATTATCCATTACAATGACTGGATTTTCGGATAAAAAGTTTAATATTTGAGACAGCCATTGTTCAAAAGCAGTAGCACTCATTTCTTCATGATAATGTGATTTCTTTTTTTGCCTTCAAACAATAATAAACCATATTCCACAAAACCATCTGAGCTACCAGTGTGTAACAATATAAGGCAACGCCCTTTCCCAAAGGGATTCTCTAATCTAGCTGTATGCTCTTTATCGATCCATACTTTTTGCACCGTATGACCCTCATTCACCCAAGTTTCATCTAAATAAAAAATTGACCTATTCTGAGATCTGTATTATGAAATATCCCTAAGATATGGTTGCCCCCACATCACCCTCTTTTGCATCTCTATATTTTTTCAATAATTCCTTGCTTCTTTCATTATCGATTTATAATTGATATGATGTTGTTCGACTCACGTTTGGTAAATCATTATTACTTCCTACTTGCCGCAATGCTTTATTCAATATTAGTGGTTCATTTTATCTGAACATATTGTGAACAATCTGACGAATGGCAGTTTTGGCAGACTCATTCATTAAAGAAGGCTGTCCAGTTATTTTTTTAGGGTCTGCCGCTTGAACATGAACCATATAAGAAAGCGATGTCCCCAACCTACTACTTCAGAAATCTGTTTTACTAAGTCAAATTTCTTCATGTCGGGTGTATCGGTTAAAATCTTGTTGTAAGCATTGGTTACAATTTGCTTTTCATTACCTCGTAAATAACCCGACCTTTCGCGCTTTTTTGGAAGATAACAAACGTAGGCACCGCTAGCAGTGCTTGTACTTAATTCTGCATCTATAGTAGAAACCAACTATAAAACTATTTTAATTATATTTATGTCTCTGTATTGTTTGCAATTACTTACAACTTACTATTAACTATAACCGTTGAGTCCTAAAAAGAAAAAAAAAGTATATATTTCGGAAAAAAAAAAACGATATAAGAGAGAATAATAACAAATACAGCAATAGCGCGCGACAATAAACAATGTTAAAACTTTCGTCAGAATCATATAATTATAACAGGATTGATGTAGTGTCGTTTGGGGCTGCTTTCAACCAATGACAATTCACTATCGAACCGGTACGTTAAAAAAAAAAACATATCTCTTCCGAAGCTACCTGATAAAATTTTACTTCTCAACATAGTGCCACTGTAGATCTATACACATTTCCCAGCGATGCCACCGTTTCTTTAATCCGTCCAAATAGTTGACCTCATGTTCTGCAAAATAGGCGTTTAATTGCCGAATGGCATCTACATTATTCCTTGAATGAACTTTAGAAATTGAGTTGAGTGTAGGCTTTCACGACCGTAATCCATAGTAGAAATGTCTTTCGGGTGATGTCGTGTAGTTAATATTTTACTTGACGTTTCGCTGACTATCCTGTCAGCTTCTTCAGAAGATTTCTAAAGACAGTCTTTAGAAATCTTCTGAAGAAGCTGACAGGATAGTCAGCGAAACGTCAAGTAAAATATTGACTACACGACATCACCCGAAAGACATTTCTACTATTTAAAAATTGAGCTCTAATTTAAAACAATGTCTACACCTTAAATTAAATATTCTCAGACATCTTAAATCTTCTTATAAATAATTATTTGCGATAAGAATATCTATAATTTATAATTCAATCCAAAATGTTCCCTTTAAAAACTGTTAGCTGTAAATACCTGATACTGTTGGTATAAGGTATAAATGGCATTTAACATATTTGAACTAAACATGTATCCAACGAATGTACGACTTCTCGCATAGTTCCCGAACATTGTCCATATTAGGATGGTTATTATTGCAATTCATCGTCAGCGTTTACGCAATAAGGATAAACGCTGCAAATAGATCTCAGTTTTAATATTTATATTTACGTATTCACATGTTGAATGAAGCAATTGTGTAATGTTGAAACGCTCAAAGCTCTAGGAACTAATAATATACCCAAGCGTGATTCGAGCATATTTTCATCTCGATATTGACGTATTTATGATAAGTTCTTACATGCATATATGTATTTCTTTGCGCGCGAAATTGCTTGTATTTAGCTTTGCTTGCAAATAGGCAAGTAAAGATGTGGAAGTAGATCAAGGACGATAATATTTCTAATGTAAAACTAGTTTACATTTTATTTATTTATAGAAGAAGTAATACGGCATAAATTCGTATCTCTGTTGGAAAATACTTGTTTAGAATCTAATCAATGCAGCTACAGTTCAGAACAGGTGCCGAAAACAGCGTTTATTTTCTTACGTCAAAAACTAAACATAAGAATAGATAGATAGAAGAACTCTCTTTTAAATACGTACACATATTTAAGTATTAGTCAATAAAGCTGTTAAAAGTAGCATGTTTAACAAATCACCTTGTATTTTCAATGTAATTGCAATATAAAAACAAATCCATTGCATTTTTAAATACGGAGTTTTGAAAAGATTATTATTGTGTACGTGGTATGCTGCTGCTGTTATTACAGTTGCGATGTTTAGCTCGAAAAAAGTGCTAAACCGAAAAAGCAAAATAGCTAAAACTTTTGCTACATCATCTTTTAAGACCCACTTTCGTAATTTGCCCTTGATTCCATTTTTACTTTTATTAGATTTTCCAAAAAAAAAAAAAAATTTTTCCAATTACCAATATGATATTTACCTAGCAATGCTCTAAATGTCATATCCAATGAGATATATGAGCAATAAATGGAATAAAAATCTTTTTTAACCCAGTTACATTAAGAAAAAGAAAGTGCAAATTGGGACTTTTAAATGACCGCCAAAACCAAAATATATTTAGGTAAAGAAATCTACAAAACGCGTAGCGCTTTATGGAGTATGGAAAATCAAACTTATAAAAGTACGTACCTCGATTCCGCTTTTTCAAAGCTTTTTCTAGCGTTGGCGCAACTAAAGCTCCACTCCATTGGTAGCTCGAATATTCAAACCCAGGAAACTTTACACTCAAAACTATGATTGTTTCTCGTGCTGTAGAACATGTAGTGAGACATCCTCCTGTAATAACATCTAATTCAATTTTAAATCATCCGTTTAAGGAGAAACCAGCCGTGCAACGTTTCACGATAGCGAACCCGACTGATTAGGGCAAGTTGATCAGTTTTCCTTCTAGGAAAAAATGTAAACGAATAATATACACCAAACAGCAAATTTTTTGTTCAATGGATAACTCTTCGCAATAGCCGTGAATGTTCTCTTTCCGAAAGCCAATTTTTTTTATTGGTGAATCCGTCAAGCTAAAAATGAACTTCATAGCTGAACATGACCTTCTTTCAAAAATCCCCCGTCATCTCCTGAACTCGGTTACATCAATTTAATCTTGTTAGCCTCTTAAATAAACTTATTACAACTATTGAATTGAACGATGACGAATTGTGGTGTTTGGCTTCTTATTCACAGTTTGTCTCACTGCGACAATAATTTCCGCTCACCGGTCACAACGCTAATATCAGACCCTTGCTGTATCAACAACCACATCTATTTTCGAATTTAATTAGGTTACGAATTACGTAGTCATGAGAGGCTTAAAAAGTGATCGCAATTTTCTTGTTTACGTAAGTCAATCATTATTATCCTGATTGAAGGAATGTAAGTATGAGTTACGAGCAATTTACCTTGGTCGCCCTTGACAGTGGGATATAAAGGAACTTTACGTCTCTCTATTCCGTTCCAATTATATCCGATCAAGGTAGATGCGATTACAGGACCGACACTTAATCTGCGTATGTACCGCCTTATCCGTCCCATTATAGCATATATAGGATACAAACGTTATCTCTTCGATTCCCTCATTATTACCAAATGTGCCAGCTTAACGGTTAAAACATCACGAACCGAATTATATTTTAAATTTTATTCGATAACAGCGTCAATCGAGAGGAAGCTTGCAAAATAAGAAGGGTACGCTTGGCGGGCTATCTGGCCAACGAATTAGAACAGTTTGTATATACATATGTTCAAATTTGATAAATAACATTAGTATTATTTATTTTACCTGCTTTAAAAACAACTTTCAGGAATGGCAAGTTAATAATATGTATTCCCAATCATACCGGAACACATTCCCTAACTATGGCTGGCTTTCTTTTCGTGGGGCCCTTTTGCTACCGGGGCAGTTCCGCATAGCGGGCTTTTGCGGGCACTATTTACGCAACTGCCCACGTATGTAAATAATGTGATGTTTACGATTATGTTGAAATTAAGGTGTTTGCACCGCTCTTGTTGAAGCTAAATATTTGAAAATGTCGTGAAGATTAAGATATTTATTTTGTAAAAACGAAATGAAAGATCCTGCATTCCAGCATCGTTATCCTTACTAAATTTTATACAGAGTGTTCATAAATTATCTATTGTATAGATCTTTTCAAACGTTTTTAAATGGGCCGCTGTATCTTTGATTGCACTATTTAATTGGAGACGAAATTTCACATCTATTAATATCAGGGTTCAACAATTTTTTCTTTAAACTACATAGAATGGGTTAATGCTTTACAGTAGAGTGCTATGCAATGAGAGAATAGCATTACTTTTTAATCTTTACTAGGAAGGGCGCGCTGCTTGACTATTTGACAATTGTAACACCCTGTATAAAATTCTGTAACGATAACGGTAAAGTGTGGTAAATATCTTAATTTTTATGATATTCTCAAATATTTAATCTTAACAAAAGCAGTAAAGTATCTCGAAAACAGTTGAATTTAGGGATAGAGGGCCCTAATAGAAATTATTTAGGTGCGATATATACAATTGAAACTGATCAAAAATATACCTTTGCGTTTAAAATAAAAAAATGGAAAAATTGTTTCGTAGGCGAAAATGTTTTAAATTGATGGATCTCATACTATAACTACCTATTCCAAATTTCAGGGTTCCAGCCACAGTATCCTTATCAGAACTTATAACTAAAGTTCGCCACTTTCCATGCTTTTCACGAAATTAGCAAAGACTAGACAGACTCGTGTTTTGTCGACTCTTGGGGGAAACCAGTAGACAATACGAACCCATTTTCACGAGACGAACGTGAAGCGCACGGAAAGTAACGAATTTATAACAATATACCAGGTGGAAAGTTTTATTTTTGTGGAATATCCGATCGCTAAACAGGATCATTTTGACAAATATTTTTACTCTTCAAACTTCAAACGTATTATAAACTGCACTGCCACTTGTAAAGTTTTGGAACTTTCTTGACTTGGCGGAATTTGTTCGAAAAATAGACGATTTGTTTACGTAACCCCGTTATGGTTACTTTAACTAAAACGATTACGCACATAAGACAGAAAAAAGTTAGCATAATCTAGTATAACAAACAACCAAATCAAAATAAGTAGAAAATAAAATGGAAAGATAATGTAAATTAGAAAATGGACATAAAACCAAACAGAAACGGAATAAAAGTAGAAAATATGGATGGATTGTATTCAGGAAGCAAATTATCACCTGAGTATTTACTCATCTGTTAAATAGCTTTTATATGGAGAATAGCGCGAATATTTTTTTGTATGTAAATAATCTTTACTTCTTACGTAAATGACCTACAGTATATATATTTAATTTACTGTTTTTACGATATATTTGTCTAAAATACACCTCTTTGCGTGTATTTACCACGAATTCATCTATTTTAAGAAGATACTCAGTCTAAAAATCCTCACCGAACGCTAAGTTAAATAAATATGTTGAAAAATAAATACACTATCAAAGAAAATAGTAAAAACATTTCGTTTTAATTTGAAATCAGTTATTGTTCTGGAATATCCATCTGTTAAATATTACGTAAAGTATTAAATTATTTCATATCTAAGCGCATATGTTGCATAGAATTAATACTTCGATTACAGAAGTTCGTCTTTATAACGCATGTGAGTTACGGTTCTAGTTAATGCACACTCTCTGTACTTCAAAATACAATAATAGTTCTTTCCGTGAAAGTTAACCGAGACGTCTTTCATTGCAGGACTGCGCTATTCGAACGGCACTTCCATCCTGAATGGTGAATGGAAATTCAGTGGTAGCAGTAAAGTAGTTGAAGCAGCGGGGACAAAATTCAACTACAGGAAACAGGATGGTACGTCCCTAGAGACGGTAACTTCGCCCGGTCCTTTGGCCTTGCCGGTTGAGATAATGGTTCGTATCTCTAGGTTTTATGAAAGCGTAAATTTATATTTAAGCTGCTGGAAGACCTTTCGAAGCATAAAATTGTTCGAAAGACTCGTCGACGAGGTTCGAGCGAACAATCATAAAATGAAGCAGATCATTTATTTTACTTATGCAGGACGAAAAGAATATTAAATTAACAATAAATATTTAAACCAGCTTTGAAACAGTACCCCGTTACATGTATCCATTTATAATGAAGAAAGAGTGTTGAACAGTTAGGAAGAAAATAAAATTATTTTGATCATGCGAACCAAAACAATAGACTAATATAGTTAGTAGCCAGTCCAGTTCCTCTAGTACCGACATAAAAAATTTGAATTTGTTAATATTATAAATAAGAAAACTTTTATTCTATTTCATCTGTGTGTATTTAATTATTTATCTTATTTCTTGCTAGTTATGCCCCACTTTTCCTCTAATTTAAAGCTTTTAAAAAATGGACAGTGGCTTTATTGCTTTATTATTGTGATTTTTTTGCGTATATAATTTTTAATATGGAATAATATGATAAAGTATAAAATAAAATGCTTTTACTTGAAACTGGTTCAATCTTAAGCAACCTCTTTATTTTAGAATATTTCAAATTTTTTATTTTGATAAGAATTATTCTTATTCCTGTTAACTATCCATGTTAAATAGGTAGTTGTGCCATAAATTTAGTAACAATTTCTCTCTGAACAGCTTTTTGCGCATCAAATAAACCCAGGAATAAAATATGAATATTTACTTCCCGTCGAAGGCAATCCCGAACAAATTGCCCCGCCACTCCTAAACCCGCTACCAAACGAAATTCTTCCTGAACCACGAAGACTGGATATACCACTAACTACGTTAAATCAGAAAGACGAAGCTAAGCCGAATCCGCATAGAAGATATAGAAACAGAAGACGATTTCAATGGAAAATTTCTGGCTTAACACCATGTTCAAAGTCTTGTGGCGGCGGTACAAATATATAATGATAATAATACAATCACACTAAGTGTTTATTTATATTCTTTCAGGTACACAAGAACCTATTATAATATGCGTTCGCGAGCACACGCAAATTCCTGTAATAGAACGACGATGCGCAAACATCGATAAACCTAATCCACACCCGATTAAATGTAACACCCAACAATGCGTGCTGGGTAGTTGGGGTGGGCGTTGGGGTCCCTGTGTCGGTTCTTGCAAGCATGCCGTGCAGTATTACATCATTTCATGCTTGCAACACCAACCCAACGGCCAAACGATTGCCCTAAAAGATGACGATTGTTCGCCGCCGAAACCCGAAAGTCATAGTCGACCCTGCAAAATGCCAGGATGCGAAGTTGACAACGAACTGTCAGTACAACCGGATGACGCGGATGACATTAGAAGACTGTACAAAGATTGGCATGCAGCCACATGGTCTCCTGTAAGTAGTTAAAGTACTGTAACTACATCCAGAAGTAAAGCTAAATTTCGATATCGTTTAGTAATTGTTAATCGCGTTATTAAAACAGACGCGGGGATTCTCAATAACCAAATAACTGTCTTTGATTCTTTAGTATAAATACTGATAACTATCTTTCATTGTCACTCAATTAGTTTGTAACTGGGTGAAAGTATCATTTGCTCCATTCGTGTCAATTTTGTGTATTTTGGCTGAGATTTTATTCCACGACGCAGTACTTTCCATCACTTTTCATAGATTCTTATTCTAGCATACCTTATTCAATCACTACTCTAAAGAATAACCCCAAACGTCTGATTTTTTAACCCTCAAGCATGAAACATACGAAGACGGATATTTGACCTTTAGCGTAGCCCATGGATTAAATCTATTAATATGGAGTGATCGAAAAGACCTCTTCGATTTAATAAATGTGTGTTCTCTTTCAGTTGCATTCTTAATTAATTTGTTTTTTTTTTCATTTGATATAATGCCCTCTTTCGTTCGCACCATACCACCCGATAAAGATAATGTGCTATCTGTTCTTTGGATCTATTTCCTATTCTTCGCCTTGTGTGTCTAGTATAGGCTTCATCACATTCTTTGTATATAATTTTGTGAATTCCCAACATATCTCTCGTGCCCAATTTGTCTTTTGGATTGCCTAACTTTAGGAGATCTTTTGTTACGATACTACAATTCACTCCTTGTTATTTTGAGTCCAAGTTTAAACACCTCAATCCATTTATTTTTTAACGGCAACTTTAATTCTCGACCGTTCTCTGAGATCACGGGACATGGAGCTACCATGCTACGATATAGATAGTAGATGCAAATACTTTTTAAATTGCAGAGTAAATATTTGTATTAAATATTACAAGATCTTTTTGAAGATCTAAATTAAATAAATTGCATGTCTGGCAATAATCTCAATGTATGTGAATATCCGCCAGAAATTATTGATCTCCGCTGTCTAGATTCGCCATTCTATCATATTTAATTGGCAATTTGTTAGTGCTAACTTGTTTTTACAATAGTAGGATCAATTAACCAACTAAACACATCTATTTCGAAAAAAATTTTAGATTTACGATTTTTTAGATGTTTCTTGTCTCTTCATTTTAGTGTTCTGTATCTTGCGGCACCGGTCACCGATCCAGACAAGTTACATGCCCTAGCGGTCTCTGCCATCCGGAGAAGCGCCCCGCAGATTCCGAGTTTTGCGAAAATGGCCCATGCTCAGAATCGGGTTCGCCATCACACTGGCTTCTTACAGAATGGTCGCAGTGTTCAGAAAATTGTGGGACTGGAAACCAAACAAGACGATCCTTCTGCTCCAAAGTTAATTGCGACGATGAATCGAAACCGGAAACTACCAGAGCCTGCTCCAGTGAGAAGGATTGCGGCGGCAAATGGTTCACGGGACCTTGGAGCTCGTGTTCCGATTCTTGCAACGGCCAGGCCTCAGAGAGGAGGGAAGTTTACTGCATAGTAAAACTTAGAGGACATGCAAAAATCACTACGGATATGACCTGTCCCGCGCACAAACCCGAAACTGAGAGAGCATGTCATGGCGGTTGTCCTCCCAGCTGGCATATGGGAGAATGGGGAGCTTGCGAAGGAAGTTGCCCATCCGGGATGCAAAAGAGAGAGGTCAGATGTTTAGATGTGAACGGACATGATTCAAATTATTGTAATACTGATGAAATGCCAATACTAAAACGAGCCTGCACGTGTGCCAGACGAGAGGAGCCTAGGGATAGATATCAACCTATTCACGATGAACCAAACGATAGTACGTATCAAAATTTTTTTGTCGCCCCTTCGTATTTAGTGACAAATTATTTCTAATCCATCTTTTCCAACTTAATGTTCCGATTCAAACGGAAGCTCATCAGCTTTCATAATATATCAGTAACCGAGATTTAACAACTTCAACAGTTTAGACTGTTGTTTGAATTATACATACGTAATAAAATCAATTTTTCGATCTTTGACCAAAACAGCAGGAATTAAATCCTCAGAGCTTCGTCACTAAGCGTACTATGTATATCGGGAAATAACGCATATACTCAATTTTCCTTCAAGCTCCTCCTTGCAGTTAAAACAGAAACTGATCGCTTCAAACTGGTTACTCACTTGTGTATTTGTTATTCGTCCATTTTTGCAGTTGCAAAGAGCTATCATATCTCCCGCTTGCGATATTCGGTAAGTAGAACAATCAGAATGGCAACGTTTTCAGCGAATCGTTGTCTAGATAAATGAGGTGTAATTCTCAAAAGTATGTGAAACTCACGACTCGAACTAACCTAATTAGTTACGGTATACAAAAGCACACCAAAATTTCTTAAAATATTATTATAACTCCCTATAAATGGATGAATTTAGTACTATTAAACGATTGGTTGCAAAGAAAATTGCGCGTACGATCGAAAGGTATTATTATTGTTTCGTTTTCTTTGTTCTACAAAAGGTGGAAAATACATGCATAATAGACTTCTGCTACGGCACATTATCGGTGTTAAAAAAAAAAACCGACATTCGTAGCCTTATTAGTATACTTTATATAATAGCAAAATGAAGTGCCTTTCTCATATCGCACATTAACATAATCGAATACAATAGCATGTAATTTAATGCATCATTCTTGTAGGTAATTTTCGGCCTCTATCGAAACGGGTCTATAGATGAAAGAGCAAGATAGGTTCAAGAAGTGTTTAATAAAGCAATATTGTGCACCCTATAATAACTGAAGCGGTTCGTTCGGGTTTTATTCAATCTATTAGATTCCATGTTGGAATAGTAGCGTTGCGGTAACTTGCTATTCTATTTATATAATTAATAAGAATCTCCAAACTAATTTACCTAGATAGTGTCAAAGAAGAGATATTAATGTTTAAATTGAAGCTTATATCTGTTACTATTTTTTTGAAAAAAACTTATTTATCAGAGTTGGTACATCCTAGATTTCCGATATAACCATGACAACTGCCATGAAGTAAAAGATACTTTTTAGATATAAATCTTTATCACAATATCGTGTACCAAAATTTCAAAAAGATATCTTTTAGTAACTTTCTTAGATACGTCATAAATGATCCTGTATCTCCTTATTATTATATTTGAAATAAACACAACCCTGCTTGATAAAACGTAGGCAGATCGGATAGAAATAATACCTGATTTTCCCCGATGTTATCGCTATTGTAAACGTAATTACCGATTTAACTGTATTACGAGTGATTGGAAGTGTTGGCACAATAAACCTTTTAATTAATAAATTTATTTTGTTTATATTGTTTTGATTTATTATATTATTTGTCTTGATTTTTTTATGCCGAAAAATAGAGAATTTAATATTTAGGAACATATCTTTCTAAAAATAATTATTTTTTGGTTTCGACTTAATTAAACTTTACTTGCTGAACTTAGTACCCACGGAATTTCATACTGATGCAAGCGCTTTCATATCAAAGATACGTTTTGTTAGCTTTTTCTTTATTTTCCGTCACATCATACTTTCCTTTAGATCCGTTTAATTACATATTTTTCGTTAAAGCTAGTCGAATTTGAATATGATTGATTATGACGAAGCCAATACGAATCGAACCGGGATTTGTTTCATTGTTACTATTATCGAATTATTTTTTCCAATAAATCATATCTTGATCCTGAATCATTTATCAAAAATAGATGCCAGCTCAATCTGTGATGTTGCGTATCTGTTGTGTGTTTTACATTATATGTAGCAACTAGTAAAGCTACTGGAGAAATACTGTTTTTATTTCACCAAAATAATTGTTCTTTGGAAATAGACCTTAAGTTTAATTTTGAAGAGATATGTATACACAGTTGCGAAATATACTACCTTGTAAATATAATTCAATACTTTGCTAACGCGAGAACTATGAGGGTAGTTTGAACAATCCATGCAGAGTTGAGACCAAAGAACAGTACAAACAATGGGTTCAAACACCAAGAAAGGCGAGGACCGTTCCTTCAACCGGGAAGGTTTTGGTGATTGTTTTTTTTTTTAATTGATAGAAATAGGGTTCCAACTCGGTCCGGATCCTGCTACTCTTCAGATTTGACTTCCTGGGACTGCAATGATTGACAAGCTAGGACAAATGTGCGACTAACAGAAAAAGGCGTTCCCCGAGAATCGACATAATATGAGTCTGTCTACTCGCTGCAGAAAAGTAGTTTTTTCCCATCACTATCGGACCACTCCCTGTTCCACAATATGAAAAAATGGCTGGCGGGTAGGAGTAGGTAGTAGGCGAATTCCGAAAGCCTATTTTTCGAAATTAGACTAATCTTATTATCCCGAAAGGATCAACAAATTGGAGTAGCGCATGCGGGCGAAATTTCACAAAATCGGGGCAAAGTACATATTTCTGTTTAAAAAAGGACATTTTTATGTTTTTATGATGGGGAGGCATTGATAAGATACAAATAACTTTTTTATGCATAATTACATACAGTGTTAACAGATTTCTTTTGTAGAATTTGATCACCAAATAACTGCACAGGTACGAGAGAAGTAAGATATCTGAAAATCCTTGTAACTCGTCTTTGTTGTCAGTTGAAGTTAAGGTTCGATTTGGGCCATTAGACGAGCATCGCAAATTATCGCAGCTATTTTCTTCACAAACACATTTTATACAGCCTAAGGTAAAATATAAGCAAAAATGTATCACTTGATCACAACTTTTTCCTTAAAAGAAATCACAAGAAAGATATTCTTGAGAAAGTGATCTCTAATTAAAAGGGTGAAGTGGGCAATAACAGAATCAATTATAAGCCTTATTGATAAAAACCAATTAAAGGTTTCTTTCTTTGACCACGATTTCAAGAAATTTCGCATATGTACAGTGTTGGACGCAATGTATGAACTTAAAAGGAGATTATTATAAAAATAAAAATGATTTATCCCGAAAAATTAAATACTTTCCATTCTTGCACGGACTTTTCAAACCACCCTTGTATATATTGTCAACATTCGACCCCCATATACCTTAATGTTTACAGAACAAATTGAAAGCGCTAGATGACTTCGCTCAATGTAACAGAATTGACTTTAATCGGCTTGCAAGATGACAATTTTCGCAACGTGTATATTATAACTTGTTACTATTATCTCATCTTTATATCCTTTTTGTTTTAGGAACTTGTGTAGACAAAATAAGAAATTGTATCCTAGCTGTTCAAGCTCGACTCTGTAAGTATCCATACTACAAAACACACTGCTGCGAATCCTGCAGGAATAAATAGAAGAAGAAAGGAAAAAATAAAACTGTGATTGGAGGAAATGTTTCGTAGTCAAACCATGTACTGACTTAAAAAAAAAAACATTTAATTTTAATCGATCAATATGTTTGTTTTTTTGTTTATCGAGTGAAAGTAGTCGAATGTGAGATTTGCAATGTTTTAACAGAAAATATTAAGAAAAAATGTAACAGTACACATAAGTAATGATACCTACCGATCAGAAGAAATGCGATGCATAACATTTTTTTCTAACTGTATATTTTTTACGCATAACAGCAGCACGATAGATTTTTCAATCATCAGCCTCTGTTCTTAATAAAAAAAAAAAAAACTAATCGCGAAAACAATACAGCAAATATCTATTATTGAGGGACAAGTATGTGCGACCGATAAATCGATTTTATATATGATTATAATTATAGTGATGTATGACTCATCGTTGAAATGACGAGTCGATACAATGTATGTAAAATAATTATTAATTTCAAGATGTAATGAGTCAATACTCTCATATGAATGTGTCATATAAGATGCGTATTATCGAATATCAAACGAATGATGAGGCGATTAATAAGAAATTTGTAAATAATTGCATAAGAAGATTACTGAACGCTACACGGAATGTCTTTAAAATACAGTATAGTGTAAGAAAGTTATGGAATTTTAGGATCATTTTGGAACTTTTATTAATGCTTATTCTGCTTTTCAAGGGAATTCTCCTGTTCTTCCTCCAATATGCTGCATATTCTTAATTTCCGCCGGATCTTTATTGTAATTATTGCCTACTCTTTGTAGGATGTTGAGAATAAAAAGAAAATAGCATTTCTTTTAATCAACACAATTGACAAGTGCACTAAAGCTGTGTATTATTTATTTATTCGGGTATTAGCCGGGTGGAAGTAAATAAATAAAGGTGCGATATATAGATAGCAAATGTAACTTTGAAAGAAGTAGAAAAATAATACTGTATTTTAAAAAGATTCCATCATATTTATGTATTTGATTTCTATATTCTTATTTAGTTAGAGAGACTAATGTTATTATTACTTCTTAGATGTCTGTGATTGTTTGTTCATTAACATTGTATGTTGTAGTAACCCGTTAAATGGGAGTGCCTGTTATATATTTATACGAATATATACTAGTACCGCTTCTTACTGAGCACTGCCAAATCATGTAATTATACTTAAATTACCTTTAATTAATCATTTACTTAATAATTAACAAGAACAGCAAACTTGCCAAATTGGAAGATGAAAATTGTAATGTGTAAGCATCAGATGGCGTTAGTGAAACTACGAAAACTAAAGCGTCCTCTATAACACCGATATTTGTATGTAAATTTAGAAAAATCAATTCAAGTATTATACTATAGCTTTTCTGTATTTATTAGTAAAGTACTGTGAAAATAAAAGTCTTTTAATTAAGATATTTTTATTTCAAGGAAAAAATTATAAAGAAAATATAAAATTTTAAATAGCCTAAAAAGTCTAATACCTTGAAATATTCCTGAAGCATACTACACTGGTCGCAATTAAGAATGCACCACCAAAAAATTTGCGAAATAATGTTTATTAGTATCAAAAATGCTTATCTACTTATAAACATGTAAATATAAAAGGCAATTCAACAAAAGAAAAATAAATAAGGTTCGTCTAGCATGTCCAGATTCAGGTGTTAAACGTAATCGCTATAGAGACCATTAGCTACGAGAGCCCTCACGCACTATTCCTACGTAGTGATATAATACGACCGATAGCGTTCCACCACCGCTGCGCCAAAAATATTACCTGTGTTGCACAACCAAGCGGTTCAAAAAAAATTCTTTTCGGGGGATGATCCTTCTGGATGTGTGGGGTTACCATGATTTGGAATCCACAGGTTCCAACACCATAATACAGTCGCCCCCTTCATGTAAACCAATAATCCGGCCACAAGGTGCATGTTCTTGCACCCAATACATGTGCGGAACATCTGGCTCATGTAAATGCTGGAAATCAAACTAGACCAATGCAATATAATAAACAATCGTTTAAGTTGACCTTCATAAATACATTTATAAAATTTTAACGAAATATTCCAACAATTTCGGGGACGATGCATTTTGCAGCCAATGTATTTAAAAATTTCGTAGGCAGTAGGAAATTAATCCATTAAGTACACGTGGGGATAATTTCGCTAAAAAAAACTCAAAAAGAATTAAAGTGTTTAAATGCTATCAGCAGCTAGTTGTTTAAGTGCAATTTTATGTCTTTTTAACTAAAATATTTAATTCTAACTGTGTAACGTCATGGTTACTAACTCAGTTGCACTTTTTCTAATTACTGATAACGTCCAAACACATTAATTTCTAATTAAATATTAAACATAACAATTCTAATATCTAGATCTTTATAAAAGTATAAAAAGCGACGTTCACAAACTTTCAATAAATAAAACAGTTTTCTTAGTTCAATTAATTATGTTTAAAAAAAAGTGGGACTTAGGTTGAGCTTACTCTGCAGATAGTTCCACTATTTACAAAGTAATGTTTAAATTTCGTAAATAACTTAAGTAGGTAGTGCCAGCGATAAATTATGTTTGCGCGCAAACTGTTTTACACGATGTTTTATTTTTAATTATGGGTTGTGTAAATTAGTAATATTATTAAAACTAATTTCTGCTATGCATATAGGTAATTATACATGATTTAATGATGAAAGTAAATTACTGCTGGAACAATCAACTTAATCATTCGAGAAATTTAAAAAGTGCAAAGTGGAAGCGTCAAGTATTATATATGAAGAATTTTATTTCTTAATTAACTTTCAGTTTCATGGGTAAGTCCTAAGTTTTGACTATTTTTTAAGGTAAGTACATATTTACTAATTTCGAAATATGTTGTCATGCGCTCAATATAGATAAGATGAAATAATTACCATAGTTGTATGTTTTGTATTCTCTTGTTGGTAATAGTTGTATAAACTTAATTTTTCTATTTCCGGAACAATATTTCATGTTTTCTTGTCTCTGCAAGTATAATGCAGGTATAGTGTCTTGGATGGATTAAATACGATCCAAGCGAAAGTACGGACTGGAGCGACTACATTCGCTAGATAAAACTAACCTTACTCAAGGATAGTAAACGTTACAAGGATTGCTCAATCCCTATCTGGCAATGTAGTCAGAGTCATATGATTGCAGTTACATGACCACATAGCGTCCAATGTTGAATGCTATGCTATAATTTTTATATTATTAAAGATAGTATTTTTGGTAAATAACCAGATTCACGACTAATTTGGTCACATTTTATTGAAGAATTTCTAAAAAGACGCTTTTAAAAATAAATAGGAATAAAAGGTAACGGAACGCAGGTGACGTTACGAGCGATTTGACCCTAAGTAATTCTTGTAACGTCCGTTATCCTTGCACTTTAATTACAAATATAAGATAAAGCAATATACAATGAATACATTGGAGAGATACAGTAGCTTGTCTTATTCCAAAGCACACAATTTTGGAAGGAACAGAGGGATATTTTTTAAATCCAGAGCAATTGGGCAAGCGTTTAAAGGTGCCATCTTTCGCCTAGTGGTGTTAATTTTTAAACAGTTTATTTAAAAATGTTTAATAAAATATATAGTTTTTTTAGCTGATATTAAAAGAACATAAATTATTTGTAGCGTGAAGACTAGTTATTGGCAAATAATTTTGGCTCAACGCACAAACCGACGCCAACAAGTATTTTGTGCGATAGCACCAAAAGAGCTTGTCTGTCTAGACGTGCGTTGGTGTGGATGAACCGATTTTAACCCGCAAAAGTTTATTCCAAATATGTCAATAAGTAAACTATTGTAATTTTAACAATTGAATGCATACTTGCTAAATTCAAAAGTCGCGAATACGAAGATAATGGAATCGAATATTGTTTCAACCTATACTGTCGCAATACCAACAATCGTAGGATCGGGATAAACAATGTTAGGGAGAAATTTCTTTTCCAATTAATAACCAGATTTCTTTTTAAAACATTGAGGTCGGTGAAACAAGGTACTTTCTAAAATATTCGTATACATTCGTGCAAAAATGGGGGTAAAGTAGGATTTAAGTTTCTTATTGTTTCTTATGACACTGTTGACAACATCGCTGCAATCAGACAACAGTGTAAGGCTCTGCGTATAGCATTCGTCATTCCATACTCCATTTCGTTTCAAAACATTAATTCTTTTAATAATACATTCCATCACTGTCACTTATCAATAACTCACTTCAGATATACTTACTTTTCCACTTTAAGCTATGACTAATGGTTCGATTTTTAAGGAACGAAAAACAAGGTAAATGTAAATTCCTTAATTACTTGCTGACACACTAATATGCATATTGGCGCATCTTTCCATACCAGAGATAAAGTTGTTTAGAGCATTATCTTGTTATGATCATTTCGTCTTTGATACTTCTTGTTATCGTAAAATGTCATCTTTATTGCACCTTTCAAGATTTATACAGGAAGATAAGAGCTATTGTTTATATCAGATTTAAATAATATTAATTGTCCAGAATTATATTCGATACATTGATCTTAGAAAATCTACCGGAAGGATAAGTAAAAAATAAAGTTAACAACCACGCATAATCTTGGTGCTACACTAACTATAATTGATATTGATCAATTATAGTTACACAAAATACTTTATGTACAATACATGGGTAGGTGCATGCGTAACAGACTTAAAATCTATAAGAAAGAAGCTGTGCGCTCCTGATCAGCACAAAGATTGATGTAAACTTCTAAGCTTCATAGTGTTATAAGCATAGCTCATGCTAATCTAATTAGTTCCCTTCCTAATGTTGAATATCATGGAAAATCTCGATGTAATATAGCGCAAATATACAGTGTCCACGTTAATACCGCGATATGTCGGAATATTTATTATTCGTCAACATAGGTAAATTAAAACACGAGAGTGTCCAGTATGGCCAATACACGGCCAATGTTTCCTACCTGTTTAGCTTCATAGTATGTATTCACGTGTTTAAAACATTTATTTTACAACGTTTATTGTCACACTCTGTAGGTGAGCATGTTTTCAATATTTGCAAAATTTTTAACGCGTACTTACTCCTGAGTTAAAAAATTTTGTTAAATTACACGCAAAAGAGCGATCAGGATTTTGCCGACCGTCAAATTTAATATTTCCTTTTTCTAAACAAACTTAATCTTTCCATATGATGCCATGTGGTTCTTGAAGAATTTTTAGAACTGAGCACTGTGCTTCGATCACTTATAAAAGAAGGTATTTGATATCTGACCTTGTTTAATTACTTGCGACTTTAAAACATCTTTGAAACGCTTGAATTACTCTTAAAGTAATTGAAGTATTTTTAGTATTTCAATTACATTCGCTTGAACCACTTTACGGAGGGCTTGAATCATTTCTAGCAGTGTTTGAAGCAACTTCAGCAGTACATGGATACACTTTTAACAGAACTCTTTACTTTAGAATACTTTAAGGGATTCAAATATTTTACAATCACTACTTTTTATTTGATATTTCCATTGTCAGTACTTTTCTACTACTGTATTTAGTAATTGAAGCACATATGCCACATTTAGATTTTTTTTAGCATCCTTGACTTCAAATTCCGGATAAATAAAAACATGGTGTTCCATTTAAAAGATAACATCTAGTACAACTTGAAATGTCGATTATATGGAAAAATACGGAGATGGATCAATTTCTTTTATGAAAAATAAGATCCTTAAATTTATTTAATTTGACGCTTTCGTATTCGTGGTTCTCATAAAACAGCAATTTTAACACAGAATTTCAACATTTTCTACTACTTCTTAGTAAATAAGCTTTTCATTTTCAGCTTATTATAAATATAGGGTCAAATATATTTTTATAGACTGTTTTATACAGTTGTTGAACACCTTTACACCACTTGACTCTTTTAATAAATAATACCCTTGATTGTAGACACAACGAATCAACTTTATAAGCCACATACAGGTGGTATCTAATTACTACTAAACATAAACACTACAACACGTATATTTTCTACAACGTCCTACTGAAAATAAATATCAGGAATTCGTTCGCAAGCCTCGGACTTTTTTCTAATCTATGTTTGTACATACAGACGTATATCGATCAACAAAAGCTAATTCGCTTTGTGGCTTGTAAACAGCGATAACTATGTAACAATTCTGTTCGTGCAATTTTCGTTCAGGTGCGTTATCTGTACCCGAGCACCTAAATATTTGTAGCATTTATCTTCAAATATATTTACAAATTACACGAATACCGTGTTACAGTCCCACTGAAGTTTCACAATTGTTTTGTCATATTCATCAGTCTTAAAATTCTTTAATATTATTTGACATGAATTTAGGCGCTAAGAAAACTGTTTTGTACAAAAATCTGCCGTTAACGTTCTACGAAATTAATAAATATCAGTCTTATCAACGGTTTTCAAATTATTCATTAACAGCATGCCGACTTAATCTTATAATGCTGAGAGGTCTATTAACTCCTTGAACATCGATGGGCACACCTCGATACGCCGGCACATTCATCTGTATACAAACGTTTAATAAAAATGCTGCATAATAAATAAATTATTTATTTACAATTGCCTGTACTTGTTTAACTCCCGATATAAACGCATGTATAAGCGACCAGACGCATATTATGGCGGTTACAATGGTTGCAGCCAATCTCGACGCTTCGCTGGTGTAATATGCGAACCAATTCGTGTAGTATCCACAACAGAGGCTGACGATGCCAAAGATAAAGGACAAGTTACCCAGAACGTTGTGGATAAATTTTGTGATTACTGGCCGCAGGAAACCCTTCAAGCTCTGCGCAAACATTGCACAGAAGCCGCCCAGAATTGCGAGTATTAAAATTATCATAGCTATCAGACCTGGAAAAAAGTCAAACGTTTATTAATGAGCTGCAATCGATTTCAAGGAGGACTCCCCAACTAGACACTGCTAAATTTCGGGACTGATTTAAGTTGGTAGTTCCGGTAATAAAGGACATATATTTCCTAATTTCTTCTCCGTGCCATGTTGTGAATATGATCTTTATTCTCAGAACTGTGAACTTAAATTGCTTACGAATTTTAGAAATGTCTGCTTGGGCTGTAGTAGTCGTGGTGGGATGAACAGTAGCTTTGCGTCTGAAAAGTGATACGTACATACATCTTATTGTTTCAATGTTAGATATAAAAATGCAATAAATTAGGTTTTAGTTATCTAGTTTCATTTAAAAAGTTCGGTTAAAGTTATTTTTATAAAATAAGCAGTACCAAAATTAGATAAACAAATTATAGTGGTTAGTTGCAAATAGTCTCTGAGTACACAGTCTTATCAACTATGAAATAAAATCGTAGCTTATAGATTAATATGCTATCCAGCAAGTTCCAGTAATGTCCACTAGTTCCCATAGCGGGGGATTGGTGGCGTAGTCAGTTGTCAGTCTCGAAGTTCGAACCACGCACTCGCAACTTTCAAAGCAAGTTTCCCCTGGTTTTCCTTATTCCAAATTTGGCGAATGCTCAGAATGAAAATCTTGTGACGTTCTCTAGGCGTAGGCGTAAATTATTACGCCTAAGATATTAAGCTCACAGCCGACCGGTGTTCCTTGTAATCGGTGAAATTTGTAGGAGGATGCGAGGGCGTGAATTATTATTATTACTATTAGCATTAATCATATCGTAAACCAAAGAAATTGTTGATGTCCTGCAGCTTCTGTTTGTATTTGTATTGACTCCTTTTGTTCCAACGCTCGTTTACAATGTTTTTATACATTTTTCACTATTTCCAAACTTTTCCGTTCCATGTACAGTTGCGTCTGCTAACTGGACTAAAATTGGGTGTGAAAGTGGTAAGATTGCGAGTACTTCCTGTTCTTCCGGTAGCACCTTCTACAATCTATGATTAAGCTTCAGTTACTTCGGTAGTATTTTTAGTCGCGGAAAAAATTGAGCAAAGTAAATAACAAAGTTAATTTCTATGTTCTCCTTTGTGTCCCTATGTTCTACACAGAATAATTCAAATAAACAAGTCGCTGTTGCCATCTTCGTCATTATCGCAGTTGAAAATAATTGAACAACGCATTTTTTATGAAAAAATTCTAAATTTGGTATTTTATTAATGAGAGCTTTATTAACTATTATTCTGAGTTAAATATTAACAAAGTTTTTAGTTTCTATTAACCTTTTATGGCCTATTTGGAAAATAATTTCTCTCCTAACAACGTACCATTAACAACATGGATTCCCACTTATACGAGGACTATTCTCTTTCCGTTCAATCTAGTGAAGTAATACACAATTTATTGGTAAAACACGTTTATTTATAATTTTTCTAAGTATTCCCTTCTACAGTCAATGCATTTTTGCATTCATGAAACAATTTTTGCAAACTTCTCGCCTTTGGTTATTTATTTCATTTTCAAATGCGTCATCCGCTTCTTCGGTCGATGTATAACGTAAACCTCGTAATTTATTCTTTACAAACGCAAGTAAAAAGAAATCACAGGCGCTAGGCCCGGATCACACGATGAATGGTCCATTATTTCAATGTTTTGGGCATTCAAATACTTCCTTTAGAGTAGCTGTGTGTTATCTTGATGTAAGATGAACATCTTGCATCTTCCTTTTGGACGTTCTTCGAGAACATTTTGGAGAACTTCAGGCAAAGAAACTATGCCGACCGACCATCCTTCCGTTTCGTGACCTTTCACGAAGAATTTCTGTTGGAGCTGATCCATTCTCCTTTGATCGTTTGAGTCTTTATCCAAACAATCGACTGCTGTTTTCTTTCGAAATTATAGAAGTGTATTTCATCATCTCTAATGAGACGATCCACTGTTAAAAAATATATATCTGCTCCATGCCACATGGTTTTCTTTTTGGACTGGAATTAAATTGTAAGGAATCCAACGGCCCAAAGCTTACGTAATCGAATGTTTATGTAAAATGGTGTCAAAACGAATGTTTAAAGTTGCTTGAATAATGCTGCCAGTAATATGCCAGTTCTCTTCAATCATCTAGCTCAGTCGACCACGTTGAAATTCATTCTTTTATGGCAAACAAAATACATGACCAAAATACATTACCAAACACACCGCTTGATGTTCTTTATTAACCATATATTAGACAAAATTAAGCAAGAATATTAGTAGTTTGCCAATTTAACCGATTTCATAAAATCAATAATAATGGAGGTATCAATAGTGGTTCGTTGATTTGAATCAGCTGATGTAAATAGGTTTATTTTTGCTGTTCTTAGTGAAGTTAACCTTGCACCGGAAATCTGGTCTGGAATATGCTGTACTAATTCCTCAGTCTCAGTTGTCTTACTTAAGGCATGCGAAATGCGGTTGTGCACGTTCCATGAATCGGCTAAACTCTCTACGCAGGAAAAACTAACAAGCTCTGTCAAGTTTTCACTGACGTTTTAGCAAACATTTTCTTAATGCTATTTACCAATTAAACGACACCCTAAAAAATATGGACTTGCAATTCGAAAGCGACGCTAACATAAAACCAGAATATTTATATCCTGTCCTACAAGAATGGGGTATAACAAGATGAAATCCATCGTTTCTAATCGTAACTGGTCGCAATTTCAATTTGTCTCACTTGACACTGACCACAAGCCTCGTAATAAGGTGATAGAAACGCACAATTGAATTATTTTTAACCCTATTAAGCATGTTGCGAGAATGATCAAATATGCCGTAATTTTATCTTGAAAACGATATACTTCTGAGTGGTGACAGGGTAACTTCAACACACAATAGTGCGCGATGCTGCCGCTATTCGTATGGCACAAATACGCAGATTTTAATTTAATTGTACAACGTTTTTCCTTTCTAAAAAGACAATTATATGCATATTCCTCCTGGAAGGTTTCAGCTCCCTTATGGCACGGATTATACCTGCGGTAAATCGTTGCAAAACTTGCCCGTGTTTGCTTTCGTGATTTTGTTGTTCCATCGCTCGTTTAGAATGTTTTTATACATTTTTCACTATTTCAAAACTTTTCCGTTCCGTGTACAGTTGCGTCTGCTAACTGGTGTAAAATTTTGGGGTGAAAGTGGTAAGATTGCGGGTACTTCCTGTTCTTTCGGTAGCACCTTCTACAATCTATGATTAAGCATCAGTTACTTCGACAGTATTTTCTTTTAAAATACGGAACAAAAATACACTTCCCGATTAAGTAATAGCAAACAAGTAAGAATTTTATGCGTCGTTTTGTGTTGATGTATAACTGCGCCCCATCTTCGATTAACTTATTTAAACCAAAATTATCTTGACTTTATCTACTGACGTAGTACACCTTTCATATCGTAGTTAATTAAATTACTGCTCTTAAAACAACAATCACAATAAACACTAAAAGCGAATATCCAATTACCATGTGTAAGCGTAGATACATATACATATGTACACAAGCGGCAAATATTTTTTTTGTATATTACGTAGCACATTGATAAGCATCTACGACTAAGCTCGCATAAGTTTACTCACCTGTTATAGCGTGAGCACTCTGAAAATGCGGATAATTCGGAACTCCACTAGTTCGATCGATTTCAAGTGCTATACCGGTTATCATAAGCACTGCTGATGTTCCCATAAGAATTCCATGTATTAATGTTTTGGTTTTCTTTTCGATACCTTGCGACCATACGTTATCACTTACGAAGAGCATCAGAGCTTCTGTTGCTAGTGGTATCAGCTGAAACAAATTTAAAGTCAAAAAAGGTCTAAGGTGCAGGAGATGCTGAAAGCACAGTATTAAATATCAAAACTTCAATAAGATTTAGGTGTTGATTGATCTTTATGATTTTTATCGCGCTTGTCTTTTCTCTCCAAAAATAGGAATCCGTTAGAATAGCAGATGCTAATTAATTAATTAATACTATAAATAAAGTATGAACGCATATTGGCAGAATATCCATAATATGGCACTTTACAAGAAAATGTACTTATTGATGGAATAAATCACGGCAAAAGCAACGTAAGAAGAGAGAAAACACACTAACCCACGGACACGTTTCTGCCTACCTCGCGTTGTCTATCCATATATTTGTTTTCGTGAAGTTTTCATCTGCCTGACAAGATATGGGGGAAAATTTCGCAAAATCCCACCTTTCTGAGAAACACAAGAAATTTCCACATATTTTTGGAGGGGCTATTTGAAGTAAAGTGGATAACAAAAGAAGGTCCGTACTTGCTGCTTCCACGTTCTCCGGACATGGCATCTCAAATTTAAGCCTTTAAGCTAAATTTATGATGAACGCACTTTCGAACTTTTGAATACAATAACATTAATTGCAAATAATTGCCCAAGTATTCGTTTTAGGTAAAGGGACATGCAATATCATCCGACGAATAATTTACACTACCCGACAAAAACATAGACGCGGTATCGTTTCTATTTACGAAACAAAGTTTATAGACATTATATAAAATGTAAATGAGGGTTATTAATACTTGTTATGTAAATAGTCCATTTATAGATATTTCTGGGTATTTATTGCTTTATGAGGAGTAATCGAGATTTTCCTAGATCAAAATAGGAATTTTAAATGCGACAAAAATTTAGACCTTGTGCATTTATTACATTAATATAAGCAAAAATGTTTTAATTTGATACTTCTCTTTATATGCAGTGGTTGTGCTGATAAAGTGTACACATTTCACCACGAGAAATTATATTTTATAAAGTGTTTGCAATATGGGTAGAAAAAAGCAATTATCCTTGATAGAAATGGGTAAAGTTCTAGCCTGGCACCACGACGGTGTTAGTAAGAAGGAAATTGCTCGTCGGTTACGAAGAAGCGATCATTCCGTTAGAAATTTCCTAAAAGATCCGGAAAATTACGGCAAACCAAAAAGCCAGGGGCGACCGAAAGCTATAAGTGAGCGGGATAAATGCATGATATTGCGGTGTGCATCCAATTCTTCTGCGTCGGCGAGAGTTATTGCAGAACAGGCGGGGGTACAAACGCACGTGCGTAATGTTCAAAGGATTTTAAAGTAGTCGCCGGTAATATCACGGAAGAAAATGTTGAGAAAACCGCCACTTTCGGCGAAACACGAAGAAGCGAGGTTGAGATTTGCTGAAGAACACGTATCCTGGAAGAAACAATGGGAAAAAGTTATATTTTCCAATGAGAAACGTTTTAATTTGGACCGATCGGATGGGTACTCGCATTATTATCATGATCTGAGAAAGGAACCAAAAGTGAAAATGACCAGACAATTAGGGGGTGAATCTGTGATGATATGGGCAGCGATTGCATTTCGCAATAAAAGTGGGATAGTGTTTTGCACAAACAAAATGACATCTGTGAGGTATAAAGACTTATTGCGTGACAATTTTCTACGTTTTGAAAACCAATGGGCCGGGCGCAATTTTGTTTTTCAACAAGATAACGCGCCAATTCATAAAGCAAAAACCATTACTGAATGGTTTAAAGAGAAAAAGATTAAAACTTTACAGTGGCCGGCACAGTCACCAGACTTAAACATTATTGAAAACATGTGGGGTGAATTGGCACGTCGCGTTTATGGCGGAGGCCGTCAATATTTCACGGCACAGGAACTGAAAACTTCAATAGTGACTGAATGGCAGAATATCCCTCAAAATTATGTGTTAAATTTATATAAATCTATTAATAACAGACTATTGTCGCAGAAATTGTTTAAACATTGGAGTAATAATTTATTATTTAGTTCATATATTACTGGAGGAGATATTTTTAAGTTTATTTTACTTTTATGAATAAAAACTTAATTAGATATTTTGCTACTTTCGCAAAGAAATGTTGTAACCCTTAAAACCCGTAAAACATCTTACCGCGTCTAAGTTTTTGTCGTGGAATGTAGTTTACGTTACTTCCAGTTAAACCGGAAGTTAGAAAGATGTGATATTTTCTAAAAGGACGCCCTCTCCAACTAGATAAAGCTGGAAATTTACATATTTTGAATCTGCCTAGTTTCTTGTGTAAGCTCATCCTGTGACACTCTGTACGGAGATATGTATATAAGTTTTTCGATGTATTTGATGTGAATTACAGAAACAACTTTCTTTTAGGCGAAAAGTCAACTAACAAATTAAAGATTTTATGCGAATTATATTATTTTGTTTAAAAAAAAAGTATAGAGGAAACACTATGAGTAAATATGAAAAGATACATAAGGCGTTTAACTTAACAAGACAGTAAACAGTACTTACACTTAATGTACTTATTATCACATGCCAGGAGAAAGGCATACTGTAGGCTTGAATAGGAATCCATAATACGTAAATTACTATAACTACCGACAAAATATGATACAACACATTTAACGCAGTTTTGAGATGTTCCCGGAGTTTTGTGTACGTTCTCTCAACCATGCTGGAACTTCACCAAGCCAGTTTCATAAGACAACTATTAAGAATTACTTTGGAGATGATCATTATATAATTTCGTTGCAGTTTGTAATTCCCCATATATATATACGTATAAGTAATTTTACACTACATATTGACAAACACGTACACACATTACAGTCTGTGACTGTAAAAATGCAAATTTCCAAAGCGTTTTATAACGAAATTCCCGCTTGATACGAATACAAATATGTCTACATGTGACGATAGGACATCACACTGTACTATCGTCAAATCTTAAAACGGTCTCCGACATGTAGTATTCTTTGTATTAATGACTAGTATGAGAGAGAAAGATGAATTTCAAGGATCATCTTAAAACATGATGGTTAAACAAATAATTCCATGAATTCTCTCATCATAATTATATTGCTTCGACTTGTACTTAATTTATTATTTTCTGTATGCTCCATTGTTGATATCGGTTTATTTTATCACATAATATAAAAATATGTATGTATCCTATTCATTTATATAGAGTGAAATTGGTTCTTATACTCGTCATGTTAATGCTGTTTTAATTATTTTTTTGCCAAATCACGTAAGCATGAGATAAAACAAAACCAGCTAAAAACACGTTTACGGCAAGTTACGAATTGCTATACTTTTTATCACGTACGATAAAGAATTTATTTATTGCTCTACTTATTCACAATAAGTTATACAAACATGGATAAATATGTGAGACCGCATAAGTATAACATTACCAATATATTACTCCAATTTGTAAGGCATCACTTTAACATTAAAGCAACAACGCTAGACGATTATGCTAAACACTTCAGTTTAATAATTTTCCAGCGCGCAAAAACAATATTGCTCGCAGAGAACCAATTGATATTACTGCTTGAACAATAATGTTCTTCTTAAACCACGAAAAAGTGATATGTACGAGGTTTAGCATATCTCTGTTCATTAGCGACAGAGACTTTTAATGAAATCGTAAATACATTTTATTCACCTGCAAGTAAGGTGTAAACCGATGAACAAATTCCTCAACATGTGATATTAGCGAAAGCCACCTCATTTTAAATAATTTGCATCTTACCAATGTTATTCTTTGCCTTCAGTTCTACAAATTAATGTAACCGAAATTTGTTATGATTAGCAAAAAAGGATGGGTTCGTGTTGCCTACTGGTTTTCCTGAGAGTCGACAAAACACGAGTCTGTCCAATTTCTGCTAATTTCGTGAAGCGCAAGAAAAGTGGCGAACTTTGCTCATCATCAATAAATATTTGCATTGGATTTGTTAATGGTGCTATTTTCGATAGTCAGATATCCAGAATGACAGGTTAAATGGAATTCTCTCACTAACAAATTGGCCGACAATCTCATTTTTTGGAACCCTGACAAACGTTCTAGTGCAAAACGGTTGAAACTGTAAAAGCATGTGTCAGGTGTTAAGTGTAAAAGCCTAACAAGGAAATGGTAGCTATTTGGAGAATTTTAGATCAGCATACATTCAAATGTTGGAAAAAAAAGGAAAAAACACGGCAAACATGATAAAGAAGACATCTAACAACAACATAAACACAAGAATAAAAATTCAATATGTTGTTGCCTCTCCATTGGCCTCGATAACTTTGGCTAATCTGTGAGACATACCGAGGCATAGACTTCTGAAACAATTCTCAAGTAGATTACTCTAAGCATTATTACAACCATAAGCTCATTTCTATTGACGTTCTCCAATATTTTTAATCAAATAGCCCCATATATTTTCGATAGAATTAAGATCAGGGCTATAGCTCGGCCAGTCAAGCGCAATTACATTATTGTTTTGGAACCATTCTCTTACCCTGTGAGCTATATGAATTGCGCAGTTGTCTTGTTGGAAAACGAAGTTACACTTGCCTCACAGAGAGCAAAATCACTGATATAAACGTGACCTGTCAGCCGGTCCTCTATGTGTAACAGCTCAGAACTAGTTGTAAAAATCCACGCCCGTAGATTAATAGAAAATCTGCCGCGAGTGTCAACTTCTTTTACATATTTCTTCATTGTATCTTTCATTGCTTGGTCTATAACGCAACCTGTTCCAGAGTGAGAAGACTGAAAGACCTTTTTCATCACCGAAGACCACTCTTCCTCAAAAAATATCTTCTTTTAAAAGGTGTTCCAAAGCAAATCCCACTCTGGCTTCTTCATGTTTTACTATAAGATGAAATTTTGTCGCCCCCAAATGATTGTTTAAATTAAGCTATCGCAATCGTCTTCGTGCGGTGTAGACTAAAGTTGAAAAGTTGGTTTCGCTCACGGCTTCTACTGCTGAAGTAAAGGAACTGTCTTCTGTTAACTCTATAAAGTTAATAGGAAACAGTTGATTGCAGCTGAAGGCAGGACCCTAGTATACTAAGATCCTGTTTTCAACTGCAGTAATTGCCCGTGGGCGTCCATTTCTTCTTTTTTTTCTTTTCTTTTCTTTTTTTCTTTTGTCTCCAGCGTTTTGCCAGAAAGTGTG
This sequence comes from Oryctes borbonicus, assembly GCA_902654985.2. Classification (NCBI taxonomy): domain Eukaryota; kingdom Metazoa; phylum Arthropoda; class Insecta; order Coleoptera; family Scarabaeidae; genus Oryctes; species Oryctes borbonicus. The sequence continues at coordinate 9,951,380 of LR736861.1, read as the reverse complement.
CTTTTTTGTTGTAATTGTAATTGATCTGCGACTTCAGGCAACTTCAAGTAAATGAATAACTTTTACTTTATTGAAATAAGATATTAGAGCCATTCTCATAAATAAAATTATAAAAAACGTGATAATGCGTGAAAATTTATTGTCAAAAAAGACCAAATCAACTACGGAAATTTTTTAATTTGTGACAGCTCATTAAATTTTTGAATAACATTTTTGAGCAATTCTTCTGCCCACGACAGAATGTTACGAAATCTGATATTGTTTACCACACCTTGGTTGCATTTCCGTTCCAATTGCCGAGTTATATGAGAAAAAGATAATTATCGACATTATCATCGCATTATCGACTGTGAGTACTATTCTTTACTGTTCTGATGATCTTACAAACTCATTCTCTCATCGTATCATCTATTTATACTAATACAGGCGTGAATGGGCCGAACCGGGCCGAAATGTTGCAGTTGCAAACCGAGCCAGGTCCTTTTTTTAATAGGACCGTTAACCCAATTCGACTCGTCTAGTCCGTTTAGCTAGACGACCACACACAAATTATGTAAAAATGTAATAAGTTTAAACACGTCAGAATTTACAAATGTTTAGATTTTATAATATGTGAGTTAAGGACATTAATAATTTGATACCGAAAAATTAAAACCAAATAAGAACATATAATTCACATGTTTACTTGAAGGGACAAATGTTTTACATTCAAGGCTGCAGTGGATTTCCCCGTTTCCTCTGTTCTATTATCTTTTATTACTAGGTCAACATACTCGCTAATATTAGATGCTAAAGAAGAAGATTATTTACCAGTTACGAGCGATAAAATCCTACGGAATAACATCGTTTCATGTTTTTAAATTTTCCAATAAAAACACTGCTTTGAAATCATAAATTAATTATTGATAATTTATGAAAATATGTAATTCGCAAAACTAAAAGCGTGTTATCATAGAGAAGGGAAAACCACTTCTCGAATATCAATGTTCGGATTAAATAAATAAATCATTGAAATTATTATTTTTTTAAAACTGAAAATGGTGCAAGATAATTTTTTTAATTATTTGAAGTAGGATGGATTTGAATGATCCTCTTGTCGGATAAAACGGACTTATCGGGCCAAGTATATTTGACGAGACAACAACTGGCGAAGCTGTCGGGTTGGGTTAACAATCCTGTGTCATAATTAATAAAGGTCTATTAGATTATTTACTTTTACTCATTAATTAAAGCCATAATAGGTGTAAGGAAATCAACAAATCTATAGGAATGAACAATAATTATGGGCTACCGGATATATATTATTTACAAATCTTGTTATAATTACGTATGGTAAAGTGGAATTCACACCGAATAGATAAGAAATGGCGATCCCAAGTAATAAACAGCCGAAAAAAAGTAAAAATCAGTTGATTAATGCTGTTGTTAACAATTTTACTAACAATTTTTTTTTGAGTTGCAAAATATTGGGAACATCCGGTTATACTTCAGGAATACTACATTTTTGAACATCGATTCAATTCAACAATCTGCTGTCTCTAACCAATCAAAATATATATCAAGAAATCATTTTCCTGTTGATCTGCGATTATCATTTGTCTTATTCTATCACGTAACCAAATAACTTTGTCCAGTTTTTGATGGTAAAACAAAACACAAACTGGACCACTGTACTAAAATATCAATTCAAACAACCTAATTTCACTAATTACAAGAAACAAAGAGATATACAGGGCGTTGCACTGAATCGCAATTTTTTAACTATAGCAGCATTTGTAGTAATATGGGGAAATGTTTTGAGTAAAGATTGTTTATCCTTTGAATCTACTTAGAATTATATCTCTTTGCAGCATGTTCCAGAGGTAAGTAATACGGATTCCCCTTTAAATCTCAATCACTATTCCGATTGGTTCCAATTCGGATATTCTAATAATAATGTTAGAGCTCTTTTATTAAAATTTATTAAAGAGAATGAACTGAAAAAAAACCGGTATTGAGAAAGAACTTGTTTCAATGTAATGATTCTTTGCAAGAGCCGTTCCAGCAAGTGGCCCTGATCATATCCAATTTGCGTTTAACAACGCCAAACATCGAAAATAGATACATGTATAAGTTTACAAAGAAGTAAATACATGAGCGTACGGGTTGGTTTTCATCATAAACATCATAAAATAGTGAAGTATCTATCATTATTTATTAGTGAAGTATGTTTGCATGTATTTTAGTACCTTTAAAATATAGCAAATTATAATGTTATAATACTCATGAATAGTGTGTGCGATTGAAAAAAAAAAACATGATTTAATTTTTTTTCCTATTGCCGAATAAATTTAGTTAATGCAAACAACATCATCCTATAAAAGAATCTCGCGTAATACAGAATTAGGTTTTATATAACGCTGCTTAATAACACCTTGGAAATGTTACATACTAAATTATACATACAAATAAATAAAGCATACTTACGGCCAATGTACATAGTATAACATGCCATGATAGGGCCGAAAGTTCCGCTTTGTAGTTTGAGATCGGCACCCAAATAGCATACACTGCAATTACAGCGATAGCTTGATGAAATATCGTATTGAACAAAAATCGCGTAACCCGAATAGGTGCTGACCAATGTATGCTATCGTTCATAGTAAGAATTGGTAACGGTATCACAATGGAGTAACTAGCATGTAATTCTAATGCGACCGTAAATAGGAACTGCCTAGATCGTATTTAATTTCGTATCTTATCATGTTGATAATTTTTTATCTCTAGAAATTGTGCGATAAGTACCTGAGAAAAAAATGTAATAATCATACAATCTGTATCATCAGAAATGCTAATGATTTCAGTGGGTGTTTTTTGTGACTTTTCAGGAATTCAATAGTACACTGCTACCAAGTAACGAATACCTGAAAACATTATTATTGAATGTATTGTTACTGCAGAATAGGTTAAAAAACTAGATAATTGTGTCTCACTGAAGACTATTGATATCTAAAAAAGAAATAATTGAAGAAATCTGAAAATTTAACAAGGAACACCGGTAACCCAAAAATTCAGATTTCATTGAGACCCTAGAGACTGATAATTTAGGAAAGGTACCATGATATGATATATGATGATAAGAACAACACATTTTTTTAGTGGCTAAATCACGTGATTTTGAGAGAAAATATATAGGAAGCCGGGTACCCCGTTGTATATATTTTTTGTGAAAATACTTCAGATTATGTTCTAAAAAAAAATTATATCCGTTCCCCAGGTATTTACGATAATTTTAAAAATCATGCAAATCCTTGGAGGGAACTGTAGTCTGAAATCGAGCGATTCAGTCGATAATAAAAATGTGTTGTTCATATACCGAAGTACTCTTTCAGTCTCTAGAGCTTCATTGAAAACTGAATTTTCGCGTAGCCGATGTGCTCATAAGAGATTTTAATAGATCTGTCATTTCCGATTATAGCGAAGGTTGATTCCAACCTGCTTATCTTACAAGGGAAAAAAAGTATGTGTACACTGCCGTTCAGTGAAGTTCGGTCATACAATAAAAATCTATTATATCACACTATACAATTATTAATACATAAAAATTAGAAAAATATTAAGCATACACTCTTTTCTAAGGGATTAAAGCCATAAATTATTACGTAAAGTAGAAATATTGCGACATCCACAATGAAGTCTCTTTTATTATCATTCCAAGAATTTCTCGGAAGTACTGATCTTTTGAAACGGGTCGTTTGGGGATTATTAACGAACAATATATTTAGGAAATATACCGCAGTATCATTCTTGTTTATTTATCACAGACGTAAAGATATAAATTTGCTTCATTTTACTGTTAAACGTGTGTTGGTGTGCATCTGTCGTTTTTGCACAAATTTTGCACAAATAGCACCCGAAGTCAATCGCGGCCGTGAAGAACAAGTTTCGGCGAGTACGGTAAAACGTCGACTTCAACAAGCGGACCTTCATGGACGCATTGCCATTCGAAAACCCTTATTACGTCGGGGCAACAGAGCAAAACGGCTACAGTAGGCGCGTTCTCATCTAGATTGGTCGTTAGATGATTGGAAACACGTGCTTTGGAGTGACGGGTCAAAGTTTGAGGTTTTTGGGCAAAATCGACGAGTTTTTGTCCGAAAATCTAAAACCGAAAAGTGATCCCGAACTGCATTGTGCCTACAGTGAAGCAAGGGCGTAGTTCTGTGTTAGTGTGGGGATGTTTCTCCTTTGCTGGGACGGGAGATTTATGCAGAGTGCAGGGTGTAATGAGGAAGGAAAATTATTTTGCAATACTCCAGAATCATGCAGTGCCATCAGGATTGCGTATAATAGGCCGTAACTTTACATTCATGCATTACAACGACCCAAAACACACTGCGTTAGTGTGTAAGAACTATCTAAAGGAGCAAGAAGAACAGCGCACCCTGAAAGTAATGACATGGCCCCCACAAGCCCAGATTTGAACCCTATAGAGTTGTTGTGGGATGAACTGGACAGGAGGATCCGAAAAATATGCCCAACTTCACAAGAACATTTACGGAATATTCTGCAACATGAATGGATTAATATTCCACAATTCGTTTTAACAAAACTTATCGAAAGAATGCCTAGAATAGATCGAGCGGTGATTAACAGCAAAGGAGTTTTTTTCGACGAAAAAAAATATATTGTTCAGTATGTTATATTAGGCCAGAATAACTTTTTATTTATTTATTATTGTCTTTTTTACCTGTACATACAATAAAATTGCATTTTTTTTTTAATTTCGTTTGTTTCTGTAACCTTTTCATGTTTTTTAATAACCGACCGAACTTCCCTGAACGGCAGTATACATAGTGTACTACGTTACCATTCGGTTTCCATCGCCTCTACGCGTTTGTATAGTACTGAATACCATTCCTGTATGATGTACGCGTACATTATAAGCCAATTCCCATTTCCTTCACTAGATCGTGTTAGTAAACCGCCGAGTCAAGTTTAAAAAAATCACTAATACGGTAAACATTTCAACTGAACGTGCGCAAAAAGATCTTTCACGAAAAATTGAGTATGAGAAACCTAACGGGGAGAGTAAGTTCCTGCGGCGTCATGTGACCGTAGATAAGCCGTGGATACATCACTACAGGCCATAAATCAAAAGACAGTCGAGTTTTTCCAGCGAACGCGCACCAAAGAAGGCGAAGACGACTCCATCAGTCGGAGAAGTTATGTCGACGGTTTTTTGGGATTTACGAGAGATAATCACGGAACAGTACTATGCTGATGATTGGACCGCTTCGATGCTGAACTAAAGAGAAGACGATTCCACCTAGCGAAGACAAAAAACCTCTCTCATTATGATAATGTCCCGACCCGCTTATCCTCAATTCTCAACCAGTCCAATTGCGGTAGGAATTGGTGCCCCATCCACCATATTCGCCAGATTTGGGCTCCTGTGACATCATTCCTTTTCCAAACTTAAAAAAACGGGTCTTAGTATGTAAATAGTAGAAAGCTGAGCTTTTCTGACATAGACCTCATACAGTATCGATCATTCAAAATTGTTTCCGTACATACAGGATGATCGATAAGTAGCGAACCAGAAAGCTACTAAGAAGCTAAGAAATAGACCAATATAGTATAGATGTCATATGTCTTCCTACCAGATTTCGAGATATTTATAATTTTGCCTTGATCGCGTAACTTTAGATATATATTTCCTTTGGAAGATCTAAAATGCAAATAGATTCTATCGTAAATTTTCATGAGATTAAATTAAAACTTGCCTCTGTCCAGATACGGTGCTGAAACGTGTTACTTTTGCTGATTTTATAGGATTTCAGTAAAACTTTTGATACCATTAATCACGATATCCTTCTCAGCTTGCTTCAATCTATTGGTTTCAGCAAGTCTGCTGTTACACTTACCTGTATGGTAGGTCGCAACATGTAAGGCTTTTTTGTGGTAATTCTTCACGGTTAGGGCACTGCACAGGGTTTAATATTGAGTCCACTTTTGTAGTCGATATATACGATTTACTCTTAAACTCACACACGTTGCGGAACATGGTTACAAGCGGCATTTTACTATCATAAATATTGTATAAAAATTGAGTATAAAGAAGGTGGTTCTATTATTCAATCCGAAAGAATGTGCAGCTATCAAAACAAGTCAGAAAAAATTTGAAGATAGTCAGGTTAAAAGTCATTTACAAACTATTCACAGCAATTATATCGGAGTAGTGCAAGCAATAGAAAAAGTACAAAATTCTTCACTATCGTTAGAGGAATCACTGCAACTTGTAAAAGATGTACACGCACAGCTTTGTTCGGTAGAAGACGCAAAAAAATAAGTGTGTTCTAATTAAGTTTGAAAGTGTTTTAGACAATGATTCAGATTTTGCCACGCTTAGACAAATTTGTGAAGGTTCTTCTACAGACGCGTTAAGTTGTTTCAAAGATCTTTTTAATTATGCAAATATAACATCACTAGATGTAGAGCGATCGTTTTCTTTACACAAGAACATATTTTCCTTGCGGCGGTCGCGTTTTGCAGAAATAACTTTAGCAACGCACCTCATGTTAAAAATATTTAATCTCGCTTAAGACGGGAAGGTTTTTTTAATCATCGAATTACATATACTCTCGATTTTATTTCTTATACATATGATTAGAGATGGCAATTTCCCGTGTTCATGCAGTAACATCGAGATCGGTTCATATTCTACAAAAACCATCTTAAAAACTCTTTTGTGTCTAGCACCGGAACGGCGCCGTTCGCGATAATATATCTCTGCGTACTGATTCCTTTCGCATGCAAGAGTCCATTCGTTAGCTACGCCGATGATGCGCACCCGAATTTGCCCATTCTACTTATTATATATTAAACAGGCTGTTAGCGAAATAAAGAGTTTATTATGATCATTCAAAGTTAAAGTCAGCAAAGACAAACACCCGAAACGTAATTTTTTGAAATAGCACCTGTCCTGTCCACCGTATATCTCTAAAAATATGGAAAAGAGCTCATATGTAGCTATTAAATTAGATTTGGTTGACAATACAATACAATATAATACAATACAATACAATACAATACAATACAATGCAATAAAATACAATACAATACAATACAATACAATAAGCATTTGCCTTACAAGTACGAACTTATACATACGTTTACAACTTGATTTATATTTAAACAGTAAACTTAAAATATTCATTATTATTTTATCCTTCTATTATATCTTCAATACGTTTAAACAGAAACGTTAAGTTTAACTCTGCACATAATATAAGCCTGTTAACATCGATACCTTTAGAAAAATGAAATGGGACAGAAAATTGTAGAATATACCTATTTGAATTATACTGTTCTCCAATAAAAACTTTGCAAATTAATCGCTTACTAGAAAGTTTAGTAAGCCGACGTGAATACAAACATAGTGTAAAATCATCTTTCAATTCATAAGAACAAATTATTATGTCATTTTCCACGAGAAAGCATCGAACGTATTTAATTTTAACGGCAAGTGGTATCGTTATTGCGTAACCATTTTGATACAGTAGTCCTTCATGATCATGTTGTAAGTGAAATAATAAGTCGTTGTATATTCCCTTCCACAGGCAACAATCTGAAGTATTTAAAAATGGACATTCATGTATCTCATAAAAACATTCAGAGTTATGATGTGTGTACTGATCGCCTGCGATAAACTGCTCACAATTGTTCGAATTCTTGCATGGGAATTTCGTTACCTTGCTTAAAGATTCTAAAGCGTAATTTCTGCCAGAGAAGCTTGATTGACACGTTGGACATACTTTTAACTGGTTTCTACATATACGACAGACGCTATGTCCACTAGTGCACATGTGAATTTCGTTAACCATAAAATCAGAACAAATTGGACACTCAAAATGTTGTAAATTATCTCCTATTCCTTTAAAGTTATGGTTAACTCTAAGCGATATTCTATTATTATTTAAATTAATTATAGAAAAATTTACTTTTAAGCCATGGTTCTCATTAAAAGTGCACCCCAGTTCGGATTCATGCAACGGTTTAACATTTTTAGATACTACATTGATATCTTCATACTTCATAGCAAAACTAAAATTGATTCCTTCGCTACAATTACCAAAATAATAAAAGGCACAACGGATTACCTGTTGAAGGATATCTGACTTTATTCTAATTAGAAAATATGTATATTTTATTTTTATTAGATAAAACATCTCGCGTTGGTCGCTTTCAAAAAATTGGATAGTCTTTAATTTATCATGACAGCTCAAAAAGTTATCAGGATGCTTCTCACGGAAATGAAATATCGATTCCGATATCAGATTATGTTCACATTCATTTATGTACGCAAAAGGACATATTCGATCTCTAAAACTGCATCTGGCCTCATGAGAAGAAATAACCAAAAATGACGCTTCGAAGATACACCCTCTGTTTTCATATCTGCATGGAAAATACAATTTGGACATATCTTCCTCTAAACTCACATTGTAAACAACATTTGTAAAGACCTCTCTTCCATAACAGTTGCTGCAAATATTTCCGATTCCTTTTACTTGTATGATTCGGTAATTCAGCCTAAGTTTGCAGAGTTGACATTTAAAAATTGATAATTCTCTCGAGTTCCATTCCGATAATATATCCATTTTATTCCAATCATTCATCTGGAAAAGAATTATAAACATAAATTATTACAGCGGTACCGTCTCCCACATTTTATATTAAATTTAATATATCTCGATCAAATTTGCGAGGGACTATAAACTATAAGGAACTCTATATTCTTGGTTCCCGGGTTGAAATCGCGTCATTGTCGTAGCTTCTGGCGACATCTCGCCCTCACTCTCATAAGACATCTTCAGGGCTATCGCTGTATATTGATTGGAAGTTTCTTTTTAAAATATGTGCCGTAGTCGTTCCTATGATTTTTCAAATTTAAATGTTTTAAAATACTGATATCAATTTTCCATCTATCTTTATTAAAATGGTTTTGCCGCTACGGGTTCATTTGGCCTCGTTCAGTGCTACTACGAATCCAACAGACAACATGCCAACGTATCAGGGATCAGATATTGAACAATATATGGATCTTGTTCAGTAAAATTATTTTAAGGTTGTGTAAACATTGGTGGAAACTAATACAGTTAGCGATAAAAGCGACCGGGTAGACCGTAGCCGGTAGAAAACGATGTTAGCGTGAATCCGGCCGACTACTGGTCCCAAAGAAGAGTAATTCTTAAGAGATTTAATATTTGTGACGAAATAAGGCAACCAATATCACACATTATCGAGAACATTCTTGGGAACGCTCTTATTAATGCTGTCTCTAATTTAGAAGAACCACTATTTTTAACTGAACATCGCGGTGGCGATCATAGTTAAGTTTTCCTCGTCTCTTGTGTTTCATATTTTTGCAAAACCTATTTTTTTTTTAGTTTCGCGAAGCTATGGCCAGTAGTAATAAACCTAATATTTCAAGTTGGAAAATTCGAGATTGGTTGTGAAGTACAAGCTATTATAGAGTATGCCGAAAAGAAGGAAAACGGACATCGGAAGTAGAACCAAAATTTGCGCTTTACACGAAATCAATGTATCCAATCTTCAAATTGCAGGGCATCTCTCAATTTTTAACTATTAGGCGCATCAGGGAGTAATGCGATTTCTGCAGGGCAATATGATCAAATTGAAAAAATACAAAGTACGCATGCAAAGCAGCCTTAAATGATGTGCCCTTACAAACAGAGCCACAACACAGTGGATGACCAGGAGACAAGAAGCAAGTGTTGCTACTTCCTTAAATTAACATTTTCAACCCCGCATGATGCATAAAACACCAATTGCTCAAGCAGTAGTCAATGAATGCGATTTCAAGGAATTGCAACATTGACTACAACATTGCTTTTTATCGAATGATGACTTGGAAAACACTGAGCAGTCGTGTTTTGCAGAATTGCCAAAAGATTTTTTTTCGAAAGTATAGCATTATTAGAAATACGTTGGAATAAGTGCACCAGTCTTCTAGGTTAGGCTTTTAAATTTTACGGTTTTTTTCGATTTTCACGAAAATTCTTTAAAACATCCTAGTTACATTAAAAGATGTTGCATGCAGTCGCTTGCAAGCAATATTAGGATTTGTGTATGCAAGGGAAGTGAATGTGAGTCAGAAATAGTAACTGGCACTTCCAAAGACTGTAGATCGACTTAAATTGAAAAAATACAAAATACTCATGCAAAGCATCCTTAAATAATTGTCCTTATAGACATAGCCACAAACACAGTGGATAACCAGGAGCTACTACAAGAAGCGAGTGTTAGTTCCTTAGATTAACATTTTCAACTCCGCTTAAGCTTAACGACTACCCATGAAAAGAAAAGGTTCTAGTAGGCTAAATACTACAAAGGGCCAAAGGCGGGACGAATCAAAATTTGAAGTGGATGGTTTCAAAGATATAATGGAGGAAATAATAAGAATTAATTTGAATTTAATTGACTAGGAATAGCACTACGTAAAAACCAGTCTTAAAATTTAATATGTTCCTCATTTACATTCGCAAAACATAATTAAACATAGTACGACAAACATTTGTAAGAGTATTTAAAGCTAATATATCTTTAATTTTTTTTTCTGTAATGCAATAATTTGCATATTCAATTGAAATCCTGCTATTATCTAGTAAAAAAAAAAGGTATCTAGATATTTTTTGTTAAACTACATAATAATATTGTCTTAGATGTACTATGAATTATACAATAAAACTTACAAAATCTTACCTTAGGCAACTATATAACAACTACAACGATCGAAATTAAACTAATCTAAACATCTTATGTGAAGTCAACTCGCCAAAACAAAAAAATTGATATCAGCAAAAACTGGAAAAATCGAATAATTTCTTTTGAAACGAGAACCTCTATACGTATCTACAGTATCTCATTTCAACCATGTTTCATATTAACCCGCCAGATAATTTATGCAACTTGTAGTGCTTTACTTAGAGAGAATATCAAGAGATGCCCCCGCTAATACTGATACTAAATTTAATTGTAATTCTTTTATTTTGTGTGTTTTGATTTCTTTTACATATCAACAAATTGCCTCGATTAAATAATTAAATAATCAATAATAAATCTTCAAATTAATTGCAAAAACATAAAATAAATAAATATTAGCTTAGCTGTTAAATGTAAATCAGATGTATAAGCACGAAGTGTTCTAGTACATTCTAATGTTTTTCAAAAATAAATTTAATTAACGCATTAAAATAATTTTTGTTTATAAAAAATTTATAAATGAAGGTAAACTCAAAAGAATTGTTCGACATTCAAAGAGTAGCGCGCTTTGTTAATCAGGTTGTCCACCTCAGCGTTGCATTGAATTGCAACAGTACAAAGATAGAAAGTGCATATAATGTAATAATGAAAACGTTGGTAGTTAAGAAAGAAATAGCGCTTGCGTAATAACATTGTTTAGCAGAATGCTAATGACTGCTTAATCTTTTTCCATTTTTTCACCAAATTCTTACAGATATAAATAATTTTAGGGTATGTATTACTCTCATCTATTTAGGTTCTAATTTGTAGCCCCAAAGATTCTTGCATGTACGGAGGACCAATGTTGTTGGTAAATGGGGTTATGTAAAGTGATCTTATTAACAAAAAAAAAATATTGCACACAAAAATATCTTCTGCACTTGTTTCCAGTGTAAAAATGGCAGATCAGCAGCAATTTTTTTTAAAATGGAACGATTTCCAAAGTAATATGGTAACATCCTTCAGGCATTTGCGAGATGAAAAAAGTTTTACAGATGTTACGTTAGCTTGCGAGGGCCAAACATGTAAAGCTCACAAAATGGTCTTATCAGCATGCAGTCCGTACTTTAAGAGCTTATTAGAGGTAAGAGTATTCTCTTACACAATTGTTTATAATAAGAAGTTTTGTTCAATTACGGATTAAACCCATCAGTAATTATGTGCGATTTAGTATGGAAATATACCAACTTAGTATACTGGTATGTATGGAGTTCGTGAAATAAAGAAACTTATTTGTACCAATTTTTTGAATGAGTAAATCTCATTTTACTATGATATAACTTTGATTCTTAGTTTTCTGCATTGATGATGTCATTGATTACAGTTGCACCATCTAATATGCCTATTTTTATAATAGCTGTTGTTTGGTGAACTTGGCATTTGATCTTTTGTACACTGGTATATCAGACTGTTTTTTTTTCTTGCAGGCAATTTTTTGTTATTGTAATTCTGAATCTAATTAGAATGCAATACCTTAATTGCTTTAACAACTAGTTTTCAAGAAAATAAACAATTTTTTTTATTCTCTTAAAAATTCCTTCTTGTTCTACAACAAAGATACGTTAAAAACTTGTCTATTAGAATGTAAATGTTATTGATTTTAGATCTCTCGTATTATAATATGCTTTTTGCGTTGATGTTTTATATTTAAATTACCGAAATAAGTTTAATGCATTTTTCTAATACAAATATAAAATTATCAGAAATAATAATTTTAACTAGATTCTCACGTTCTTTTTTTATCACAAAACTTTGTGAATTTATACGAAAATTTTAAAGTTAAAATCATGTATATGCATGGGCGTAACCAGAGGGGGCAGGGAGAGGCGATGTGGAGCCATTTTCATGTGTAAATTTGCTTAATATCGCCAGAGATTTGATGAAATTAAAATATGAAAGGGGTTTTTTGTTATCTACCGACTTATGAGGACAAATGCTGTCGCCGCGATTTTCTTATGCCAAGTTTCTGACATTTTATAGAGTCATCTCCAACTTTGGTTCCAATCGCTTAAAATTTATCATTTATATATCAGCCTAAAGAAGCGAAAATAAGTGATTTGGATCTTGAGCACAGAAGCGTCAAGAAATTTCCATATCCATGAAAGAATGGTGGCAATGTATGTCAAGTCAAATATTGGTACAAACATTCAAATAGAGCAGGCAATCCTCATGATGACCACACGAAGGTTGGTGGAATAACCTTCGCGCGAAGCAAAAATCCATGCAATAGTGCGCTCCATCACCCAAGAAGGCGAAGATGCAATTTTTTGGAGGGGAAAGTGATAGCCGGGGTTTTCTGAGACGCGGAGAGCATTCTTTTAGTTGAATATATACTAAAAGGAACTACAATAACGAGAAATTCTACAAAGGGACAATTAGGAACTTGAAACGGCTGCGCGCATGGTGCATAAAGGACCAATTGCTCAAACAGTAGCCAGTGAATGCGGCTTTAAGGAATTATAACATCCACCTTACAGTCCCAATCCCGCCCCGTGTGACTATTATCTCAAAAGACACTTGAGAAGGCGTCACTTTTTATCAAATAATGACTTGAAAAACGCTGAGAAGGCGTATTTTACAAAATTATTAAAGGAAAAATACAATTTTATTTGTTCTCTAACTGGTTATTTTCATAGCTAGGTAGATAACACCCTCGTAACATAAGGTATTTTTCTTATACGAGGGCAAGGTTTTATGCTTTTAAATTTTAAGGTATTTTTATTTATGTTTCTAATGCAAACATTTGATTTTCAGGAAAATCCTTCAAAACATCCTATAATTATATTAAAAGATGTTGCGTACAGTCACTTGCAAGCAATATTAGAATTTATGTATGCAGGGGAAGTGAATGTGAGTCAGGAACAATTACCGGCATTCCTAAAGACTGCAGATCGACTTAAAGTAAAAGGGCTGGCCGAAGCACCACAAGCCATAAAAAGGGAATAATGATCGACTCTGAAATTGCATCTCGATAAATTAAAAGAATAGTTGTTAATTTTCAGTAAAAATTTCCATTATTTTAAAGGTAAAACACCACAAAACTGTATTTTAATAGCATAAAAGTTGATAATTCCAAATTTTTCATACTGAAACTTGTATTTGTACGGTGGGTTATTTATTAATTGTCGGTTAAGTTCATTTTTATACTAAAACAGATTTTTATATATATTATTATTATTATTATAATTGTATAGTTTTAGGATTTTCGAGACTCGTACCTTTAGTATATGTTCTTCTTTATACAGAATAATATTTATGAGACAGAATTTATTGAATACTTTGTACTGTTTATTACCATTTTGTTACCAATCTTGTTTCTTTGATTATCTCCACTTTTTCCATTCTATAGCCTTTAAGATTAATATTCCTGTTTGATTTTTGTTTTTTTTTTTTTGATATTGTTTGTTTCTAGCTTGTAAAAATATAAGATATTTTATATACGACATTGTCTCTGTATATGAACAGACAAAAGAAAACGTAACTTTACACTATGTAGTTTTAATTTTTGACGCAATTCGAGTGTTTTTTGCATTTGTTGAAATGCTCTTGTAAGGGACATGTTTTAAGTGGAATAGATGATATTTATAAATAGAGATGTTTATATTACAGATATTTTTATTGCACTTACCAAACTATATATCCTCTTTGTGATGAATTATGCCTATGTATCAAAAATTACTTATTTTGAATATATACCAGAAAATGAAGATCTATGGAAACATATACCCAATAAAATTGATTATATACAACTATTATCTTTTTAGTTTTTCACATATAATGTTTGGCTTACTGTTATCCCTCTGCAAATTTTGTATTGTTCTTATTGTCATTAACCTTGGGGTGCGGTGCTATTAACCACTTACAAAACATTGACCATATATAAACCAAAAAATATAAGGCGAAGATAGCTTAGCTTCCTCATGGTATTGATGGAATAATTCACGGCAAAGGAAAAAAAAGGAGCGGAAAGAATACACTAACACACGGACATGTTTCTACCTACCCGGCGTCATCAGCGTGGTTCCGAGACTATTTTTTATCTCTACCTATTATCGCTACTCACAGTTAATGCCACAACTTTCAAAACAACAAACTCGACATTTCTTGGCGCCCTCTATTGCCAAAGAAACGCATGCCTACCGTTCAGGAAGCAGCGACATAAACCGGGTACTGTTCCCCAAACCATCCCTCGAGCAGTTCTCTCACTGCTTAACACAAGATGGCGACGCTAGTAGCGCTTTGGGAAACCGTACATGTGAATATTCCGACAGGCTTACCATGATGTATATAAACAGAACACATCAGAAAATGCCTAGAAACAATAACCAAAAAATATAATACTAAGATAGCTTAGCTTTCTCGTGGTATTGATGGAATAGTTCACGGCAAACGCAACAAAAGGAGAGAAAAAAATACACTAACACGCTGACATGTTTCTGCCTTCCCGGCATCATCAGCGTGGTTTCGAACTATTTTTTATCTCTACCTTCACGACAAACTCGACATTTCTAGGTTTGTCGTTTTGAATGTTGTGGCATTAACTGTGAGGCAACAGCGATAAAAGGTAGAGATATGAAAAATACTCTCGAAACCACGCCGATGACGCCGGGTAGGCAGAAACATGTCCGTGTGTTAGTGTATTTTCTCTCTCCTTTTGTTGCGTTTGCCGTGAATTATTCCATTAATACCATGAGGAATCTAAGCTATCTTAGCATTATATTTTTTGGTTATTATTTCTAGGCATTTTCTGAGCAAGTTCCGAGTAAATATTTCAGTTTAAATTTTTTTTTAATAATTGTGTTCAGTAATCTAATAGTGAAGAAAAGAGGTTCGAAGAACACGTCTCTTTTCATTTGCCGAAAGAGTGTCTAGGGACATTCCCGGATTCGCGACCCGCGATTTTTGAAGAAAATTTAGAATTTCGACAAATTTCCTAAAATTTTCCAAATTTCACATTGACAAAACATTACAATACTTAAAATACTTTCTTGGCAATCCAAAAGATGGAGGAAAGGTCGGGAATTTATAAAATTGCATGCAGTGAGTGTGACAGAGCCTATATTGGTCAAACGAAAAGAGGAGAAAAAAGGTACCGGATTCAAGGAAAACATCAGGTCTTGCCGATTTATAGTTTAGAATCGTCAAGTATAGCACAACGCAACGAAACTGGGGATGATATTAAATTAGAAAACTTAAAATTGAATAAAAACGTAACTTCGCCGCAGGAATTAGACGCTTACGAAACTATTTACATAAAAAGCAACCCAAATTTGACGAATACAGAGAACCGGACCGTTGTCGTACTCAGTTCTATTTGATTTATTGGGGTAGCGCTGCACATGTTTTACGTTTCGTACCAATGACAGGAGATCCTTCCGTCTATCTTTCCGTATTTTTTCGCATGTCTTAGTTTTAGGGCACCTGGGCGGTAAAAGTTAGTTTTAGAGGTTTCTCACAGTTGAGAATGAGGATCCCGCGCATCCTGGAAATGGCCATTCCCGATTCATTAATTTATTAAACTCGTGCGGTGCGGAGTGTGCCGATACTTTTGTGTTGTTTAAAAAGTACCTAGGTTAAAATTAAAAATAACATTTCGTATTGCTCGTTTTATTGTTGTATACACATTACAAATATTTACGAATAGGATTAAACACACTCATGTATATATATATATATGTGATTGTCACAGGTAAAAATTGTAGATAAAATATATTTTGCAGAAATGTATAAATATATTGGATATGTAACAGGTAAAAAATTTCTACTCTAGGTTCATTCACTATCTTAGAATTAAATATGCGTATACGTATAAATAGACTCAACAATAAAAAGGTACAAGAAAACATGGAAGAAAGTTTAAAATACTTCTGCATGATATGCTAGATCAAGTTCGTTTATGAATATAATTCTGTAACATAATTACTATAGAAGACGAAGAATTTGTTACATATTTAAATACATGTTCGAATACTTGTTATCTTATTCATAACAATTCTGGTTAAGCATAGGTATTTACATAATGTGATTGAGTACATTAATTTATACGGCTTAATAGGAGGCAACAAACATAATATAAAATATTCTACAGTGAGTGACATCCTTCTTATTTGGATAAGGCGAGTTCCACTTGGTTGATTTAGCTTGTTTTAATTTTATTGACTGTTGCTGTTTGATCGTGCGCTTTTCCAACACCAAATGCGAAATAATAAATAGAATGTTACAATTAGGGCAGGTATGGTTCGCCAACAATTATTTAATCTTTAATTGCTGGAACATCTTAGCGTGCGTTTATAGTGGAGCTGCAATCTCGACAAGAGCGCCGAGTTAGCAAAACGGGCCATTACGGAAAGGTGTAAGGCTCATCCATTAGTTCGATTTCAGATGGCTTTTGTAGTAAGGTCCATATATCGCATATGTTACGAGCCTAGCGACTGGAAATGCTCAGAGATCACTCGATATTAAATTGGCCGGGAGTGTTACCACTCAATGAATTTGTTGGAGTCCCGGGGACTCCATAACGTCGGTTAAGTATTAAAATAATATGATTTACTTGTATAAATGAGAAGACTATCCTTAAGTACAACTTCTCTTAATTTTTTTTTACTTAATAACTTCTTTAAATTACTATTGCCTGTAATGAGTTTATACCAAAATTTAAAACTAAATTAAATTTAACATTAATGATTAAAAACGACTATCGGCATACGTGCGTTCATGCAACAAATTAAATTAGCACTAAATTTAAGGATATTTGGAAAATTCATCCCTAATTGTAGTGTATATGAGCTAACTTGATACCAACCTTTGATAAACATATTCAAGAACGTTGTACGTTGTATTTGTTGACAAATATTGGTAATTTATTATAGATAGTTTAAGAAATGGAAGATCAAGATCATATTCTTGTAGATTCTGTTATACTGACCATAGCCATATGTTGTGCATGCTCCACAATAATTTAACGAATGCATACGCTCCTGCAATGCTTCCGTGGTATTTTTCCTCCGTCCATCCATAGAGTTATTTAACAAATATTTAGCTCTGCGTCCTGAACAGACGCCCTACGACCCATTTTTCCTAACTTATGGAAATGGTAAATTCACTGAATCTATAGCTTTGGAAGTGCGCCAAGCAAACTTGCTATCTACTTGCACTTGCTAGAACCATCACTTTATGCGGGACATTGTCTTCGCCGAACATTCGTCACTCTCTTTGCCAACGCAGCCGGCAGTAAAGAAATTTAAAACGTCACGGAGAGTACAAAAACGACATGATTACAAAGTCCTATGTTAAGGGACCTGAGCTTAATAAAACGAAAATCGCAAAGACGATTTTAGGGACAGGTCAAACTGACAACATAATTGTTACCAATGATAATTCTGTTGAAGATTTACAAATTATTAACATAAATAATAATCCTGAAACATTTGCAATGCAAAATTCTTCGACTTCGGGAATTAATTTTTATAATGCGCCAGGATGTACGTTCACGTTTAATGTAACAAAAATAAGTAGATTTGTTTTGTATTCGCTGTTATTTAACAGTGATGAGGAAGTTATAATTTCTAATTTTTTTTTTAATAATACATTTTTACAGTTGGCGATAAAATCTTTTATGCACCACGTCAGTAAAGTATCTTTAACGAACTCGCCTATTACTCGCTTCACTTGCTCGGCTCATAATCTCAGACTCGTTCTCAGTATTGCGAGTAATCTCTGAGGATTTCCGTCACTACGCATGTGACATTACTGCTATTATTTAAATATGGCACGTTTGTTTAAATTTAGTTTCTGATAGACAATATGGTAATTTTTCAATTCTTCCTCGGAATTTAATGAACTCTATTCTTGTAAAGCTGAAAATATTTGAGGACAGGATCTTATACTTTAAGACCTCGCTGTAGATTATCAAGTAATACGAAAGATCAAATAACATCAATAACAACAAGATCAAAAATAAAAAGCTCATGGTATTGATGGAACCATTCAAAGGCAATGTGAGGAGATAGCACTAGCGAACGGACATGTTTCTGCCTACCCGGCCTCATCGATGTTGCTCCGAATGCTCCCTCACACGGCTATTTGCCTCTCAACTTATGTCACTAATCTTCTAAAACAGTAACAAATATATTTCTTCACGTCATCAAGTGCCAAGAGATATAGTCATACAGTTTAGAAGCCGGGTGCGGATGTCAAATCAATTCTCGAACAGTTCTTGGACTGCTGGTTCCGAGATGGCCCAGCGCACGAATGTTCTGGTACCTGTACATGTACCATGATATATAAAGCCTGGTTATGTAAGAGGTAATTAAAAAAAAAAATCTTTTTGTGTGAAATAACAAGGAAACCAATATTAAAATAAAATTCTTCCAGAAATATATAAATACGCTCATATAATTACAGATGCACATGAGACTTCATAAAAAATACCACGCCTATAACGTATATTCATGTATAGACACTTACCCTAAATTATTAACACGTACGAAGCACATTTATATTGTATAGTAGGTATTTACACCAAATATAAGCCGTTATATGTGAGATTAGGCCTTAACTACTCTTTTCAGGGTAACCCTAATATATTTACATATAGTTTAGAATAACAATTAATTTAAATATATAGAAATATTTTCGTATATAGATCTTTTACATTAATTATTATGTTGTTTAACAGTAAGTATAAATATCATCCTACTCTAACTACTGCAAAGTCGTTCACAGAAATATATTTATATATTACATGTATTTAGTAAATATCACAAGAAATATTTTTTCATTCACAGATAAAATATATTAGGATGCGCTGTTTGGTGTCACGCGGCATTAGATTTGAAATGAAATTGGAGGAATATAATCAGGTCAATAATGATAGCAAGGACTGTGGCGTAGTATGGTAAACAACACATAAGTATCGGCACCCTCCGCACCACACAAGTTTAATTTATTACATAGTAATATAATAATTAATTCGGGACGGCCGTTTCGAGGACACGAATGGTCCTCATCATCAACCGGTGACCGAATGATGTGAGAAAAAAACTTTTTCTAAAACTAAACATGCATGTACTATCCCTACTTCTTAGAACAGATATTCTTTACAAGTGCCTATTTCTACCTCCTGCACGCCTTGAAGCTACGACGTGCGAAAAATAACATGCGTGAACTATCCCTTCTTCCGAGAAGAAATATTGTTTTACAAGTGCCTATTCTACCCTCTACGCGTCTTAAACTACGACATGCGAAAAAACACGGCCAAATAGATGGGAAGATCTCTTTTATAACCCAAAATATAAACAAGTGCCAGCCTACTGCAAAAGGTCAAAAAGGACAGAGTACGACAACGGTCCGTTTTCTCTGTTCATCAGATTATTATTATTATTTTTTTTTTTTTTTTACGTTTTTATCTGATGAACAGAGAAAACGTTGTCGTTTGTTTGTTGTCGTACTCTGTCCTTTTTGACCTTTTGCAGTAGGCTGGCACTTGTTTATATTTTGGGTCATAAAAGAGATCTTTCCGTGTATCTGGCCGTGTTTTTTCGCATGTTGTAGTTTAAGACGCGTAGAGGGTAGAATAGGCACTTGTAAAACAATATTTCTTCTCGGAAGAAGGGATAGTTCATGCACGTTGTTTTTCGCACGTCGTAGCTTCAAGGCGTGCAGGAGGTAGAAATAGGCACTTGTAAAGAATATCTGTTCTAAGAAGTAGGGATAGTACGTGCATGTTTAGTTTTAGAAAAAGTTTTTTTTTTCTCACATCATTCGGTCACCGGTTGACGATGAGGACCATTCGTGTCCTCGAAACGGCCGTCCCGGACTATTTATTATATTATTATATAATAAATTAAACTTGTGTGGTGCGGAGGGTGCCGATACTTATATGCTGTTTACCAATATATTCAGGATTCGTGCGATTTTTCTTGAATCACAAAACAATATTCTAATACACACAGCAACAAGTAGCTTTTCGTTTAGTATCCTGTAGTTTTTAAAAAATTGTCAAGTGACACCAAAAAAAGGGGGACGCATAGAAATATATATATTTAATATTGTATAGTATGAAGACTACACAAATTCGTAAGCGTATCTAAACGTATTCTGTTAGTAGTTAGTTCGTTAGTGAACTTATATTATGTAATTATGAAAGTATACTGCTTTATATGTATATATAAATGTCGGACTAATAAAATGAACTTTAGAAATTTTTGACATTCGGTAGTAGTCGATGTAATAAGTGAAATTTACGGCGAAAGTCTTTATGAAACATGGAAATATACAGAATAAAGGTTGGTAAAATTTATCAAATCGTTAAGTTTCATTTATATCAAAAATATCGCCTGTAATAAATATTTCTTTTGAAATAAAGATATCTTTCTACATAATTCATAATTTTTCCAAAGGATTCGAATTACTAGAAGCAGTATCGTGTAATATTCTCTGTATGCCGAGATGATATCAACATAACGTCGATTTATTACATACACAAGTAGCACTTCGCCACCATGTGATTAAGATTACGGGATAATTCATCAGAGACGTAACACGCTATATAGGGCTACAAAAAAATATAAATAAGATAAGTAATTTAATAACAAAAAGCACAAATAAATGAAAACTATTAATACTGTTTTGCTCTTGTTTTTGCGGGACTCTACGTAAACATTTTGGCTTTATGTTGGCTTCACTTTTGAATGCAAATAAATGCTCTTTGTACACCAAGTTTTTTAATTTTATCATACGCAATTATTCCTTGATATTTCTTAACTTTTTTCAAGTACTAGTGCACTGTAGATCTAGCATTTATTCTCTTCGTATCCCATCATTTATGATACCTAAAGGGTCAAAACTATTTTAACGTGATATAGTAGGTATCACATCTGATAAGTGATTAGAGTATGCACGGAACGCAAGCGGATGTTTATATTTCTCCTGTTATGTTAAGCAGTGACAAAAGTACCGGCTAAAAAAAATGAAAAAAATATTGAAGGTAAATACTACAATGTAATAAAACAAAACATTGTCGAAGAAGAAAGAAACGCGCAAATTAAAATAATGCAAAACCAGTTGGTTTTAGAAGTAGAGGTGAATTAATATAAAACATTTCGCGACAATCCATGGAATCCAAAATAAAAAGTACGTCGTTCCATTTAAAATATCAAAATTGGTTATGACTTCCGGTATAACCGGAAGTAACCCGAATCCAAAAATAATTTTTAATGAACCTGTTGCATGGAAAACCCTGTATAGTGTTGCAATGAAATTGCAGCATATTTTACTATAGATTAGTTGATTTTTTGAGCCGTAAAATGAAGATTAAGATTTAATATCATCAGTGTTACTATGAGCAGGCGTTTTACTGTTTTCGACGATGCTCTCATTAAAGTTTGCATTTATTTTGTTTTAGCATTAACTCAAGTCGAAGTTCAACAATTAACAGGCGCGATAGATTTTGATGGAAATAATTTAGAAATTGAAGCAGCTGATAAAATCGAAAAGGAAGAGGTCTCGATGTGACTAAATGATCGAGATACGATCGTCGTCACCATTTGTGACCACGAAATGTTTTTATTGATGAATAGATTATATCTTTTCATGATCCGTTAGCACGAAGCAGTGTGCCTGAAAGAATTCCAATCCGGCTGGGCTAAACAATTTTGTTATGTTCTACTGAAGCGATTTGCTTTTGAATTAGAACGTTTCCAAATGGCTGGAAAATCGGATGCTGGATGAAAAATTGTAACAAAGCTCTGATACACCACCTACTGGAGCGACCCGTTTACATGGGCAAGTATTTCTCACTTGCTGATTTGACGGAATATCTTTTAAATTGATCATTGCACTTGACTAACACAATTCCTAATTCTGGAATTCCCAGAAATGCAAAGCTTGAAACTAATCGAGACATGCAGAAATGCGGACCAATTAGTTTCTGGGAATGGAAAGTTCTTCATTGCAAAATAGCTTGATAGTCGTGCAATTCACATTGGATTATCCACCAATCAAAATATATAGTAAATAGTAGATCTTTCGTCATAGAAAGATATAATTCGAAATGGGAAATCTGGATCTTTTCGCTAGGGTGATAATAAAATATACAATATTAAATAAACAGAAAAGTAGACTTTCAAAGTCACATTTCCCTTTCTGGATTTTGTCTTTAGTGAAAATACAGAAAAATATGAAACACATTTCTATGTATTGGGCTTTTAAAACTAAATTAGTCGAACCTTTAATCTGCAACTCAGCCAATGTATTTCAGAGCAGAGATAACAAAAACGAACCCCCAAATAAGTGAATTTGCTAATTCTTACAAGGCGCGGATATTAGACGGAAACAGTAAATTAACTTTTGCAAGATATTCGGCTTATTTTTGTTTTAATACCGATAGAAGTTGTCACTCCCGAAGTAAAACAACTTTTTAAAATATTTATCGATGCTACATTCGTTATGAATAACTGGAAAGACAAATTTTACCGGGATCCGAAGAGGACGAATGCAGAAATTGCAGGCGTTTCCTTTTGAATGAAAATTAATCAAGTAAAATAATAAAAAGAGCTTTTACTACTTTCAATTCAAACTGTTAATACCAACCTCCACTTGTCTACAACCTAAGTTTGGAAATTGTACAAAATTTCCAAACTTGGCGCATCTGTTTACTATCACTATTGAATTTGATCGAATTTCAGCAGTTACTGCGGTACAAGAATGTCTCGCAAAAAATAAAAATTAGTTTATATCGTTTGTAACTTTGCGAATACAAATAAGAAAAAGTAAAATGTGTGTTTGATATTGGACAATCGATTTTTCAATTTATTTTTTAATGATCCATCGTGAGAAAAAGAATTATCTATTAGAAATAGATGTAGAAGAAATTTGGATAGTATTTTCAAGTTCTAGTTTATACGCAACTTAGTTGCTAGAACATGTATACATTTTTTATGAAACGTGCTAATTCAAAATGAGGGTCGAAAATTGGCGAATCTTCTGTTAGAAAAGCATTGTATTTGAACCTTATTTTTTTTCTGCCGTAAAACTATCACAAGTATTGAAATATATTATATCTACTAGAATTGTATAGGAAGTAGAAATTGGAAAGGAAAGTATCTGTACTTTTCCTTTTATAAAACGTGCAAATTCTCGCAGGACTTCGATTTGCTAATGTCGTTCATACAGATTTTCTGCAGTATCTCCCTGGCTATATTTAAACTTAAGCTCGTCTTTGATCCATGAAGCTTATGGTTATCCTTCTTGTTCGTAGATCTCTTTTTATCCCTCGATTCTCTAAGACGTATCTGCTTCAGGATTCCCACCAGCAGTTCGTCCACATTATGTTGTATGCCGCTAGATGTTTCTATGAATTTGCAATCTCTTGAAATGGCCAACGATTTTCCGTCTGAAATGAAAGATAGAAAAGATTAATATCGCGATTTTAGAAAACGCTTCAATAAGTAAAGTTATTGAATTGGTCTTATAAAGGCAGTGATAATCAACGTTTTCATAGCAGTACAGGTATATTCAAAAATATTTAACGTTTTATTAAAAAAACAGTTATGATTTTCTTTATCTTCTGTGTGCCGCTGCTTTAGTGTTTTCCGTGAGTTAGCAAATGTTTAAAACAATCATGTAATAGTAAATTATTAATAGATAAGGGCCACGAAAGAAAACCTGTGAAGAACAAGAGGAAGTTCGACAAAAATAGTGACATTGTTATTGATGTAATGAAAAATTAGATTAAAAGACTTGGGTGCGAGGAACAAGACTCTCATTAGTGGACAACAAATTTTAAATTAAGAACAAGACTAAATTAAATTTTTAGTTTAGAGTTAATTGCTTTAAATATGTGAATTGAAATTCAAAAAGTACGATGGATAGCTGCTGTTTATTTTGTACGCAGCCCGAGTGAGTATCGATCATGCATATAAGGAAAACGGGTAAGCGAAAGTATTGCGGCATGTAGATGTTCAGGTCACCTAATAAATTCTCCTACGACAGTGGAAGAATTTCGTAGCGGGATCGGTTAAATTCTTTTTCAGGTAGGAAGCTTCTCTCCTGCCCGTACGAAATTACAAGTGCTACGTATCCGATGCAAGCTTTATGTTTTGCCGATATCCAAGATAGAAATTCGTATTTTCAATAAAGACACCAGAATTGATGTACAAAAAGGTGAATCGATTTAAGATTCAATACAAAGGTGTCCGTATAAAAAACGTTCAAACCCAAATAATCCTGAGAAATATAAACTGAACAGGAAGAAAACTTCCAAGACCTGAAATACTAAAGATAAAAAACTTAAGAGATAACTAACTGAATTATTTATTTTTGAATATTTCAATTTTCCAATCAACTTGTTTCTTAAACAACTCTATTGGCTGCCTAAAAGTAGGGGTTTACTATGGAGACTTATTAAACTTAATTTTGATAAAACAAAAGATTTCGATTATTTACACAGCTTACTGATTTCTATCTTAGCTTGTATCTTCCACAATTTGGGAAGAATTTTTAAAAAATGACTCAATCTTTCATAACGAACGAGCTCGATTCGGCATGATGAGGCTTGGTATAAACTAAATCGAGTTACGGTTGCGATTGGACCTGACTTAAAAGTCTTTGAGATGGATGTTTAACTCGAGTTAGCGAGTTAAAATACCCGACTCGTTGCATAATTAATTTAATGACAAATCTAAATATCAAGTCGTGAGGTTTCTGCAAGATCCTGGCAAGGCCTCAGTTGCTCAAATTGAAAAAATGAATTATAAAGTTTGGATAAAAGTTACCATAAATCACTAGTAAATGGACTTTCTTAAAGGTATTATTTGGTTTTTCAAGTGGGCCTATCTTGTTTTTGCAACAACCCCACGAAATAGCTTGAAGGTAACACTGTTTGGTGCAATACTTTTTACAAAGATATTAATTTAAATTACGAGAATAGTTACAAATTACTGCGTAACTAATCTAGATAAGTTTGTAATAAACTTTATCTCATTGAATATAAAAAAAAAACAAATTACATCAAAACATTTGTAATAACTACTTAGTTCGCTCTGGAAGCTCGGATTAAATGTTTTCAAACAAAGTAAATTTCTGTTTCGAGTCGTCCTTTCTCGAATAAAATAAGATGCCTCTAAGGGTAAAGAACACATGATCTGAAACTTAATTGTATTCATTTTATTGGATTATGTCAGAAACTTTGTCCTGGGCCACTTTCAAAGGCCTTGTCGAAAGTTCTGTCATTCAGCTTTTGAATTAAACCGACTTTGTAGAAAGAAGAAAACTTTTTGGTAAATAAAAAAAAATTACTTCGAATTTAAATGCTAAGAAACGCAAAGTACGTAAATAATACCCTGGGCAACCAAAATGTTCCCTTTAAATTACAGTGCAAACACGAACGTTACAATTATGGCTAGAGTTAGTACGAAGTACTCGTATATTTCTTTAAACTTGGATAAATTATACAATAAAACATAAAGGACAGAAATTTATATTTTGCTTTACAATAAATCAAACTGAACATCTTAATTTACAGGACATTACAAGCTGTTACGCTTTATCTACTTAAATTTCCATTCCGCTGGGAACCACAAGCTGTACCTGTAGAACTATAAAATAATATAGTACGTCTAGAAAGTATGTCTCTTTTAAATCTAAGGCGTGCGGTTTTCAATAAAAATATATATGATAGTTGGCCCTGGCTGACAGATGACTAACGTAATTTTGACAAGCACGTTAGATTATTGCATTTTACTACTCCTGAGATACGTTAAAAGCAATCTTGACATGAACCAATTAGCAAAGAGGCGTCTGTTTGATGAATGGGATGGACAACGGGCAAGTTTCCAGAAGACCGCGAAAGATAGGACGACATAGTCTGGCCGTTCTGATGCAACTGGTTCGGAGGAACCCCTCTCTAGGGGGGCCAAAGATTGGCTAGTAAGTTTACTGGACAACGAGGAATACGAAACCGATCGCCAAGCATTTATACGTACGACTGCAAAACAAGAGTATCTAGGAAGATACCAGCTATTACAGAGGAGCAAATGCAGCAAATAATCAAATTTTGTGATGATTTTTGGAAAGATAATCTTGAAAATGTGTTCGTCTCGGATGAAGCCTGCTTTCAGGGTGATAATCAGCTACAAATCAGAAGTAGACAAAGACCTACAGTACAGAAATCAAATTTTCCTACAAAAATTATGATTTGGGGAAAAATTTCACAACGTGATCCCACCCCATTGTGTATAAACGCCAGAACAGCAGAATGCACACGTTACTGTATCATTTTAAATAAATACTTTCTTCTAACAATCATTGCTTTGTGCCCCAAAGGCTGGAGGAGGAATGGACTCGAAGCATTCCCGTGGGCAGGAGTCTCACCAGATTTGGGCTCGACTGCAAATGTATGTGTGTCTGGAGCCAATTGACCTACAGTAACTAGATTAGATTACTACCCGAGATGGTTTTTGACCTATCCCACTGCAACTTTTTCAGATCTATTGTGGTTCCTCTCTCATTAGATCAATTACATCAGCTTTGCTTTCTTTGCTAGACTTAGCAGTCTTGTAAGTGATCCTTCTACATAGCTTTCGGCTTTTAGGTATTCCGAGCCCATTTCTGAGAGCCGTAGTTCTGCCAGTGCTATACATGGATGGCAGTCTCTTCTTCCACCTGGCAGAATCTGGATGCTGTTTCCTTTGTCAGGCCCAAATTACTTATGTGCTTTTTGAGCATACAGTGTCCCGTTAGTAGGCCCGCTATCGTTTTAACAGACTTCCTGTAAATGTAGGCCTGTGTTCAGTCAGCAATTGCTTGGTCTGTCTCTGACCTGGAATGATCTTCCACCAGTCTTGAGATTTCTTATCTTTCCATTGTTTAGTGGTTGCTTTTATTACCATATATGCCGTTCCCACCGAGTGCATTGGGCAATTTTTAGCAGTTGACGAGCCTGCTCGGGTTAATTCGTCTGCCTTTACGTTCCCTCGATTGCCTTCCTGTCCTGGTACCCAGACTAGGGTCACCTTAGTTCGGCTTCCCAGCCTATTGAGTACTGAGACTGGTGTGAGACTGCATTTATGCAGTCCCACACCAGTTTCAAATTCGCATGTGCGGAGTCGAGCGCTTTTATTACTGCTTGACTGAATAGATAGAAACAGATTGATAGCTATCTGGTTATTGAGGCTTGAAATACCATGGCGCTTTGGATTAGATTTAATATTTTATTCCATTCTCCGTCTTTGCGCCGTCTGTGTACCAGGTGGATTCGAGGTTTATAGGCAGGCGTTTCTTCCACTCATCTCCATCTATAGCAACTAACTTAGGTTGTTTTGGTCATTATGCTTCAGATATTAGGGATAAACGGGGACATATTGATGTAATTTATACAGATCAACTTCCGGTTGACAACGCTTGACGATTCTATCCTTCCGTAACTGTAGTACCTAATGTGGTGATTGAATCTGGTGTCTATCACTTTTTTCGTTTGACGAATATAAGCTTTATCATAGTCGCTATCTGCAATTTTGTAAATTACCAAAGATTGGTTCGTATTAGGGTTTTTGGGTGTATTTCGCGAACTGACGTACGTTCACATCTTTACTCCTAAAAACTTTACTAATATCTTTCGATATGCTGTGAAAACGAAGTTTCACAAATATCTTACTGCGGGTTTCTGCTAGGATTAAGGTCGTGGAAATTGTTACATAATGCCCTTGTTTGACTTTCTTAAAAATACGATCCATATCTATAGAAGAACAACCACTGTAAATAGTTACATTTTTATCAATTTATTGTTTAAGAACTAATCGTGACCATTTTGTGTTGTTCACAGTGGTTATGATGTAACCAAAAAATTAATGCTAAGATAGCTTAGCTTCCTCATGGTATTGATGGAATAATTCACGGCAAACGCAATAAAAGGAGAGAGAGAAAAATACACTAACACACGGACATGTTTCTGCCTACCCGGCGTCATCAGCGTGGTTTCGAGAGTACTTTTCATATCTCTCAGAGATATGAAAACCACGCAAACCACGAAACCACGCTGATGACGCCGGGTAGGCAGAAACATGTCCGTGTGTTAGTGTATTTTTCTCTCTCTCCTTTTATTGCGTTTGTCGTGAATTATTCCATCAATACCATGAGGAAGCTAAGCTATCTTAGCATTAATTTTTTGGTTATTGTTTCTAGGCATTTTCTGATGTGTTCTGGTTATAATGTATTTATTAGCATTTGTTTCCTTTCTATAAATGTCTATTTCGAGTTTCTTGTTGTTTCCAATTACCAAACTATGCATTGAACTAGAGCATTATTTACTGAAAAAGTGGTAAAAAGTATAAAGAGGATCCAACTATTACAAATATAAAGGAGTTGTAACAATACAAAAAGCAACGACAAAAGAAGCGCGAGATACCTTTACTAATACATTTATCCTCCCATTTTTATAACATAACAGTCCAAAACATCTACTATGCATAGCTATGATATAAATTAAATAACTGATATATCTAACAAAAGATTTGTCACGTAAATAAAAATTGTAAATGATCCTAGTTGGCACAGAATCCAAAGCCGCCATAATTAAATCACTAAATGAAAATATTCCGTTATAAAAAGATTAAGGAAAAATTAAATTACGTCTAACGAGGGAAAATTTAAGCGAAATATATTTGACGTGGGAAACGGTTATACTCCAGAGTACGAAATTAGTTTACATTCCAAAGCGGTTGCGAGCCGGAACAATGCTGGCGTAGGTATATTCCGAGCGTAACCTGTTATACTATTACAGTTTTAATTATTACGTCTTTATGGCAGGAAGAATTTTGAAATAACCATAAAAATAATTTTAAAATGGTAATATTTTAAACATGAATGTGTGCAGTTTTTTTACGCTAGTATAAGCCTCAATCACGATAGTTTACCGCATTCAGAATTGTTATACTTTTAGATTTCCCTCGTTATTCTTTTAAAGCGTTGCATATTTCTACGTACGAAACAAATTTAGAGTTAATTGATCCTAAATTTTGGATCATTTTCTTTACACATCTCTACGATTCCCAAACCAGAATAAAATATTCAGTTCGCTGACGAAGTGCTCTTAAATTTTATGTTATTTCTTTGACTTCAAACACCTTTTGTAAATAATTTCATCGCTATATGCAAAGCTGCAGACTTATGGTATTTATCAAGATGTTGACTTACATATTGCGCAGCAAAAATTCATTCATCGAAATGTTAATACCTTACATAACAACATTTTTGAATAAATGTTGTTATTTAAGAAATCAGGTGATTGTTTCCTTTACATCAAATGTTCGAAATGCCATCCACCGGTCTCTTGACAATAAACAAATCTATAGACGTACATTCGTACACTGCTGTTCAGTGAAGTTCAGTCATACAATAAAAATCTATTATATCACACTGTATACAATTATTAATACATAAAATTAGAAAAATATTAAGCATACACGCTTTTCACGCATTATTACGCTGTTTGAAGAAGGATATTCGGGGCGACAAATTGCTGAAACAATAAATATGAGAAGTTCAACAGTAAATGACATCATAAAGCGATATCGGACAACTGGAACTATAGAAAATCGTGTTCGTCCTGGAGCATCTAGGAAAACAACAAAAGCTGAAGATTTGAGAATTGTATTATTAAGCAAACGCAATAGAAAATTAACAGCGGCACAAATAGCAGCCGAAGTCAATCGCGGCCGTGAAGAACAAGTTTCGGCGAATACGGTAAAACGTCGACTTCAACAAGCGGACCTTCATGGGCGCATTGCCATTCGAAAACCCTTATTACTTCGGGGCAACAGAGTAAAACGGCTACAGTGTGCCCGTTCTCATCTAAATTGGTCGTTAGATGATTGGAAACACGTGCTTTGGACTGACGAGTCAAAGTTTGAGGTTTTTGGGCAAAATCGACGAGTTTACGTCCGGAGATCTAAAACCGAAAAGTGATCCCGGACTGCATTGTGCCTACAGTGAAGCAAGGGCATAGTTCTGTGTTAGTGTGGGGATGTTTCTCCTTTGCTGGGACGGGAGATTTATGCAGAGTGCAGGGAGTAATGAGGAAGGAAAATTATTTTGCAATACTCCAGAATCATGCAGTGCCATCAGGATTGCGTATAATAGGCCGTAACTTTACATTCATGCATGACAACGACCTAAAACACACTGCGTTAGTGTGTAAGAACTATCTAAAGGAGCAAGAAGAACAGCGCACCCTGAAAGTAATGACATGGCCCCCACAAAGCCCAGATTTGAACCCTCTAGAGTTGTTGTGGAATGAACTGGACAGGAGGATTCGAAAAATATGCCCAACTTCACAAGAACATTTACGGAATATTCTGCAACATGAATGGATTAATATTCCACAATCCGTTTTAACAAAACTTATCGAAAGAATGCCTAGAACAGTTCGAGCGGTGATTAACAGCAAAGGAGGTTTTTTCGATGAAAAAAAAATATAATGTTCAGTATGTTATATTAGGCCAGAATAACTTTTTATTTATTTATTTTTGTCTTTTTTACCTGTACATACAATAAAATTGCATTTTGTTTTTAGTTTCGTTTGTTTCTGTAACCTTTTCATGTTTTTTACTAACCGACTGAACTTCTCTGAACGGCAGTGTACATTGCGAACGATATCAGGACTAATTTCACTAATTTTATATCTAATTCTATTTTTTAAATCTTCTAGATTTTGTGGTTTATCAACGTAGATTTTGGATTTTAAATGCCCTCATAAAAAAATCAATAATATATTATAAAACTGCATTCAGCGATTAAGAATAATATTTTTGTGTTTTTAACCTGATCGCTGAAAAACTTAATTGTATGCTGCTCGCACACTTAATAAAATACTAATTTTCTCTCGATTTCACTTAAACAAATTATACACTTTTTGCTGAATTTTGGCTTTACTGTTACATCCGAGAAGAATTTCATATAAACGATCCACATCTACAACATTCAAATATATGTATATATTTTTTAATTAAGAATAACGAGCATTTAGCGTATAAAAGTGCTGTTGTGTGGAATCAATTATTTGTCGTATACAACTAGGAAAAACCTCTCTGTATGGAAAGCTTCAACTATTCCTAGGAGGGTGCATAATTTATTTTTGGTTGTGATACATACATAGGCATAATACACCGCACAATCTTCAAAGTTTGCAAATTAATTTCTAGTTTGCAATCACAATATAATTCTCCTTCGAATGAAATGTCAAACTTCGGCAGTCAACGATGTTCAACTGCAATTCCGTTGTTTGACTTCATGAATAATTAAGTTTTAGCGGTAGTATGTCTTACGTCTAATCTAAGAAAGTGCTGTAATTAATTACGCTGCAAGACAAACGTCACCTCTCGAGAATACCTGAACAAAAACCAAGATTAAGCGCTCGCGATGATTCGTTGAATGGAAAGCAAATCAGAAGGGGGAGACGGTATGTGTGCAAACATTCAGAATAAAATAACACCTACACGCCCGGGGTGGTAGGCGAGAAACATTTCAGAACTTCTATTAGCATCTCGCAATAACACGAGTGTACGGAAAGTGAAAGACCTAGACAGTGCTAAATCAATAACTCGCTATAGTAGCGAATTCTAAAGATTTTGGTGCGTACGTAAGACAGAGATCAACTGTGAATACGTGCGATTAAATATGCGCTAATAAGTTTATTGTGCTGGTAAAGCGGATTTACGAATTTAGTGACTTTATATCGCGTTGCTCTAGTTGCTGCCGTATTTGGTATTAAATGCTAAGACGCTATTGTAAATTATGATTTCCTTTCATTTAAATATCAGCGGTTACAAGAAGAGATTAAAAAAATTTTAATATAATGTAATAATTTAAAATTTGTACAAATTACTGTAACTACTAGTCTATTAATAAATTAGTATTCATAAAAAAAAAACAAACAAAAAGTACCACTTCAAAGAAAAAATGGCCGTATCTCCAAATACTACCCATCGATTTGGCGATCATTAGCTGATAGCCTATGTTTCACAGAGTCCAAAATGGGCATTCTTTTTTTTTGGCAATCGAAAAGAAAGTACTTAAAAAAATCTGTCTGAAAGTGATAGGTGAAGGTTTTATATTCATTAAATTAAAAATATGTTTATTAAATAAATAAATAAATATTTTATGTAATAACATTAAAAAAAACGATTATTTCTCCTTTCTTGTTTTCTCTTATTGTCATTTTCCAATTTTAAATGTGCAACGTAGCGACAAAGCAAAATTAGTGCCTTCAAGTTAGAAGATATCAGAAATCTATGTCTTTAACTTTCACTTCTGGGTTACAAATAGCGAAAAGATCCCCATAAA
This sequence comes from Oryctes borbonicus, assembly GCA_902654985.2. Taxonomy (NCBI): domain Eukaryota; kingdom Metazoa; phylum Arthropoda; class Insecta; order Coleoptera; family Scarabaeidae; genus Oryctes; species Oryctes borbonicus. The sequence goes on along the minus strand of LR736861.1, from coordinate 9,918,236 downwards.
CAAGCCTAAGGAGAAATACAACAGAATACAAGTTACAGAAAAATACGGTTACATAATAACAAAAAAGATAATTTAAATTTATGTACAACAACTCATATTGCCTAGAGAAAAGAATCTCAAAGTAATTGTTATTTCTTTTAACTTTTGCTTTTAGATACAACACCACCAATAAAAAAAACACGTCGCACATAACCCATAAATAGCACCTCTTAAACTAATTTTTAAGTATTTTCTTTTGAATTGCTCCAAAAAAAAATGGTGATATTGAACCCCGCGAAACGTGGACTTCCTGTAAACATTGGATCGGAAAAGAAAATATACATGGGAAGTAAAAAATATAACGTATAAACTACTAAACTGTTCATTATGTCATTAAATTCATTTATTTTCGCCCACCTGGTTTATTTGATGAGTACAGCGCAACAAGTCGATTGCCTAGCAGCAGCGTCACCGCGCTGAGTTAACCGAAATAGAACAAAAGACAATAAGAGAATGAGAGAGAACAGAAAACAATAAGAGCAAACATAACATAGTAAACAGCTTATTTATATGCTGAGATGGCTGAAAAGAAATCCGGAAGTGAGGCCTTGAACGCCTGTATCATAGCGTACGTTTTTACAGTGGTCTCTTTGAGGCCCGTCATTTAATTACAAATTTTCTATTTCTTACGATTTGTTTTATTGTACTATTGCTAATGTTATCATTATTGTAACTATGATGGTTAAATTAGCAAAGACGTTGCATTTCAACGTTAACTTGAATTATTTATTTTAATTAGACGTTTTTTATATTTTTTAATTATTGTATAAGAATTGAAATTTCGCCTAAAATGAATAGTACTGCAATCCTAAAATGAAAAATAGGGGTGATGCAATTACTCATCGTTAGAGCAGCTATTGAAATAGTCAAGACATGAAAAATACGCAATTTATTCGCCTTGTAATTAAAATAAATGCGCATCGCATTTCAGCGTTTGTTAAAGTAATTCGCTTTTTTATAAAATATTCTGCATATTTCTTCAGAAATCGATAGGGTGGGACATTTCAAATAAATCACTCTTATAACGCTAGGGCACCAAAATGAGAGAAAGAAAAAAAAGGCATGATGGGTTTTAAGATGGAAGATGAAAGATGTAAAATATGACTATGAAAACAAGCTAGCGTTGTTTGATTGATTACGCCATGAAATTAATTTGGCAGTTTGCAAATCTTGTTCGACATAACGATGATTTACAGAATTTATTAGCGAGAATAATTGCTTTTGCCTGTAATTTTATTTATTTATACGTTTTATAGTTATTATTGTCGCTTATTTCCTTTTTATTGCAATACTTTTACTCATATTCAGAAATGCGAAAGAGGGAGCCGCTTAGTACAAGATACTTTCTACGACTCTCTCGAAAATTTGCCGAGAACCGGTATATCAAAAAAAAAAGCGTGATCATAAAAGAGGAAGCGGAGGTAAACGTAGAAGCTAATACTACCAGTTCCATTGGGGAACAGATGCCGGAACTGAATATTAGTATAGGGACCATTCACGCAATTCCGGAAAAAGCCCAAGTACGTACCTTTTCAGTTCAGACCGGTGTAAATGTTTACTTACGGATTTAGAACACTGAAGGCCTTTTTGTGAGTTCCGTTCATAAACATCAGCAATCATCGCTGATAAAAGAGCTAACAACCAATGTCTATCATGCAATTAAATACACACTTTAATAACCAGAAATTGATTCTACACGCAGATTGTAACGTACTCTGTCTAATTCATGATAATGCAGATGCCTAGAACTGCAGACATCTAAAACCGCTAAAATCTAGAAATAGGTTGCCAATGTCCGTTTTACCAATGCCGTGTGTCCAAGCTAAACCGTTTTCGCCTCCAAAAATGTGTGTCCAAAAAGCAAAGGATTGGCTTCTTGTAAAACTCATTTAATTTATTTTTCAAACTCCGGTATGTGTAATTCGAAAACCATTGGAGCATGGGAATCGTTCTTATTCCACAACTACGAAGTTCACAACCGAGCCCGCCGTAAGCGCTACACGCGAGCGGTATATTCAAGGGGGGCGATATACAACAGGTTCGCATTTTCGGCGTATTTATCTATCTATTTATTTTGTAATAGTTGCAATATGTACTAACATCTTTAGTAGTTTTTTTTAAATATTCAAATATTCATTAACTCTATGTTAATGTAAATTGTTAATAAATTCTTCTTTAAATAATATAAAAACAACCGGAGGATGATGAGAGAAAAAGTTGACAATAAATCATAGAAAAGTAGCAATGAAATAAATGTAGGAAAAGAAAACGTTCTTTTTACCTTTCCTATTAACCACCTAAAATCTAAAGAAAGAATTTAATATTTTAGTAATGCAAAGAAAAAGAAAAACAAAATAATAGGTTATCTCTTTGAAATTAATAAGAATTACCAGAGAAAAAAAATGGAAGATAATTTTACATCTTGCCTGTTTTCTTGTAGGCAACCATATCTTGCAGATATGTGTGATACCTACAATGGAATCTTTAAAAAAGATGACTTAAAAATTAAGCGGGCAAATAGGTAAGCTAACCGAATCCATCCAACGCAACTACTTAAAAAGTAAAAAAAATTGGTGGAGGTGCTGGAAATTAATTGTTCTTTTTTATTCAAATGTAGTTTATAGGCTTCCTAGCAACCGAATGGTTACGCTAACGCCCAATAGCACCTAGACAGCAAACTATTAAAGAATGTTTTGATCTACGTGGATTACATAATTGTTTGTCCTATTTAACAATGATTTAAATTACCTAATGCAATTAAAGCAATATTTTAGAAGTACTTGAATACTCACCCAAAGTTAATATGCGATTTAATTTATAAAACAACTGCTTTCGACACGAACCATTTTATACGTAACGTGTTACACAGTTGAGAAATTTTATAACTCTGATACGTATCTGCAATGCTAACTCGAAATACCTGTAACGTAGATATTTCGAGCTAATATTGCAATTACGTATGGCAGTTGCAAAATTTTCCGACTGTCAAGCACACTACACACTGAGAATGTTTCGTGTCAAGAACAATTCTTTCGCAAATTAAATCGCAATCACGTTTGGGTGAGTATTCAAACTGATGTTTCGTTACTTTGCTTGCATTTTGTGCTGCGATTTAAAATTTCAAGAATACAAAGCAGTGATACAAAAATATGTCCTTATTAAAAAAATTTACATAAATTCGAAGCGGTTATAACCAAGGTGTGCACTTATTTAATTTGCTTTATTTATATCAGCGACTGATTTTTCATCTTTTCTAAGTTCGGGTGCTGCAGTTCTAGATTGAAACGGTTTAGTTGTTCTCATTAATTGTATGTCAAAATTTACCCCAATATTCTGTAATTTTGCCTCTTCCTTGATTTGCTCTCCATACAAATATTATACTCCTGTTTTTAATGCTGCTATAAGTTTGTTATCCTTTGGTGAAAGAACAGTTGCAATTCTAATCATATTTAACACAATTAAAACAGCTTTGTAAGATCGTCCAAAAGTAAATACGAAATAATCAAATTATCTAGGGCACAAATCGATATTGTAGAGAGAATTGGATAAACTTCCAATAACCGAAGCACATATTATTATTCAAATATTTACACAATAATAAGTACGTGCAATAGTATAAATAAATACATATCCTGTTTAAATGTAATGATTTTTCTCGGCACTCAAGCTAATGCAGGCTTTTCACAGCACAATGACCTCACAATTAATATTTTACAATTTTCCTAGTATCAGATCGTTTTAAAAGAGCACCATAAAGCCTCATAGCTACTTATGTATCCTTTACGCCTATATTTATAATTAATGTTGAGGTTGGTTTATACAATAATTTCGCGTTCTGGTAGAATTTTAGGAAAATGAATTTACTTTTAATTACCGTAATTTCGCTGTCGGACCATGCAAACCACGCAAAATACTATCGTTGAGCTAAGCAAAACGATCTTGCATTAGTTTGTAAAATTATATAGGATATACCGACCTTCTGGAATTGTATAATTGTATCTATAAATGGGAAGAGGTCTAGATAATGTAAGAGGCATCGTAAAGTATCTTTTAAAAATATTTTTGTATATACAAGAAGTAATGAAGTAGACATTTGCTTTATTATTTTAAATAGAACACACTGTATATTATTAGAGTAATCTAAAAATAAACTAATATTTAAAAAAATGTTTATAATTTTGTCCTGAATCGTATAAATGTGGAAATTTACCGTAGTAGCCATGTCTCTACGTAAATATTGAGAAGAAGAATATGCATCATATGCAAATATATTTTAGCGTAAATTTCTACGAGCCTAAATTGCATACTTGACTGTGTATCAGAATGCTAGATACAGGGTATTCGATGTTGAGTATTAAACTTTGCCAAATTGTAACATGCTTAGAGTTAAAGTGTTTATATTGTTTGGTCCCAATGACAACGGTAAACAAAACATGGTACCAGTGATGCTCTTAACTGTTGATTTAAGATTTTAAGCCTAAGAGCCCACCTGCCAAATTAATTTTATAAAAAGTGGTAATAAACATGATTTATATGCAAAGTTAAGGAAAACGTAAGCATTTCGGAATCCAACAGTTGGTATGCTAATAAATATGTTTGTAAACGTTTGTGTAAGTGTATCAAGGCTAAATAATTATAGATTATTGTAATAAAAATTACAATGAAAGTTATCAAATTTGTCCATAATGCACACTGGAAGAAAAATCGATTGACTCAACCAGCTTTGTATATTAAATATACCCAACCCTCCACAAGGTGTGAAACAACAGCATACAATTGGTTGAACCTTTTGAATTGGATCAACTTTAAAATGAATGTTCAACCAATCTACACTAGACTGTTGGCAGAAAGCAAAACGAAATGCATACGTAGCAAATCTGATTGTGTACTGTCTTAAATAAAGAAGAAAGTCTTTATGGAACTCTATTTGCGTCCGTTGTGTGAAGCGAATTTTGTGGTTGATTAAAAAATCTAAAGTTTTGGAACACAACCAACACAAATATTGATTTGATTTAGTAAAAATAATTGGGTCAAAGCTACTGTTCTGCTAAGTTGCAAGGTAAGTTAGACATACTCGCTAATTAACCAATTTCTTTCTCTCAGTGTATATCTACGGGGTTACATATTATTGTTTCTTTTAGATTTTTTGTTTTGGTTTTAAACTTGTGCTGATATGGTGATGCTTATATCAGCTACTATTAGTTATACTTCGTTAAAATGTTGCTTCCTTTATATTCTTTTTCGCTAAAAAGATGCATTAATGTTAAATTTCTTTTTTTGTTTCGAAATTTGTAGAATTTTCCGTAGAATCAATTTACACGTCCTCTTAATTCGTTTCGCTTTTTGTCTAATACATAAATTATATCTATTTATCTAACTCTTCCTTACTTAGGCTGGAAGTTTTGAATTAATAACCTAAAATCGTCAACATCAGTGTGCTTTGTTTACCGTTGTTATGGTAACCAAACTATATTAATTCCAAAAACGATTTGAATGTACTTTCCAAACGCAAGATTCGCCTTTGATTGCAAGTAGCTGCTCGAGCCCAAAAGCTCGATCGTTTAAAATCATGTCATTACCCTTTATATATTATCGCGGTAATCAAACAATACTAACACCAGAAACCAGATTCGTCTCTGACTGTAAATATCTCCTTTATTTGGATTACTTCTTATTTTACTTGTTACTGCAGCCATTACTCGCGCAAATTGCTTTTCGTACTTCTTATGCTATTAGGTAGACATCCTGACTTTATATAAGCTAGGCAACAGGAATATAACTCAATTTGTTATCCAGTTGTTTATTAGATCTTTCTCTAAGTTGGCGAGAAATGAGGTACCTTAATGGATGAAAGACTTCCACCTTTCATCTTCGGGATACGAAAGCAATTATAGTCTTTATTAGGGAGTTGATAACATTACGTGCGTACTATCACGTCGGCAATCCACTAAAATTAGTAAGATGTCAAGAAAGCGGAGTGATCGATTAGTTGTAATATGAGCTGTAACCGATGTAGTTATAAACTTCTTCGGATGACGGAAACGGCAATAAAACAGAAGCTAACAATAAAAAAAAAGCGGAATGAGCTTATGCTATCGCCGCTAGGTGCTGAACTTCCTTTATATTAAGTTCATGCTTATATGCTAAGGATGCTATGTAATTTTATTTATTCATCCGCAGATAAATGAAGTAAATAACAATACACAATTCTTTATGTATTTTATTTTAAACCTCTGTCGGGGAATTAATTAATTGTTTTTTTTTATAATCTTTTTAGGATATTGCCTATATAATACTGCAGTTGATATAACGTTGTCGGAAAAACAACCTATAAAGGAATTATTCTTTATTCTATATGTTTTCGGTTTCATTATCTACAAATGGATCAATGCAAATACATTATAACGTAAATCTTCACGAGCTTAAATTGCATAGCTGCCTCTATTTGGTACTGGAACGCCATCAAAATATATTGCATTGAACGTTATTTTTTTAAGTACCACTGTATATTTCTTCTCTATTCATCTTATAGGAAATTTATATCTGAAACTTTTTTGTATAATGATGTAATGTCTATTAAAGGTAAGAGATATCAACAGTTAAACGCGACTTTTGCATATAGGCACTACATCCAAGTGATTTATGGGGTTAGCATTGTTTGGTTCCCATGATAACAGTCAACAAAACACAAAAGATATTGACTTTGACATTTTTAAACTATTGATTTAAAATTTCGGATTCAAGCAGCTACTTGCAGTCAAAGGTGTGAGCCTTGCGTTTGAAGATTATATTATATTCTTTGGTTTCCTCGACAATAGTAAACAAAACATCCTAACATTGACGATCTTAGACTGCAAATTTCTAGTCTAAGTAAGTCGGTATTTGTATTAGGAAAAAGTGCAAAAAAAATGTTGCATTTGCAAGCAAATAGGTAAGCTACGCTATCCTGACCGACGCTTGTCAAATTAAAATTAAAAAATTGATGCTACTGGAAACATGTATGTTGCATCGGGGGATCTATGGAAAAAAGTATCAAATATACGATACATTTTGCATAACATTTTTTTAAGCTCTGCGATACATTTCATATTTATTGTTTCGTCACGTCTTTGGTTTGAATTCTTTAATAATTTTTAGATGTATTACTTACCGTTAGCTGATATCACTCGTGATCTCGCCAAATCCGCTTTATTGCCTACTACTATAACGCTTTTTTCCTGTGTATATCCTTCCCTCCACAAGTAGTTCAGCGTTTCCTCGGCGTGTTGGAAGCTCGATCTCGCCACAATTGAATAAACGACCACACAGGCATGCGGCTCGTACGTGCTTAGTGAATTTTCGACCTGAAAGTAAAACGTTGACATTAAATGCTTTTCTCGTAATAAGCATTTCTGACAAAAATCGTGGCCATTTCTTGTATTTCGCAGATGACACTTAAAAAATGCGTGTGTACGTAATGCTGTATTTAACATTCTTTTATATTTCTAATTCCATGAGCTACGTTAGCATTATTTTTGGCTATTGTTTCTGTACATTTGTTTTTAATACACCATGGTAAGCTTGTTTTCTTGGTTATTGTTTCTAGGCCACCTTTTTGATGTATTCTGATAAATAAGATTAATATTAAGTGAAATAAGCTATTAGTTAATATATTAGAGGACATATCTGATAATATTCGAGCTAGATATAAGTAATATTGAAAGTCCCGTATTGAATCCACATGGGCATTTTCATAATAACAAAATAAAACAAAAATAAGTATATTGGCAATCACAGGGTGAAGTTCAGGAGTCACCGCATTAATGCTCAGATCTCGTTAACAAATTAACACAAAAAAATATTGGCTAAGCCTAATGGGAATCTAAATTTAAGACACTAAAAGTAGAAAATACTAACATGTGCGTTTGATTAAGTAGAGAACTAACCTATAAGCTCACAGCAACAGTTAACTAGTACTACTGCTGGCAATACGAAAAGTGTACGATGAACTGAAAAATATTTCATCTGTACCATCAATACGTTTTGAGAGTATTAAAAACTCTTCATCAGTCTCTCTCGAAGCTTTTGCTGAAATCGATCGACTGAAAGTCCTTTCATCGAAGTAAGTACACGGTTCTACTTAGAGAAAACAAGCCAAGAAGAAGAACGCTCGAGTAGGGGAGTTTTATAGGGAGGCAACGAAATCAGGCCTCGAAAAGCCGGAATTTAATATTGTATAGATAGGGAGGAATCTTACCTACAATGATTTTGAGAAATAAACACAAAGACAGACATTCTCGTCTTGCCCGCACATTCAACCACCCAATCGCCTTAGATTGCTGCGTATCACTATCAAATTTACGTATGGTGTTCAAACTCAGTATACCCGAGAATTGATCTTACTGCTAAATACTAAGTTGGAAAACAATACAATCTAGACAAAATCAAGGCATACGTAAATTACGCTTAATTTCTTTACTAAGGCCAAATCTGTGTGGCAATAGCTTCTTTAGTTGGAGGTAAGTGTTTTTAATATAGTTCTTCGCGCAATCAATAACTAGTAGACTGATTACATGTCGCCACTCCACGGATATCCTAGACAAGGCCTTCACGTCTGCATTGAATCTATTTACTACTAATCTCCAGTTGAAAGACATGTAGACCCAAATGCGATGTGCATAGGCTCAAAATATGAAAAAAAGTCTCTATAAATGTGGGTTCAAAGTATAGTACTTTGTAAATTATAAACGATAGTAGTAATAAATTTTATTAAAGAAAGTTTTCAAATTGACCGTTATTTTTTTGTATATACAATTCCAACCTTCTGATCATTGATTGAGGCTGCCTCTGAAGCATTAATGTTGCGATTTATTTCTACAGAATACATGACATTTTTCATGAAGCCCCAAAAAGTAAAATAAAGAGGATTCCTTGTTCGCCATGCAATGTGTCCACCATGACCGATCCATCTATTTCCAAAACGTTTATTTAAATAGTCTCTTACTAATCGAGAAAAGCGCTCCATCATGCGTGATGTCGCTGTTTAACAATACATCCTCTAATAAAATGGTCCCATTCAACTAAGTGCCGCGGTGCAGTGCTGCAAAACGCTACATTGCAGCGCTACAGACGACGACGTGTTACATGGACGGCCATCGACTAACACAAACGGCGTCAGGTTCAAATTAGAATTCCCTTAGTTGCTTAACGGTTTCTTTGCAGTTTTAGCACAGCATTTAATAATTGCTTTATTGTAGGTGGTTAATAATTGTGTTATTCTTGTGTTGGCGTTTGTATTAGCGCTTGTAGGTTAATTGTTAAAAGAAAGAAAATACAAAAAAGTCTGCAAACTCATAGAGCGGAACTACAAAATATCGGAAAGAAAGAATCGCTGCTGTTAAGGATTTATTTTACGCAATGCCATTATCCACAACAAGGAAATAATGTCCCAGGTATTGACTGTTCAGCGGGAGAGAAATGATGTTTTAAAGGCGCTACTGGGTCCAAAATAATAGTGTTACAGTTGGTGTTTTGTTTATTTGTTTGGATAATAGCAGTACTAGTACATATACACTTCATCCACGTTGTATTATTTTTGTTTTTTTTTTTTCATTTGTAACCCTTTTACGTATACCACCTCACAGGTCTTATTGATTTAGAATTGCTTTTCAATATATATCCATTTACTTCACAACCTTCTGTATTCGTTGTTATATACAAATATACATATGTATATACAGTGGTGTAAGATTTTGTTTTATTTCATTAGTTGTTTATGCTTTATTGCAGGGTTGCTAAATTTTTCGCTGCAAGAAATGGCAACCGCTTCAAGAAAACGCTGCAGGTATAGGGACATTATGTTTTGTTTCCCCCTGAAACGATGTATCTATACTTTCTACCACTCGTAGCCGTGCGATTCGCAGGTAGATTTTATTTCTCCCATTTTAGTCTAGGATGGGTATTCCCAATAAACGCGGTTCTGTCCTTTTATTTGCTAAACCTAGGTACTTGGCTTTGCCACACATAAGATAGTATCGATATTTAGTCGTTGCAAGAGAGAGATAAAACATAAACCGGCCACTGTACAAACATATGTATTAAGACACAAAGGCGAACCTTACACGAGCTATTGTTGTCCTCCTACCCGCAGATAACATTAAGAATGAATGGCTTCGCTTGGAGTCTGTGTCCTAAAACTGAATTCTTCTATCGTGCTGGCAATATTGGTCACATCATTCTCGATTAGATTTCATTCGGTACCAGTCCATGTGCGATACCGAGTATCAATACTTACGAACATATTCATTGGATACTATCTATATACATAAAAACCGAACAAATAAAAGTCAAAATGAATCTCCTTTATTTTTAACATTTTATGCGGTTTATGTTTTGTCTCCCCCTTGCAACGACTAAAATCGTGGCAATGCCGGTAAACTCAATTGACGACATTAAAAATTTCATTTTGGATTTGGTTTCCCAGCCACTTGCAGTATTGCACACGACTTTCTAACTTTCTGGCAATGATAAGGTTAAAGTGGTTCTCTCAGGACCCGCCTAACAGGTTTACGGTTCACATTTGTATAGCTAAGTCTACCTTCATATTGCCAATTCTTGGATTATAAACCATGTACAAAATCGCTTCTTCATTATGAATGGGATAGATAGTTTTTGGGATCGCACTGTCAACTTTCCCATTCCTAAAGCAGCCATCTTCTCCTAATCGTCGGTAAACGTCAATAAATATTCTTATATTTGGAAATTGTTCTGTAAGGTTAAAATCTCTGAACTTTACTGGAATTTAAACGGACCTCGTTATAAGACATAATCATGTCCCTGTACTGTAAAAATTAAATAAACGAAAAGCTAAATAATAAAGTCCTAGTCACCTTGTATAAGTTTTTTAAAGAGATGTTTCCGAACTTTTCTCTATTTAAATTGCTTTTAACATAAGAACGATTAAACTTATTTATTTCTACAAATTCCTTTAGCAAAGTAACAAATACGTAAGATATAAAACAGAAAATTACTAGTCCCTTAGGAGGAAGGTGATTCTAGCGTTAATGATGGTTTACTCCGTTCTTTTAAAAGGATAATTAGGGAATCGTCTCGGTTATTTCCGACTTTCTAATTTCCAGTAAACACCTACACTTCAATTTACGTCTTATAAATTTCTTGGAAGTTCGCCATCCCAATAATTCGCAACTTCTCTAACAAGGGTTTCCGCGAAATTCGATTGATTGATGAAGAAAGAAAAATCATCTCTGATTTTTCGAGGCAATTTCATCCTATATAATTTGTGCAATCGAGCTTTATATTATTTATCCCGAAATAAGCATCCAAATTTCAAATAAATTTTTGCCATCACAATAAAGAGGTACACATTTTTGCTTGCCCTCTTGGAAAATTTAGATGGAATATAATTTTGCGCGGAGAATAACATTCTTGCGTAAATATCGAGGAATTTCGTTCAGGTATTTCGCTATATAAAACATTATTATTTTAAGCTAGCGAATTTATTCCAAGATTAATAAAATTAAATTCCAATCATTTGATGCAATAATGGTATTCCCATTCTTTACGGAAAAGTACACCCTTCCAATTTAATTACAAGAGTTTACGTATTAGAAAGCAAGATGAGGGATGTTGTTATTGTTTTAAATACGAAAACGCACAGTTCTTGTTGTGTTCTCTTACAGTGACCATACTTTTTGAAAGAACAAATATCTAAATGAACAAAGCATTGCTATAGTTGGGGCAGCATCACTATTGAAGAACAACATCTGCGGATGAACGTGTACAATAAAAAGTGCAGAGAGATCTAAAAGTTGCGCACATCAAAATAAATGTACAGATGTTTTTTTTACTTTTTATAATAGGTGCGTCTTATCTGTGAAGAAAACACGGTCAAGCTCTTCAATTCCATGATTGTCAACAAATGGCTTTGTCACTCATTTTAATGCAATTGTCGGCACCATGCCCACTTCGACCAGTGTATTTATTATATTTTTTTTAACATATCAGCTCCAATGGAAATCTTATTTCGCAGCCAGTTCCGTCTGGCTTTTTCCAAATTGCGATAGGACATCAAACTTCTAATCTACCATGATAACTGGCGTTAGCTATAACTATCATAAATGGCTTCTCAAGTTGTCTTAAGAGTTGATCCTCAAACCAATGAATAAAAATGTCATCCATGATAGTCAAAGTTTTTGGTGGTCGAGCAGAATATCAGCGGTGCTTTATATGAGTGACCAAGGAGCCATTTTCAAAAAACCATATTTCGTTTAAATAGACTAACTGCCAATAATTGCTATAGAAATGTTTAACAATTGTGTGTGGCAATTTCACTGATCCTTGTTCCCAACGGAAACTTCATAAATATAGATACATATATTGCGCATTGAAGTTAGGTTGCTTCGACATTATGTAACATTCACAAATACCTTTACTGTAACGAAAAATTTTAATTTATTTTGTTCTTTTTAAAAACTTGAAGTAAAAACAAAAAGAATTTTTACAATAGTTTATAACGAGAAAAAGTAGCTTTATTAAACTGCAAAAAAAAGCTATACCGTTCTATTTAAAAGTCATGACGTTATACGCAAAAACCGACAAACCACAATTTCTCTTGCATAAATAAAATTTCTAAGATCTTCAAACAAGGTTTAGAAAATATTTTTTCATACGACGTACAGCAGCGGCTGTTGAAGCTTTTTTCCATACAATTTGAACACGTTGTATAACGAGCAGTAGAAAATAACAACCCCAGTCTTTAGAAAAGTTCTGGAGAAGCTGAGAGTGTGTTGAACAAAAAGTCTGGCGCATTAGTGCCGCCAACATAGTAATCTCTGAAAGATAGTATCTTCTTTTACAATCCATCTACGGCAGGAGTTTAGATCTCAGCTTAAACAAATTCTCCCTCAAAGATGTTTTTATTGCGTTTAAGAAGTTGATCATTAGACTTTATAGTACTTTTGCTATTGTTGTGTCTCGATACTGGAGTGTACGGCTTAAATTTGTTATTTATTATTTCTTTGCAGTTGGGAATCGTAAGCTGCGCTCCAGAACCTGCTCTTTGCAGATGAGGCCTTCGGGCTATCGATTCCATATTTGCATTACAGTACTACCACTATAACTGTTTTCATATATGAAAACATCGCCTTTTCGTAGGCTTACACTACGCCCTCTTTCAAATTTGCTTACTTGCAAGATGGTTTTTATCAACAACGTGACAATTTTCCGCGAACACGACAGATTTCTTTTGGGAGGAATGCAGCTACCTTCTTCAATTTAAACTGTAACATTTTTAATTAAGAATAACATGTAGCTGGTGAATTCCCGAATGAGCGAGTCTCTCTCTTCTTCGTTTTTGAGAAGGACGTAATCAAGTTTTCAGAATAATGTGCAATCTTCTGCTTCTTTCGGTTCAATATTAAGCGATCAGCCTTTACGTTATCGAAAAAACTGGACGTATATTGAAAAAGAGTATACACCCAATACATGTAGGATTTACAGTATCTCTCCACAAAGAACGGCAATGAAGAATGAAACCTAATGTGGTTTACAGACTCAAATTTATATATGGACAGCTCTACAATATCGTACAGGCAGAGCGATCAATAGAACGATAGCAAGTAACATTATAATGCTGATACTGATTCATTAGCGGCTATAAGGAAGCACACAATACATAAAGCGGACTTCAATAACATTGAAACGCTAACGCTAACAGGAGAGTAATACTGCTAGCGATGATTAATTACGAAAGTTATATAACCATGGAAAAACAAACAAAATCTTATTGAAGAATCTAATGGGTAAACATGGAAGAAATCAACAATCCCAAATAAATTAAATCACTGGCAGAAAACAAACAGTTCAGTTAGATTTAACACAAAATACAAAAAAATAACATTTGAGACAATTGTTATACATTACATAAATCTGAATAATTAGCTGGAGTTACACATTTTAAGTTTATTAGAATGTTATATTTTGCAAAGATATATTTTTGAAAATATTTAAATTTGGAGATTTCATTTCTAATGAATTCCATAGGCAAGATTATACACGAACGCCATACTATAGTATATGGTCAGAATATAGAGCTAAACGAAAGAACCAAATAGTAGAAAAGTCTGCAAACTATTATTTGCATCATTATTATGCTAATTAATTAAATAAGTTGTAACTTAACCTGTGATATTTAGTAATAATTTGCTCTAGATTGTATCCAGTACTCTTTGATTGATAAATTGATGCTCCCGCCAAGTACAAGTTGCGTAGTGTTATTCGCTTTCTTCAAGCAAAAGGCAACAGTGATGCAGAAATTCATCGAAGAATGAGCCGGGCATACAATGAAAACTTTGTGACTTTATGATGAAAGGGGATAAAGACATAAATCTGTCGTAACAGATCTTGTTCAAGAAGTTGACCAAGTGGCTCAGGTTTACTGGTGAATTGTGTGTATAGTTTCCTGAAGTATCGGGATCATTCCATTACAGAACACTTACGCTACAGAAAGGTGTGTGCTCAATGGGTTCCAAAAATGTTGTCCCGACGACCACAAAGCTCACCGAATGGGATCAGCGTTGACTTTCCTCGCCCATTATAACGCTGATGGTGAAGGATTCTTGAAATTAATTGTTACTGGAGATGAGACCTGGATTTAGCACGTCACCCGTAAATAACAATGGACGCACTCAAACTCATCAGACAAACCGAAGAAGTTTAAACAATTCCTTACCAACAAGAAGACTATGGCTGATGTTTTTCTGGGATCAAAAAGGTGTGTTGTTTGTTTAGATTATGCAAATAAAACGAACGATCAATGCAGATGTTTATTGTTAGACTTTATAACGACTGCGAAGAGTCATTGAAAACAAAAGAAGAGGATAGCTGGCTTCTGGCGTTCTCACGCGGCAAGGCGTTTAAATAGGACGTGTGTGATCACCGGGCTTAATTTAAGAACTAGTTACGAGGCGAAAGCTTAGAGGCTAATGAGGAGCTTCAAAGCAACGTTAAGGCCCATCTCATCTCACTAGCGGCAACGTTCTTCGGAGGGACCACCACCATTTGGTAATCTTGTTCGATGTTATCGATAATCATCATCAAACAAGATGATTTCTATAGGTTTATCTATATGATACATATATCCTGTATACGAAAGGAAAATCGTAAAAGTAAGCACGAGAGTAGGTTAGTCAAGTCTACCACGTGACTGGTCTCTTTTGCCAATAATTATTATATTTATTTGTGTTATATATTGTTTCATCTCATTAAAGATTGTGTACCATCTCACTCTTTGTTGCTATTGGTCAAAATGTTGTGTATAATCTCTTTTCACATTATTACCTCTGCATGAATGAAACGACACTCACCATGACTTCCCTTTAATTACTTTGTTCTTGTTCCTCTGTAGGGTTACAGTGTTTGCATAGCAACCTCCATTTCGGAAAATTGAATACAGGCTGCAAAAAGGCTTTCTGCATCCACCTGAGATGTGTATGTTGTGCACTCAATGCTATGCATATGCTGTGCATACGTGCACAAATACATGTATGTAAGTAGCTGGATTGCTGCGCAATGTCGTTGTTCTCTTACCTATCCTATATGTGCTTTTACGCATTGTAACAGCGCCCCTCATCGATTCCGCGGATCTACTTTCAGAGCATTCTAATACCTTTGAAGTAAACACATCGCCAATGTACGGGAGAAATCTAAATTGAATTGCGTCATTCTGTGCATGGAGTAGACAATTCAGATATGTAAGTATACAGCGTGTCCATCTAGTACGTGGGTGGCATATAATTCCTTTCCTGAGCAATTTAGAGAAGTTTTCAAATAAACAATGTTGGGGAATAGGACTTACACAATACAAAAATGTGTATACAGTATACAGCGTCTTCGGTTCCTCCTGCAAACGATACAACTTTGGTTTTTACCCTTCTTCAGTTCATATTAATTTTCTTCAATCCATTTTAGTTTATGAGATAATTGACATAATGTGGGTTTTCCCGTCGTTTCTTTAATGGTTGATATGTTAAGAATCTTTTAAACCATGACATTGTTTCCGTAAGAACCTTCGAATTCTTTCGAAAATCACTGCGTTGCCTTGGATTCAGTAGCATCCTTGATCTACTCATTGTTACAGCTCTTTGCCGTCATTTACAGGAGTAATTTTGAAATATTCTCAAATAATCAAGTGATGGGAGTTTATGGTAGGCGATCTTGCAGGTTACGATGCAGGTCTGCTTTCTCCTACTCATTTTTGTTTAAAAGTCCCACAAGAGCAATCGAAAACGGCGCTGGACGCCATCGTGCTGGAACCACATTTGTTATGTTGGATTCACACAAAGAAATGTCGTTTAAGAGATCGCCCATTGTGTTCTGTAAATTTAGATAAGCAGCGCTTCAATCTGTTAATCGGTAGCACGCCCAAAATACCCAACCAAGTGTTTAATGTTTGGATTTCGTAATAGCATGGAAATTTCCGGTAGCCGTCACAAGTGTGTTGTGGGAATTAAATATTCCATTTGAAGTGAACCCGGCCGCATTAATAAAAGGAATATTGGCAGCAAAATTGGGGTTCTCGGCATTATTTCGTAGAAATCGGCGGTAAATTGAACGTGCTTGATGGTCAGATGGATTTAGGGTCTGCACTCATTGTCCATAGTAGGGGTAGTAAAGCTGGTGTGTAGGCTTCTTCAAATAAGAGGAACATTAATTCCTACTTCAGCTCATATTCTTCGCGAACCAATTCCAGTATTCTACTCTACCGATAACTACTAACTGCCTCGGTGGTGGACATTGAACTTGGCTAATTGGAGTCATGGGACTGTTTCCCAAATGAACTAGTATCACGTAATCTTCACGAATTGATGGGATCTGGCGATCAGGATGTCATATAATTTAATGTTAGAGTAAATACGCATAATGAAAATTCATAAAATTGTGCAACAACCACAGAATATCAACTGCAAATTGTATATTTGACAGAGCGTTCGTCACTTACTATAAAAAAGGTGGAAAAGGTAAGCGAAAAAATGTACAAATACCTCCGAAGCCGTTCATTTGGCGATGCGTTCATTAAGATTTTTCTGTATGTTTTGGGCCATACTATCAAGGTTTGTGGCACTATTTTTACAACTTTTGTAATTTACTCTACTGTCAGTTCTTCCATAAGATTTGTTAGTTGTACATAGTACAATCTTCAAATAAAATAATTTTTTATTGTTATACTGGCTCTCACCGGGAACTGCATCGATCGATATATGAAAGAGTATACATTGGAAAATTCAGAAAATACTGATGTTAAACACTTTTACAGTGTGTCATCAAGCAAGCCTTAATATTGAATTAGCAATTCAAGAATGTAATAAAATACAACGTGTTCCATTTAAAATAATAAAGTTGATAACTATTTCTGGTATAACTGGAAGCGTTAGATTACTAAAAATATTTTAGTTGAATATTTCATGTCGGCTTTAGTGTACTGGCAAGTTTTCAGAATTTTCTAATGCAGTATATCGATCGATGCAGTTCCCGGTGAGACAACCTGTATAATCTATGAAGTAGAAGGGTACAAGTTCGTACGTGATTTAGTAGATAACTTTTCAACACAACAAAATACGTACCTATATAATATTCTTCATAAAAAATCTATTTCGAAAAGAATTGGCGTTAATGCTTCTTGTTGATCCGGGAATAATCACTAGATCGGATGTTTAGACTTTTAACGAAATCGAACACATTAAGGAAAATTTAGGTTGTTTTGTTTTTGTTTCAAGACGTAACAGAATTTACACATCGACCAGGGCTATTTTATTGATTTAACCTACTTTCATCTCTTCTTTAGGTAGAAGCTTATTCCGAGCGTTTAAGAATTATAACACATTGCAACAAAACAAATATCGTTAATGAATAAAAACGGCATTGAGTCAACTTATGATGATTATTTGTAAAAATATAGGAATTTTAAATAGCGAGGATAAATAGTATGTAGGACCCATGAAATGCTTGAATAGCAATTATGTAGATTAGTTTGGGGACTTTGATCTATAGAGTTACAGGATAATAGAACTAAATGTCGGGTAGCGGATTTGTAAAGGGCTCAAAAGAAAGGAATCATCTCTGGTTTAGAATACTAACGCGATTAGTAGCGGATAAACGGACCAAGGAATTAATGGTTTTCATTTCTTACTTCAATATGTTGGCTAAGTAAATGTACTATTATCACCTGAATAAGTCGAGCATTTCTGATACTAGTGATAAATTAGTTAATTAAACAATATTATATAGCAGAATTATAATTTGGACACATAATATTTATGGTGGATTTTAGCACAATATTAGTTCTTCTTATTCAAGCCATGCCATACTGAAATTTATTTGTTTATGGAGTGGTAGCCAATGAATATACGTATTGCCTTATGTTTTAGTTATAGAGATACGTCAAGTTCCTGAAAAATCTCCTGGATCCTGTACCTCTTCACATGCTTTTTGAGAGGAGAGCCAGAACAGCTGCCTACAGACACTGGCACCTTAGGGTACAACTGCCATAGAACATGGCTTGCGCTACGACATCGTTGATTGTCAACAATATCGTAGACAACTCCTACAAAAAGTAAGCAAACATCGGATATCTTGCTTCGTTTTACGAGAATCGTTCACAACACACAACAAGGAACATAAATTACTCTTATGCTCGAATATAGGCAAAAAGTGTTATTGTTTTCAATTCACATTTCATAAAGCGATTGGACAGAAGGTTAGGGCGGCATCTGAATATCAGTTGTTTCTCGCATCTTACGCAGTTTATCGTTAAATTATCAGCTTTTAACATCATCTGTTTTGTTACAGGAGAAAAACCTAGAGGAAAGGTTTATTGCATTAGTAGTGGTTTATAAGGAACATATACTGCCTTTTACAAGTTGGGTTGTCCATTCCTCAGAAATAATTGCAAATGTACATAAGCCAAATTCCTTCTTACTATCTTTGCAACACCTAAAGAAACACAAAATTTTCCATTTTGATATCAATAAGAATGCGATATTTAAGGTTTCCTAAATATAGAAATTATGTAATTGTAAACATTTGATTGAACTTGTTTAGTTAAAAAAGTACTTTCAAATAAATCGAAGGTGGATGCCTAACATACTAAAGTTGCTTCTGACATTTGAAATTGCATCAGAAAACCTTTCCATTAAGTTTCCACTTTTCTCGAGAGCGCAGTACATCAAATCATAAGCATATTTCTTGGGAGCTTGTAAAAAGAATATACCAACACCGCATAAACACGAAAGGCATTTTCGTAGAATAATACATACTCCACGCGCTTGTTCCCACTATACCCTCGAAGAATCAAAATAAATACACAAAGAGAACACAATTGAAATCGATAGCAATGTGATGTCATTGAATATCTGCTAAAGAAATGTAATATTTGGTGAACAAAAGAAACGCTAGCCGATCTGTGGAAGTACCAAACAACCGAGGTATTTTGTATGCTTTCGTCTTCACAACCAGAATAAAAATTCAATTAAGTTACGGACAGTTCAAGGTATTCACGCTCGCATTCAGGTACACCGCCATTCCGCCATTTATGTGTAGAATTATTCCTCGTAAATAAAATGAACAAAAAACATTCTTTTGTTTTTCTTTTCGCCTTGTAAAAAATAGGCAACGTTCGATCAACAAACACGCGCAAACAGCGTACTCCTCCGCAGCAAGGTAAACAAACTTTAATCTTTTCGGTATTAAATTATAAAGAGCTAATATCGGTTCTGTAGTTCATACATAGTCAATGCGAATTAGACACGCGCAAGCTGCGAGCTGAATCCAATTATAAGGAGATGTTTCTCTCGGCGAAAATCTTTATTTGTTGAAGGGATTTCAGGAGATGTCGGTATAGCGTCGAACGTCTAATACTAGGCATTACCTAATAACATTAATCAACAAATGATTGGCATTTGTAAGTCCATCGAGCTATTTTATTATTTTTTTTGGCTAATGTTTCTAAGCATTTTCTTATGTTCTGTTATATACATCATGGTAAGCCTGTGGGAATCTTTCACAAGTGCAGTTTGACAAAGCGCGGCTTGCGCAAGCCAAGAATCCAAGAACTGCTCGAGGGATAGGTCGATAGGTCTATGTTGCTGCTTTCTAAATGGCAGGCATGTGTTAAATGTGTAGCTCATGTTGTGGCATTAACTGTGAGGCAACAGCGATACAAGGTAGAGATAAAAAATACTCTCGAAACCACGCTGATGACGTCGGGCAAGCAGAAACATGTCCGTGTTTTAGCTATTTTATTTATTTAGGCATTTTCTGATATGTTCCGTTATATCCATCAAATGACTTATTCATATGCATATCGAAGCTGATATGTAACAAGGTTTTATAGTGAATGAATTGGTTTGTCTATTAAAACCAATACATGGAGCTCCTCTTCTATACTCTTCAAAGCTTCATCCAACATTTCCTGGTGGAATCGAAGTGCAACGAGTTAGCAACTTAATCTTCCAGAATATTTTTACACCAGGGCGTATAACCCAAGCCTCAACTGACAGTACAATGTCAGATAAAGAGTTTCGCTAATAGCAGTAAAAATTGTACAGCAATAGCATAGCAATATGCACCTTAGAAAGCTGGCGTACTTACTGGGAGGATCTGCTGTCCTATATTATTCATAAAAGCTAAAATAAGATTAATTTTGCTATGTCAAAAAGATCTGTACGTGCAATACAGTCTGGGCAGCAACTATGTACTTGTTAATTGCATAATTCGTTTCAAATTATTACCGTTGAATAAGTTTTGGAGTTGCAACGCTTTGCAAGAAATACTCAATCGAATAAAATTTAAATCACCACACTATGGTTTAAAGCACACCACAGGCTTGAAGAGTAAAGAGTGTAAGAATGTCGTTTGAACTTTTGAGCCTGACCTATTTGCATCACTGATAAGAACCATGCGCTAGTTTTCCGTCATCCTGTATATTATTGATAGATTACCACGATGATTTCTACTTTCTTTTGAAAACGGCAAAGGCGCAGCTAGAAATAAGTAACAATAAAACGGGCCTTAAATTCATAAATCTTATTGATACTTTTCAAATCAGAATTGTATCAAGAAAGCGTTACTTCACCTTGATTGACATTTAATTCTTTATTGGAAATTTTATTCAGCGATATCACTTCATCTATAAGTAATATGTCTGACCTAAGTTATGTGGAAAAAATTCTTCATCTCATACGCCTCAGCACGTCGCTGTCGCTTTACACCTACATTCCACGTTCTATCCGTCGACATAGGTCGGGTTTTTTTATGAAAACTGGTCGGTGACATTTAGCTCTTGTTGTACATTAAGCTTTACACGGAGTCTAAATGCGGAGGAAAACGCAAAAGAGAGTGCTCGTTGACGCGACCGATTTTCCACTTGTAATCGTCGGAGTATAGACTTAAATGGCGAAAGCTTAGAAGCTAAGTCGATCGTTAAGTGTCGCCCCCCTTTTTGTGAGAGTTAAGGTTTTCACGCATTGTTAGGGCACTTCGTATAATTCTGTTTCGTACATTTCTTAATTATCTAAAATATAAATTGAAAGAGAAAAGCCACACCGATAGAAATACATATATAATTATATATGTAATGTAATGTAAGTAAAAAGAAATTGTTTCCATTTCACATATTTACTACTTTAGTTGCGAGTGATTTCGAAAATTGTGAGGTAGACATCATCCATTTTTAAAAGAATATGTTTTAGAATCAAATTACGGTAAAAAAATTAAAATTTTGAATTATTCCTTAGTCCGTGGGCTGACAAACAAATGTCGCCTTTGGAGGCATGACGGTTGTATAATCTCTGGAAATCTCTCCTATTCGAATCCTCCAATCACAACCTGCCTCGCTATAGAAACCCTTCCCAGCGTCCACAATTATTCTTCTCACAGCAGCCATACAGCATACAGGCCCGGAAGCTGCATACAACTGAGAGCGAAGCGTCGGCAGACTCATGCACTTACGACGTGGTTTCAACACGGAAACCTAAATTCTTTAAAAAAGGTTGCTGCATTATTAAAAGTAAAGATTTTGTTTATTTAAAAAGCCTTTAAGATTTTCTTTCCAAAAGTATGGGAATATGCATTTTGTTTATGGCTATTGTAACGGCAGCGCACGTCAAGTAGTAGAATATCATCATCGATTTCCAAATAGGTACATTCCTTATTACAGAACGTTCATGGAAGATAATTTCCAATGTACAACAGAGGTAAACGAAAAAATGTTACATGCTGTTGGTGAATTTTAAAACGTGGAGGTTTGCATCCACACCATTATCGTAAGGTGCAGAACTTATTTTAACATAATTTTAATTTTTGCAATTCTCTGGACTGATAATGCGACGTTCACAAGAACTGGCATCACAACATGCTTAGATTGCATGGAAGAAAATTCGAGAACAATTCGCCCATCTAGATTTCAACTTCATCAATTTTCTACTAACGTTTAGGGTGGCCTAATCGATGATTCGTCCGTTTGTACTTCCTGCGAGTTTAAATGCAAACAGTTACTTATTGAGGAACGGCCACCACTTTTAGAGAATGTGCCATTGATTATAAGACATATGGTTTCATATAGACGGTGCGCCAGCTCATTTTGGAATTGCCCTCCGTAATTTCATTAAGACTAATTATCCAAGATGGATTGGTCGAGATGATCCTGTTGCATCGTCCTGCCTAGATCACCGGACCTTATTACCCTAGAATTTTATTTATAGGGGTATATGAAAAATTTAGGGTACGAAGCGTATTCAGCAGATCGGCTAACAAGTACGACAAAACAGGCGTGGAATACGACCATAAGCCCACCAATAAGAAGGTGGATATTTTGAAAATATAATTAATTGAACCTTTTTAAGTAAATAAGGGTATATTTATTTGACGAAGTTTATTTTTTATTTTCTGTTTAAAAATTAAACAATACAACTCACTTTGCTATCACTATCCTATCGAATAGAATAATTTTGGTTACACTACATTTATTTCAGTGCATAAAATTCCTGCAACGCGGCATGTGACTGTATGGATCATCCATTTCTATTTTATTTCAGCTTTAATTTCCCCAATTATCGATCAAAAACACTCAGACTTCAAGCGTAAATTTATTTAGTAGTTTGTTTTTCTTCAAAGTTCTATCAGTTTATTACATGTGTTTCAATAAACAAACGAATGTTGAAGCAGGGTTTTGCACGTCAAGTATGGATCCTATGCGCTACGCTGCCGCTCTCTCATCAAAACGTATTCCTGCATGAGCATAATAGATTTTGCTCTAAATCATTCAACTGAATGGAACAATAAAAGTTGAGCCGAATGAAGCTCTTCAAACAAACCATTCGCCTGCATAAAGGGCTATTGAATTTTTTTTAAGCTCCGGTATGTGCTAGTGGATAAATTAATGGCCTCTCACATTGTATCTGGCTTCATTATTGGCCGATTTCGAATGTGTTTGAATGTCCAATTACGCAATTTGTTAACAATGAATTAAAATAATTGGAATTCTTTAATCTAATAAATATTTAGAATAAATTGAAATTATTGGACCTTTGGACCTATTTTTAGCAGTTGCTCATTTTATTAACAATATTATTACCTTGTAACATTATTTCTTTTGTTTAGATTAACAGAATTTTTAAGTCCTTAAATTTGGCATAGTAACATCAATAGAAAACGGAATCATCTCATATTCCGTGTTAGGTGAAGGATAACAGGTTTGCTAGAGGTATGAAGAAATGTGAGGAACTAGGACGTCCCAGGAAGAAGATAAATCAAGATGATCAACACCACCATGCAATAATTTCCACACAAAACGCGCACCCTGTTACTCTCGAAGAAAAGTCATATGCATCGCATATCGATCCAGAATCGCACCGTAATCAATTATCACCGGATAATCCATCAAGTTTAAATGATAAAAATATAAGAAACCTTCTCAATCTGCCACAGTAGGTAGATATAGTGGAGTAGCCAAACAGGCGAAGCAAATTCATGTTTACTTGCTACAAAGTAATAAAATATAGTTTTAAAAAGGATAAAGCCTAAAACGGTCGATGATACAGTAACGCAAAAGTGATTTATTAATCTTTACATGAATGACTTACTTCTGTATCATCGACAGCTACAACGTAACCTAACTACAGAAACCGACTGATTTACTTAGTTAGACAAATAGGGCTTTAAAGATCGAACAAGTGTGCTGCAAGTCAATAATTGTGTTTGTAGGGTTTGTAAAAAGGTCAATGGTTTTCTTATAATCTTGAAAGTCAGGAAGTCTGGTATTAAATGAAGTACTTAACCAAGTTATCAACCTGTTCAATCTGAGTCGGTCCTTTTTATATAAAATCATTGAAAAATAACCCAAGTTCGGCAATAAAAAGAGATACAAGTTCAAATAATGTCGGAAAAATACAATTTTCGCTTATAGTCGATATTCAAGTGATTCAAGTGCAACGTCTCTTAGATCCCAAAACCGCTCTTCATTGTTAAGAAGGGCACACTCATCAAGTACTTTTCATCATTCTATTGTACAGCCTTTTGTTTTGCCAATCATACACGGCGCTCCATATGTGCTAGAACGATATAATTTCGCCTATTCTACTTTGGCAGCTTCAATACCAATTTTTGATTTATTAAAAATATCTTCACCCCAAAATTCTTAGAGCCGTAGTCTCGTTTATATTACGTTCAGTAGTTCTAAAAAATCCCACTAAAACACTAGACGCTAGACAATGTTCAGAAACCAGAAAGTGAACGGTAAGGTATTGTAATAATACGTTTCAGTGATAAGCATTACCACGAAAATGTAACAAAAACGCTTTCGCTGTCTTCGAACGCGTTAACTTACATCATCAGTTATAAAATCAAAAGCGAAGCAGTCGTTAATCATCGAAACGACGAAATGTCAAACCTAAACAACCTAGTAATAACGGTTAGGCAGAATAAATTACTGCGGCCATGCAATCAACACGTTCACAATGGATACGTTTGCCGGTGAAGGCAATAATCAAATTGCAAGCAGCTTTCAATATATTGTATAGCGTAGAAGCGGTTCTACATCTGCTAAATTACATTTGGTAGGTTATGTTAAAACGTCCTTTGCTGTATAGATGGATAAGCCGTGGAAATTTCGATATATTTATTCACGGACCATTACGTGCAATTTTATGTATCGCTGCGTGTTATAACGTGAACGTCATTAAAGGGACAATTTTCGTTGTGGCAAACATGGATATCACATTTATTTCCTCGAAATCCATCGCTAGATTTCTCTCTACTGTAAATCCAAATTTATCTGTCTTTTTCCATTTCATGATTAATAATGGAAAATAAAAGGGATCGGTGTTTACACAAATTGTCTCATTTGATTTTTTGCTTCTGAAGGAAGCTATTTTTGCCATAAGTAAAACCCGAAAAATAAAAATACTTCTGGTCTAAGTACTTTTTATTTCTAGTGCATATCAAGAGTGGGCCATTCGCTCAAGTATCAATGAGTTACTGCTGAGCTATTTTGTACAAACTTAATAAATGTTTAAACTTAAATCCAACAAAACTGAAAACGCAAACGATTTATTTGTAAACAGCATTTTTACAAAAAGATATATTATTGAATAGAGATTGGTCCAAAATATTTTTCCAATGCTGTATGTTGACACGTCCCGATGAAGACACCAAAAAAGAAATACGAAATAGCAATAGTTACAAAAAGAATATGATATTCAACCATCTTGTTCCCATCAATTTTCCACCATATATCAATAGCTCTATGATTATTGTTGAAAGATTTACCTTCATTTTCAACAAACATGACTACAATGGAGTTGTACCACACACACACCATCCAGATATGTACTACAAAGGACCTGCTGTGTGCAAATTTTTTAAAAGCAAAGATGTTACGTCGCGAACTCCTATAATTGCAAGTTGGTTAATATATACTACATCTGCAAACCAGCGTATAACAAAAAGTTATTAAAAACTTTTGCAATAAAAGAAGATAGTTTGATACCCGCACATTATACGGGCTGAATAAAAGTATGTAAACACCTTTTTTTTAAAGCTGTGCAACTGATGTGATTCACTTTATTTTCTGTTTGTTAATTATGACGTCACCCTATCTTTTTTTTAAATCGAGCCTATCAATTTTCTTCAATTGTTTGATACAATATAAAACCCTCTTTATGATTAAGACGTATTTTGTACGTATTTGTACTAAGCAAATTAGAATACGCTGTTCTGGTCTGGTATCCCCTATATGCCTGTGATTGTCTAAGTCTGGATCGCATCCATCGAAGATTTCTAAAATATCTCTCATATAAGATTGATGGAACATATTCTGAGAGGGGTACTCCGCAGGATGCATTGCTGGAAAAGCATAGCATGGTAGCTTTGAGTACGAGAAGGAATACTGTTTGTGAGAGATTTCTACAGAAATTGTTGCGGAATGACATCGACTGCCCGTTCTTACTTCAACGTATAAACTTTCTGGTGCCAGGATTTAATTCAAGATTCGATAGTTGTTTCATTCTTCCGTTTGCAAGGACAAATATTATGCGTCGAGCTCCTACTTACACGCTTTGTAAGGCAGCTAGAAGATGTGACTTGTTCAGGTAGGAAGAAGGAAGATGGGAACAAGGGGAACTAATTTTTTGTATCCATAGGTTTTTATTTTTACTTGTTTATTTTTTCTATGATTTGTGTATTTATTATGTCAATTGTTGTATCCTATTATTGGGCCTAAGCATGTTGGATAATAAACGTGTGTTATTATTATTTTTAAGACGGTGTTACATAGCAATTCGTTTGAAAAAATGCCCTTTAAAACCTAAAGAAATATCAACTTGGCTATGAAACAGCAGTGAATCGTAAAATCGGATCTCGGTAATTAATGTAATATGCGTAACACTAAAATGTAAACAAATGCACATATAGTATTTTTTGTTGTTTATCGAATCTCTTCTGCAAATTGTAACCCGATTCTAAATTATCATTTGTTGTTTCATAGCCAATGATGTTTTTATTTTACTATAAAGATGGCTTTATACTCAAACGATTGAAGAAAAGTAGTAGGTTCTCAGTATTTAAAAAAGAACTGGTGTCGTCACAACTAACAAACAGTTGAACGAAAATCTTTTACATCAGTGATAAGAATTTCCTGCGCAACTTTTGCTTATTTTTTTTTGTAAAATGCATAATAACAACGAAAAGAAGGCGCTTCGATGCTCTTAATTTATTCATCTTGAAAAGTTTCGACTATAACCGAATTGCATTCTCGCATGCATAATCTGCCACTTTTCGCTTCTATTTTATTATTATATCCATATTCCGGCAGTATATTATAAAAGAAATTCAATTATAAGCGAAATGATTTTCTTTTATGTATCGCTAGACTTTGTTAGGCAAAGAAGCAGTCTTATAAGAGCGACTTTTATCACATACATTTAATTACCAGCGCCCCCACGGAATATTCTAGGTTTAAGTGTTCAACGTCGCTTATGCAAGTCTTTCATAAGGTTGCAGTTACTTTATTATATAAAATCTCGTCTCAAGCTTACTTTCAGATAAAATTATCGTCTTCAATAGATCAAGTCTGGTACATGCAAGAATATATACAACACGTAAGGTATCAATCTCGCTCTTATTTTTGAACTGCATTTGACCTACCCGCCGATTTATGTAAACGTACTAATAATAAATTGATTGTAGGTATAAATTTCTGACAAGTATCAAATTCCCAAGTAATATGTATCCCCATGTAATATTTCATATTCTATTTGATATGGGCATTTATTAATGCCTGTGTTTTATCATTCAGAAAAAATAACGCAAATTTCTGAAATTTTCTGAAATTTCTGAAATCTCTATCGAATGTATACGATTTTCTTATCATTAGGTACACATTTTTTATATGATACTTATCGATGTGGCCATGCAGAGTCAAACCAATCACAGTAATTCCACAAATCGGTGAAAAATCACAGTAACTTTTACTTTTATTAGCACTCTCTTCCCAAGATGTTTGATCTACGTCAAGCAGTTTATTCGTTTTTGTGGAGAATAGAGAATCTTGTAAATTCAAATGTGATTCTAGCACAGATATGGGCCCTGAGGATGATGTAAAATATTAGTCTCCAAAACCTGGGATTAATGTTATAAGTAATTAACAGAGTACGAAATATTGCTTTATGCACACTGTAAAAAAAGGAATAGACTTTACCCCCACAAAAAGAAAAAAAATTACGCAAATTAGGGGGAAATTTCACCGTTTATGGGGAAAAGTGGGGTAATTTAAAGCACCACGTAAGGTAAAATGAAGTATGTGCCCAAACGGAACTTGTGGAAAATGCATCGTGACCAATCGTGTCACAATCCGGTATTTCTAGTGATGTTTATATGCGCATAAAAGCTAATTCCAAATTAAAGTAGAGAAACTGTGACTGAACCAGGATATAAATTAATAAGTGAAGAATTAGTGGACATTAGTATTTAGTTCTAATGTGGACATTAATAGTTAGCTCTAATGTGAGCATTAATAGTTAGCTCTAATGTGGATATTAGTAGTTAGCTCTAATGTGGATATTAGTAGTTAGCTCTAATATTTATTTATACAACAAGGTAACCCAACCGATGCCATTCAAATTCAGTTTTCAATTCGCATCCTACGTTTACGTCTCATGGTAGCTATTTGTAGTGGGGATCTAGTAGCTTAATTTCCTCTATGCTACTTAGCTTGAGAAACTTTTCAAAGAAGGATACGTGCACTACTTTGTATAATCATGTATTTTCCTAGAATAATTAGATTTAACCGGAAACGGATATCAGCTTCCTTCTTTCAAGTTTAGAAACGCAGACCCTTGTAAACCACCAACGGAAACATCCGTTTATCTGGGCTAGGTGACCGTAAAAGTTGACGGAACGTTAGAAAAGTGTAATTACAGATACATCCTTGAGCGCTCGTTACGTACTATTCTATCTGCGATTGATCGATATTGACGCAAGATGACGGCCCAAAGCACACCTCTAAATTATGTAAGGCATATCTCTAAGAAGAGAGTTAACAAATATGGTTTGACCGCCACAATCACCTTAATCCGAGCGAACTGTTGTTAGAAAAACTAGATCGGGGGTCCGTGACCCGACGCTAAAAACATTTTTTTCCAAATTAATTAGATAAATTTTGGTTCCCAAGGATCGGAGTCTCTCTAAAACATTCTTTCGGCAAATTGATTTTAACTGGAAGAGGTAAATGGATTTTAAAACGAAATTCGAAACAGGTCTAACCTGATTCAGAAATATTCCACAGCATAAATACTATCTTCATGTGTTCATTTCTGGAAATCGGATACTTATTAACACCAAACGTGACTCAAATTTCGAAATGTGAATAGAATTCTTGTTATTAACACCTTGAAATTGGAATTACAACCAGCACAAATTACCTCGATAATTGATAGGCTCAAAGCACATATAAGGCATATCTTTAAGAAGAGGAACATAATGGAGAGTCAGCAAACATGGTTTGACCGCTACAATTACCGAATATTAATCCGATCGAGCTCTTGTTGCAAGAACTCAATCGGGGTTCCGTGCCGATGCCAAAAAGCTTTTGTGTAACTTCGCTATTTGTGGGTAAAAAAAGATGCTGAAACCCTTAGAGAAAGTGAATGTCTCACCTACTTCAATTGTGTGCAGCGGTGATTTGAAGCCAAACGAGGATATTTGGACCAAATAAAAAAAAAAAATAAGAATTCATTGGTTGGAATACCGTCAACTTAAAAAATCACATTTCGATAAAATTCTAAAGACTGAAAGAGTACCTTGGTATTAGCGTGTTGCGGCCCCTACGAAAAATTTGCCAAATTTTCAAATTTTTGTAAATATATAGGAAACTATAGTTGTTTTTAGGACATATCTTCAAGTATATTACATAGTCTCAAGGGTTGTGCAAATTATTTACAGAAAATAATTATGGGGGATCAGCTACCGCCTTACATATTTCTTTCGAAAATAATTAAGATAATCCTTGAGCTTACACACTCAAATTATGTTTTAAAACAATTATGGAATTGTCTCGAGATAGATTTACATCATACATAAAACCTCGAACCCGAAGAGAAACGAGCCGAGCCTCATATCTGTATAAATCTCTGGATAAACATAGAAAGATGAGAACGCCTTAATCTTGCCCGATATTGATACAGTGGACATTGGGTGAACGACACTCCACATGGCGCTAACGACAGCTAATTTGACGTTGTAACTTTTAATACTGGAATCCATAAATTGCGTAATAAATTATTTTAAGTATTGCAATGTTTTTGCGAAGGGGAAAAATAAGAAAATGAAACTTATGACTTTCCCCAAAATTAAGCCTGTAATGATGCACTAAATACCTTTTTCGCTTGTTGTTAACACAAATACTGTGAAGAGAACAAAGTAAACATAAAATCCAAATTCGTTACACATCTGCAAAAGCTGCGACTTTTATCCGAATAAATCTGATGTAATAATTTAACCAAATTATTAATGTGTACACGCTACGCTCAGATCGCCGTGAATTTTTATGTTCACATAAAATTCTCTCTCAAGATCCAGTTGTATATGTATTTGCCGCTGCACTTAATAGAGCATTAACCCACTAGGTGTTTCAATTACTCTTTTTTTGTTGTTGTAGTACGTGGTACCCGTGCTGGATCAATACACGTTATAGCAAATGAATCAATTAATTTACTTGCGGCTAACGTTTCGATACTGGCATTACCGTTAATGATGGTAATTGAATATTTGAAACACGTGTCTAGGGCAAATTAATTAGTTTGCGTTATATCTTGCGCTAACGGCACTTCATACAATTTCGTAAGTTTCCTCTCAGTATGCGACTAAAATGAAGCAACTATACAAGTTGTTCTATATTGTGACAACGCCATTTTTTCATAATGCCCACAATCATTGATTGTAGGCGAAACTTTTTCGAAAGTTTTCGATTAACCATGACATCATCTAAACTCTTAACACGTTTAGTTTTGAAAGTTTTTGGCTATTTCCGGTAAAACCGGAACTGTCAAATTTTTAAAAATATGGGCATTAGCGTATTGCGTTTCAATTCAATTTTAAGAATTTTTCAATATATGCACTTTGATATATCGATCAATGCAACACACCCTGTATTCATATAATGATTTATTCGTTTCCGTAATGTTTATTATCGTTAATAGAATAAATGATGAGAAGTGGTGATTTTTAAGGAAAACAAGAGGGGAAATCCTATTTTAGTGCCTGCATTGGTATTTTCGCAATATTCCGTACGTAGACAAGATGAGGTAACAAGTTCTCCTAGAATTCTACTGTAGAAAGCGACATATAGAGTGCGACAGTGTACAGAGTCCCTGCCCAGATCCCTCTTCAATATTCAAGAACTACATTACAATGCAAGAACATTAGACATTAATTACCCTACCCTATTACAGAGAAATATCCTAGATATATGTGCATTAAGCTATTTAACCATTTACCATTTACATTATAACCATTGGCAAAACACTTGAAACTACTAACTAAAACATTAGAACTAGAACACTACAATTTAAGTGAATATGTACGTAGATAATATGTATTTTATATTGACGCTTTTCAGTACTTTATAATGTAAATGTAAATCATGAAATTGTTACTATTATTATCATTATATTTTGGACAGTTGCTAATCACCTTATGGAAATAACTCGCTTTTCTTATCAGATCAAAATTAATTTTTTTATAGAAAGATTAAGTATTTCCAATAACGGTTCAAAGCAATCTCATTTTTCAAAATGATTTAAAAGATGACGATAGTTTGATTGCATGGCACTTAATAGTGCTAATTTGGACAATCAAGCTATTAAATTCTTAAAATAATTCCAATATAGGACCAAGCGTATTATATTTACAACTTCGTTAGAAATAAATAATTTTCTCGCATTTTCAACTGAAATTGCTTA
Organism: Oryctes borbonicus; assembly: GCA_902654985.2. Classification (NCBI taxonomy): domain Eukaryota; kingdom Metazoa; phylum Arthropoda; class Insecta; order Coleoptera; family Scarabaeidae; genus Oryctes; species Oryctes borbonicus. The sequence continues at coordinate 9,886,191 of LR736861.1, read as the reverse complement.
TACACTAGTAAAAATGTTTTTGACATACACACAGATAAAAATTAAAAGGACTTAAGGCATACAGTTTTGACAGAAAACTTGTCTTTCAGAACATAAAAATTACCTGATACCAATTAACTTTTCATTCTTACGATTTTTTCTTGTATATTTCTCGAAAGGAAATTCTTCCACATGTGTAAAAGCCAAAGGTCGTCTTATTCTATACATCTATTCATAAGATTACCGGCGTAACTGATTAGTTTTTCCAGAGAAGTTGCCAACAAGTAAAATGTAATATGCGTCTCTCCATATTCTAGTTCTTATTTGGAATGCTTCTATATACATCGACTTTAGGGACGCCCAAAATACTTTTTAAAACAGGTGTTAGTAAGTGATGGATGACCAATGCTCTTGGTTAGTGAATAAATGTAATAAATCTTACTTACTTAGTAATCTGGAACAGAGATCAAACAACGTCTTTGGCTGTATACCTACACCTTTTAAAAACGTAAAATATACACCTGCATATGCACATAAAATAGAAAGTGGATTGCGCCGTCGGACAAATTGCATCATTTCAATTGTGATAGTTAAGAAATTATCGTTTATGTTATTAGATTAGATTATTTCCCGATGTGGTTCTCGACCAATACCACTGCGACCTTTTCAAATCTATCGTAGTTCCTCTCTCATTACATCAATTACATCAGCTTTGCTTTCTTTGCTAGATTTAGCAGTCTTGTGAGTGATCCCTCTACATAGGTTTCGGCTTTTGGATATTCCGAGCCCATTTCTGAGAGCCATCTGCATCTGCAGAATCTGCATGACGTTTTCTCAGTCAGGCCCAAATTACTCTTGAGCATACAGTGTCCTGTTAGCAGGCCCACTATTGTTCTAACAGACGTCCTGTTTCTGTTTAGTAGGTCCGCTGTGAATGTAGGCCTGTGTCCAATCAGAAATTGCTTGGCCTGTCTCAGACCTGGAATGAACTTCCACCAGTTTTAAGATTTCCTATCTTTCCATTGTTTAGTGATTCCTTTTACTACCGTATACGCCATTCCCACAGAGTGCATTGGGCGATTTTCAGCAGTTGACGAGCCTGATCGGGCTAATTCCTTCGATGTGCTTCGTGTCCTGGTACCCAAGCCAGGTCACCTTAGTTCAGCTTCCCAACCTAATGACTGTGATTTTATTAGTGCTTGACTGTCTGAATAGAACAGATCGCTAGTTATCTGCTTGCCAGCCTAATTCTTCAATACACCCCAGCACTGCTACTATTCCGGCTTGAAATACTGTGGCGCTTTGGACTAGACTTAGTGTTAGGTCTATTTCCGCAAATCTCTACTCCGACTCCATTCTCTGTTTTTGAGCTGTCTGTGTACCAGAAGGATTCGACCTTTATAAGCAGGCCTTTCTTCCACTCTTCTCTATCTGATATTATATGTATGGCTTTATATTATTAAATAAATTAGTAGTCGAAGTAGCAATCTATTATTTTAAATCCTAACAGAACATTCTTACGCATGCCACAATTATTTTATACAGAGCTGTTACTTTTTATAAAATAAAGAAGTTGTATGAAATTTTATTTGATTTCGAAGTTGGATGTGGTGATTACGAAATATAGTGCAATGTTATAATGAGTTTGTTTTTTTAAATTAAATATTTCTTTTTAATTTTACGGTCTGAAGGTTCGTGTCAACTAAACACTCTTTTGGCAGTTCGAATAAAAAATACAACTCTTAGATTTGTGTAAATCACGTACTCGAATACTATGGCACTGGAACACTGAAACACTTCACTATTACCCCTTACCACTGAAGATGATAGCTTAGCTATCGAAACGTACGTACAGTTTCAGTGGAGTGCTTGTGGGAAGGGGTAATAGTGAAGTGTTTCAGTTAAATTTGTGTGTTTATTCAACACTGATTTAAACTGAAGGTTCTGTACAATTATCTACAGAATAAACGAGAGAATAGGGAGAAGAAGAGTTACTTAGCCGTCGTTGGCTGGAGTTACGTACAATTAATACAATGCCAGGGATCGAAGAAAGAGATCAGATCGTCTCTATCCTTGTTCGAAGTCGATCGAGTGGACACCGCCTGAACGACACTCCGCGCCACTTCCGATATGGATTTTTTTACATAACAATCTATAGATTTGTTGTTTGCTTCTACTGAAATGGGCCATTAAAATTTACATTTTTTACATTTATTATAATAATGAATTAAAATTTTATATTTGTTAGAATAATTAGTAAAATATGAAATGTGAACATGTTTATACTCACTACGTAATTTATAAGAGATATTTTATTTTCAAATATATTTTAGTTCTACAACCGTGATGTTTAACTTCGCTGTTGAAAAAATTTTCATTAATTTACCTTTTGCATTCTTGACTGGTCAACGTCGCAAAAAGCGAGTTTCACAAATAAGGAACTTTTTCAATTTTTATCATATAGCGGATTTAATTTTTTTTATAAACGTTGTTATTATCACAATAAAGACACGCGAAAATTCTCTCTTTTCAATTTTGAATTTAGGTGAATTAATTCCGTCAACTTATATCTAACCATGCTTCGTCAATATTAAAGAAACTTGTACATTAGTTTACCGTTTACGTAAAAAAGCGAATTGTTCGCTGTTATTGTTAACCCTACGGTGAACACATCAGTAAATGCAATTAACAATGTAATACGTATATGGGCTTAAAAGGCTTAACCTATTCACTGGAGGGTTAAGGAAAACAGATTCTTAGAAACGAACATAACGCAAACAAAATTCTAATATTGCTTCGTTATTCGTAACTTTCAACTATTCAATATTCTAACCTACTACAAGGAGTTCAATATAAATAATTTTACAATTTTACATAGAACATGCATACATACGCATATACGCCATCTTTTAAAACAGAATTAGACATTTTTATAGGTTGTTAGTTAGAAGTTCGTAAAATTAAAGTCACAACATTTCGCCTTAAAATCACAATATTTTTCTCTCCTAGTTCGAAGTAATTTTAGATGTCACTCAGAATTCGTCCCCAACCCACAGAGAAATGTTTTAATTTGACAATTTCGAGATACTACTTCAAGAGGGTAAGATGGTAGCCATAGAATCAGCGTGATAGACTTCCCCCGCTGCGACTCGACTTAATTCAATCTTATTATTTAATTCCGTGTGTTTGCAAAAGTTAATTTAAGTTGAACATTTTTCTTATTACTTGGGAATTTTCCCTACGCTGAGCGCCATCTCAAATCTTGAAGTAACGTATTTATAGCGTAACGAGATTCCGTCTCGGGTGTATTAATATAGCTCTGTTTACTCCTTTTTTGAGAAACTATGCAATCACCTATCCCATACTTTTAATTCTAGCAGATCGGCAACATATGAAACAAACTATTGTACTTGCTATAATTTTTTAAACGGTCATGTAAATCGAAACAAAGGAGCCTGTTACTTACCGACATTTCTGCGGATGGATGGTCGATGAAAATCATTTCTGATTCTTCACCATCCAGCAACACTGACACAGTTCTTTCTCCAAATTCATCATCTGCAAAAGAAAAGCAGTCAGTATAGAGCTTGCCATTTTTCTACAACAATTTCAAGCCCTCAAGTTTTGCCAAGTAAATTATAAACATATCAGCTTAATTTTTATTCACATCATAATGATAAAGTAAATAACTGTAACTATTTGTTTGTACCCTTTACGTATCAACATACGTTTTAATTTCTCGTTTTTTAAGTGGTAAGTAATTAGTTAAGTAGTTTAATTAAAACTGGGGTAACAACTAATTAATTTTGCAACAGATGAAATTGTGTATATGAAAAGATAAACGAGGGTAACGCTGGACAAGCAAGAGATTAAAGGAAAGTGGAGAATAATATAAGGTAACCAAGAAAGTCAAGTTTTAAGCCTCAACACGAAGATAGCGTTACTCGTCAAAAATATTTTGGTAATATAACTGCGCATGCGTTGAAAGATACTCAGCCATGTTGGACGCTCAGGTGTTGTTTAACGGTCGCTTATATCAGACGATACTATTGTGTCTGCAGAAATAGAAAAAATCAAATATGGAACTGTTATTAAATTCCTGCATGGGAAAGATAATACGCAATTTAAAGCCGAGATAGACGCTGCGTACGCAGCACCATTATTTGCCACAGTCAAATTTTGGCAGCTGAATATAAACGTTCACGCTGAACCGAGACAGTCAAAAACTGCAACCGTTACCGATAACATCGAGAAAGTTCATCAAACGCAGCTGGACCACCGTCGAATTAAGGTTAGAAAGATAGTGGAGGATATGAGCATTCCTAAAGAACGAGTTTGTCATATATTGGCTGAAGTTTTGGGCATGATAAAGCTAACCACGCGCTAGATGCAACGGTTGCTCACATAGCACCCACCAAAGCCCTTTTGATGCAGTTTGAGCAAAATAAGAGTTTTGGCGTCGATTAATAACTTTGGATACATCAGAACACTTCGGAAGCCAAAGCAGTGGCAGTGGAAACAATGGACTGTAAAGAATTAATCTGCTCTAAGAAAGACATAAAAATTTCCAACAACCAGAACAGTGATGATAGTTTTGTGGGTTAGTCTTAAAGTTGTGTTAATCGATTACCTCGAAAATAAAAGAAGCATACTACGCATCATTTCTTGAAAAGCTGAAAACAGAAATTGCAGAGAAAGTACATCATTTGATTAAAAAAAAAAGTTCTATTCCGCCAACGTAACCTTAAGGTTTTCTCAAACCAACGTGAAATATTCCTAGTGGCGACGACAACGACAATTTCGTATTCATGCATCTATCTACACCAAACCGTCAATTCATTTGCGACAATGTACTCTTCATTAGATGAAGAACGTGCATTAATAAAGAATTAAAAAAAAATAGAACTTTTCCATACATTTTCCTATTCATAATTTAGTATAACTTCAATATTAAAAATGAAAGAATTGAATGTTTAATTATTAAAATATTGACATCTCACCACAAAGTATTTAATACAATGATTGATAACTGACCGGCGACAACGACAAAAACCGGGGACGCAGCGAAAATATATGAATCGTTGCCTTTGTAACTATGTACAGTGACACTTTTATGTTTTATCTCCTCCTGACACGATGTATCTATACTTTCTACCACTCGTAGCCGTACGCTTGGATTATTGTAGGATTTGCAGGTGGATTTTATTACTCCCATTTTAGCTTATGATGGGTATTCCGAATAAACCCTGTGCTTTTATTTGCTGAACCTAAGTACTTAGCCTTGCCAGGCGGAAGATAGTATCGATATTTTGTCGTTGCAAGGAGGAGACAAAACATAAACCGGCTACTGTCCGTTCAACCCACGACAATTTCGCAGAGCGAAAAATTCGTTGGTCGAGTTGGGGTTTGAATTGATACACCAACCACCTTATTCACTAATCTGTCCCCAGCGATTTTTTTTTGTTTCCTACCACCTTCACTAGACAATATCTACCTTGTATATTATTCCATTTTTGAATCCTACATAAAATTTGCAATGTAAACTTGTTTATTGCGTATTATACAAGCTGTGGTAGCTTTACTTGGTTTATTATTTGAATATCCTAAAAATTTGTCCATTTAAGCGGTCTTAGCTTGAGCATAGTACAATATAACAATAATTCCAAAGCGTAATTTCATCTCTCATTTTCTTTTCTTGTTATCTAATGTTTTAGTAGTTGCATGTGTACATTACTAACACATTGATTAAGTCTTAGGAAAATAAAATGGCTGCATTCCAGTAAGGAAAAGAAGCAATTCCTGCGCTCAATTACAACATGAATCGTTTTACATTTTTTCTTCAAGGAAAATCTGATGGAAACATTTTTATCAGTAAAGGGAAATTGAATCGATTTTACGACTAAAAAAAGAAAGAATTAAATGGAATTAACGAAGGCGAATCTTTTTAAATAAAGCCAATTTATTTTTTCCCGCTACTTTTATCTTTTTTGGTTAGATGTCATGAGAAAAGAAAATTAAATAATCGGGATGACTGCGACCCTGCGATTCTACGGTCAGCTTTGTGTTTTGGAAAGCCATCCTTAATGACGCAATTAAAGCCGCCAACGGAAGATGTTAATAGAAGAAGGAAAGACGTAGATAGAAGGAGAAGATGCGGATTTAGGAAGTTATTAGTAACGTAAAACTACCTTTCCTTCAAGTACGGTTTACCAAATTGGGAGTTTGCGCCCGCTGTTTCTTCAGGTTTATTAACTTTCACGTAACTGTATTTCTCGAACAACCTTGTCTAAATAATGTAATATTATCTAATCGTATACTGACTTCAATCCGTCATAGGAAACTCATCTCGGACAAATAAATTGTCAGAGATAAATAAGAAGATAATAAGATGTTCGTATTGCCAAATTTACATCTCGGTTTCCCAGAAAACCAAGATGTAAGACGAATAGTACCATTATGATTCGATTTACAATGTTTTGATACAATTTATTTTCACAGAAAAAATCACTTGCAAAAATATACGACAACGCTGTCAAGTTTCTGTTGAATTGTGTCACATAAATTTTGTCGAGACGTGCAATACAAGATTGTGGCAATTTTCGACATAAAACTTTCCAATTTTTTCAACATCCTTGTTTCTAAATCATCGTCTTATCCAAATACACTAATAGCAAATTAGGGCGGTAAAGCCAACAAACGAATTAATTCTGTGATTTTGCAAAAGATATAAATAATGTTTACAGTTCCCATTAGATTAAACTTACGTAAATTTCGAACACTGGCTACTTCGAAATAGGGAGAACTCTGTCAGGAAATGAGAAAAATGCCAAACAGCTAGGATTCTATGAAGAATTAAAGAAGAATAATGGAATTGAAAAAGTTTGAAAATGTCGACGAAAATGGTAAGACGACACGTAGTAAAACCCAGGGAAAAGAAGCTTTTTGTTTTTATTAACAGATCTTAAAAATCCAAAGAAAGTAAGACACTGGAAAAATAATTGTAAATAACAAGTACAATAATGTTTTGTCCTATCGATGTAATAGAACGAAATAATCCGTACAAACTATTTTTTAACCAAATAAGACCGAGAGAGGTTGTCTAATTTTCTATGAAAACCGATGTGAAAAAAGTCTTGCGATCATAAGAAAAATTTGATTTTAAAGAAAGTATACAAATAATTAGTTTTAACAAGTGATAGTTTTAAAGAATGGTGCATAGTATGAGTAGGAGGAAAGGCACTCTGTAATGATTTAAATTCAATAACCAAAACTTTTTAGTTCGGCCATATCTATCAACAACAATAAAACAGAACTTGTAGCATCTTCATCGAAATATTATTTTTTGCAAATGATTAGGTTTCAATCTCTATTACTCGATTTTTAGAGTGAGGGCGACTGCCTGCTTTACCCCTTCCCTGGAGTAGCACTGGCGACAGGTTTTATTTATGTATGGAATTCATCTGCGTATATATTTTTTATGGTAAAATTTATTTGGTTGGATAAACAGTGAGTAGGTTTGCGTTAATTCACGACAATATTCCATTTTGCTAAAATATTACTTTTTTATTTGGAACTAATCAATAATTGTTTATCTGTTATCAGGTAAAAGCTGCCAAAACGTATATTTTCTAGAACCTGTATTAATATCGAGCAATCAACTAATTGTAATTTGCAAGTGTATAAGATTGTCTACGGAAACTAAGTGGCAAAGCGCATGGAACATACACACTTGTACATACGTATATATATGTTTAACATAATCAGCAGCGGTTTTTGTTATTTGTACAGAAAGAACGACTATCCACAAATTCCAGCGAAATTGGTATCTATTTATAACATTTTCTGTTGTTTGTATGATGAAACAAGTAATACAATATATAATGCAAGAGCATAAAATATACAGGGTACGACGTTTTGAACTTAGAGCAAAGTATTTGAAGAAGTAAGTGGAAAAAAAAGTCTAAATTAAAAAAAAATGGCAGTTGTATTTGTTACTTGTTTATTATAGACTATGTCGGTATCATTAATAGCCGCGAAGATATTATTGAAGGTGTTAAAATTTTCGAAACAAATTTAAAATCGACAAAATTAGCAAAAATCGATTTCACAACGTACCTCACAAATTCGCTGAAGGACGCAGAAATTGTTTTTACGATTACTTAAAGAACTATTCATAGGGTCCCATTAAAACATTAATGGCAATCAATATAAATATCATCATCACATTTACGAAATGAAGATTCTATTTTAAGGATGGAGTTTTTTGAATGGTTCTCGATACAATCTCAAGAAAATGCGGAATTCTCAAAATTAATAATATGGGCTGATGAAATTAGTGTTTACCAAAAACGGCTTGTATAATAGTCACAACAATCATTTTTAGGCAGCGACAATCCTAGACTTAAGAGCATAATGTTTTTACGCGATATCTTTATGGCGAAAATTTAACTGGACAAGAGTATCTAGACATTCCGGAACGGAGTGATGGAAATGTTAAACCATCTACTAAATATGAAGCAAAATTATAAAGCCATAACATCAATGATGCTGTCAATCATTAACATAACAAATTTTGAAACTCTAAATATTCTGTATCGCGAAAACAAAAGACTTACGGACGTTAGTATATAAGAGATTTTTTTATTATTTTATGGTTCTCTAAACAAAACAACTCTTCCATGGCTAGCATTGTTTATAATAAATAAGTAATTGTAAGTAAAATTACTAGTGGAACTGTCATTTGTTTTTTTTTTAATCGATTTTCTTGCAAAATGGTAAAATTTAGATATTTATAGAGAACTCTATGCAATACTTTTTCGTTGTAAAATAATAGACATTCTATTTAAAATGAGAAAATTAACATCGATGTTCGGCATAACTAGAGGTAATATGTCTAATGAACTATCCACGTTCGCAAAATTTACAAATGCTTTCGCCCCAAGCTCAAAACGCAGTGTTGTATAGAATGACGACCCAGAAACAAGACGATTGGCAACAATGTGATGACTATAATAACTATAGCGCACGTTATTTATTATTAATACCGCTAGATCAATACGCAACTAAGCGCCAGTTTTGAGCACGTCCTTCGAAATTCCGGGATTTAACTAGTTAAATTATGTAAAATCGTTTCGTCTTTCTATTGTAATATGATGAGGAACATACAAGGCAAAGCGTACCGATTTTATATAATAGGATTATACTTGTCTTGCACAGAACACACGTTAACAATCGACAGTATCCTGTTCCATATATGTCACGTACGTAGCTGTTTTACATTTTGATTATTAATGAGATCCAGTCTGTACTACAAAGGAATACCGCAAACTAAAAAATGTTCATAAACCTTTATAGGTCCATTAAGTATTTTAGTGTAAAAAAAGCCTGATTTTTCTAAAACCCAACTGAAGTTAAATATGTCGTAGACTTTTACAGTTTAAGAATATTTTCATTATATTATCAAGTTGGAACGAGCAAAGGGATTAATGGGCGTAACTATCAACTAAAACTGCCTACGGGTCAAAGCCACATATTTCAAGTAGACTACTATACGCACTCGACATCAGCGTAGTTTTTAGAAAATTGATTATTATTATTTGATGATATTTTTATGATTTGATGATTATTTGATGAATTTTTTCTTATTGATAAACTCAAATGATCGTTGATTATTTACAAGTAATACTGTCGTATATGAAGCAACAAATCAATTTAAAAAGAAAATGATGAATTCCAAAAATAAGTAGAATGTCCTATAACAAAATAACTAAATTATATTTTTCAATTTAAAGTGGTCCGTGCCGCTTTAGTTTTTCATGTTGAACTTCTCGCTCGCTTCCTTTTAAGCCGTGCTGGAGCAAGCACACCGGCGCGGCGATTTGACGACTTGAACACTTGTACATTAATTGTAATATTCTGCTTCATTTGCCATAATTTTATTTTGTTTTAGGTTTTGCATTATTTTTAACAATGTGTTGTATCCTATATTTCTAATTTCTTTTAGTTTTCAACTATTTTTTCTCAGCCAACACGTTGTGTGCAAAAGTTATACGAGGGATGTTTTCAGTTCTAGGAATTTAGCTATAATTTTTTTATTTTGTCGCATATTTTTATCTGAAGCCATCCACTTTTTAATATCTACCGTATTTTCCTCGGGTATTATCTTTTCTCTTTATATATGCAAATATTATTTTAATTGTTCAGAATTTGTTGCTGCTATATTGATGTTGCGGGTTTTGCCACGTGTAGTGAAAGTTTGCCAATTATTTTGAGGAATTTGCTTAGATTATCGTTTATCCAAGCGTTGGAATACGAAATCCCACAGGCGAGTCTTTTTATAATTTACCTAATTAACTCTAAAATTTCATTCAACGATAACATGTTGTATTTCCTACAATTTCATAAATTTTAGTGTTTTAAATTCGGATGTGTTACTCCTTTTCCAACGCTGCAAATAACCCATCAAATTCCAATTTCAGATTTCTTTTACTATGGTCCTTCATATTAAATTAATTAGACTTTTAAGTTTACTTATCATCATTTAACTTCCTTATTGATTTTGTTTTGTTAAACAAATTACTGCCTTTTTTTTTCTTTATTACTTTATGGTGACTACGCGAACGTTTTCCAAACCACTTGGAGAAGCCACTCAACTACCAGGGAAAGCCAACTAACCAACCTTGGCCGAAAAGGAAGCTCATATCCTTACCCAGAGCTTTACCAGCTACTTCAGAACACGAGGAGCACAAAAACAAGTAATATAATATTCTTTTATCTATCATCTATTATTAAATGCTTTATTTTAATATATTACTTAATTATCAGTTTATTTGTTTCTTTTGTCCATGATCAATTGCGCTGCGGTTCTTTGAGACAACAACAGTTGGTATTTTCCTCCATACCTGTAACCCTCCTTATTTTGAGAAATGTTATACCTTTGCTTTACTTAACGCAGACCTATTTCTCGCTCTGATAACCCTGCTCTGAATAATCTCTTTTCTAGCTCCAAATATAATTGTAACGGTTACAACCTCTAAACATTTAATGCTTCGTCTACGAAAGGAGCTTATTACTCTCCTGACTGCTTCATGTTTTTCTTTAGTATCGGCCGCGGTATTTCTAATACGTCGAATTATTGTACATCGAGTCTTGACTTTTTTTGTAAACTCCATTTCTGAACCAACCTCATAAACAATAGCCTAGTGGTGCGATTCAAATAGCCGGTACGCTACATGTGATAAGAAGCGAAAAAATTTAATGTAGAATGTACCTAGCCTTTTGTTTTACATGGGTAGTCAATGCGAAGATATTTTTATTATTGCAACCATTTACAAGAATGTTCTTAATTACCCTATAACTTGAAAACAAATGAAGATCGGATAAAATAAACAGGATGGCCCATTTAATAACATCATTGTCCAATAGATTATTACAAACCAAGTAAAGAATAAACGCAAAACTAAAAAAAAATTAAAGATAGTCTGGTAATGATTTCGATTGCCACCGGGTAAACTCTAATTGATATAAAAAATATTTCGATGTACTTGCCAAAAACTTCAAGAAATACTTACCAGCGCATAAGGCCTTTAAGATATCTGCCGTTAAAAAAAAAAAACACGGAATTTCGTAGAAATCTTAAATTATTTAAATTATCTTAAAAGGATAGTGAAGAAAGTTGACGTGAATTGACGGGAGGCATCCAAATACGTAATAATATACAGTAAATTCCATTTATAACAACAAAATATATAACGCTTATCGTGGAAATTGAACAGGCTGTATGCTTGGGCATAATTTTATCTTAGGCAGAACTTGTCTCCGAAATTTCATTTATTTCAAACCTTTTTCTCTAAATTGCTCAGAAAAGGAATTACTTCCCGGGACACACTACATATATAATAATCATAAAGATTATGACTCGATAGAGGAACACATAGACATTAATACGTTCTCCTAGTTTGAAGAACAATGCCGCTAGTCGTCTGCTTCGGTATATCTTTCTTGTGAGGCGAAAGGACCAATTGCTTATATATAATTCTTATGTGTTTACTCTCTTAATCAGTTGATCTCAAATTAAACACAGTACATAGATATACAAAATATATTTATTAAATAATTCCCTTATATATCTGTATATATATAAATTCAAATACATAAATAGCATACTATATGGATTTCATAATTCGGTTCCTTCTTTGTGTACGCATTCAAATGTATCGGGACATTCAATGTCTAACGATAGGGCCACCACAAAACCCTACCGGAGCATGAGCGTCTGGTTGGGCGACAGCAGCAAATAGCCGATCACTACCGCAAAAAGATGCTATACAACTCACGGCTACCCAGACGCTCGCGTTATTTCGTGTACTTATTTGATACACCACCTCTAGTATCTTGCTTCGAGCTGCTGTCCCCGTGTATAAGCGGAAAAATCAGAAACCAACGATAGTGCGGGTCTGAGCGCTGCGTGACTCACAAACGAAAGAGAGAAGGCAGGCAGTCATGGTAGTTCGTACGTTCGACTTCCGACGAAGTTTCTATAACTTGTACGTAAGTGTACGTTACCGGCAGTAACTGGCGGACATTCCTCACCTGGAGCTCGATCTGATACATGAATTAGCAGGAGCTTCATCAAACAGATTTAATAAATGAATATTAAAAATATTTTTAATTAGAACATTGACGAATTTTAAATATTTGCGAACTTTATAAGAAATTATACGTATTTTTACATTGAATGCGTACACGTTAAAGTTTAAATGATGCTAAATATGGAATATATAAATTTATACAACGCAAAACAAAAGAAACATTCAATTTATCATAAAATAGACACAAACAAAATATTACTTTCAAATAAATAAAAATTGTTACATTTATAAAATAAAATAAAACAAAAAATAAAATGTTAAGTCCTTAACAGACATTTTCATAGATTTTTGACAACCCAGTGATACATTGGTCACTATTTTGCCTCGTTAGGATCCTATATCCGTTGAAATCCAATTGTAATTGCTGTACACAATGTATATAGAATGTAAACTGCAAAATCCGAGACAGGATTGCTTCCGAAATGTGTACTTACCTTACTACAAACTATGACAAGGCAAATAATGTATCGCAAAGATCACGTTTAGTAAATACTGATTAACTACACGTTCTACGATAACCGTACAAATATAATAAGGGGTGGCTGAAAACTGCAAGTTTGCAAGTATTGATCGCCGATGGCTTTATCTTCGTAATCCCACTTTCGCATATATTTCAGCAATTATTCAAAGTTCGTAACGGTCGCTAATTGGAAAATTGGAGCTTGTGCAAGAGATAACCACTATACATGTAAAACATACACATCAGATTTACGACAAATAGTATACGTCGGTATACAAATACCATTGGGTACGAAACCAATCCTTCAAAAATTTATGCTTGCTTATCTTTTGTAGATTATGGTCATCCATCAAGTTTCATGTAATAATTCTGACGATACTATTTTTCTGTATTTTCTTTGAATATTCCAAAAGTAAGTATCATTCCTTTCGCTACGTAATAAGTTTATTAGAATAGCAGTTAAATATCGAAATTACCTTAATTTTTTCTACCTTGTTAGTGTATAAATACATATGCAACTAAAAACCTATTTCACAAAATCATTATCTTTTTCTCACACTCAACTGTCGCAAGCTCAGTTCACAATTTAAAAAGATTTCGAACCATAATTAAGTTTGTTAAAATGAATGTTATAAGGCATATACCTAGGGCTACAATGCAAATACCTACGTATTGTAGCCGAATCTATCCTCTGAATATCAATTCTTTGTTTTTGTTAATTTTCCGTTGTGAGTGTTGTGAAGTGGAGCAATGTGTCTTTCTAACTGTCGATCTGTTTATCTCTTTGTAATTTACAATTGTATAGTTCCTTTGTGAAAAAAGAATTCCTATTACTGTAACAATTACGAAAATCAAAATTGCGATATCATGTTAGATCACATTGCCTACATGATTTATAAATTTTACATGTACCAAAAAGCAATTAACTTCGTGTCCTTACTTGATATTTTACTCCGATTGTTTTCCGAATGAATATGCGATATTATTATGAACAAATTTCTGAAAAAATACATTTAATTTAAACAAATTTCAATCTGAAGTAATAGCTGCTCAAACATTATGTTACTTACTTATTATTACAAAACATAATTATCGGAATAATATAAGTACTGTTTATCGAAAACCCACACCCACTGACAGGTATCTCAATGCCAGCTCACATCATCATCCAGCACATAAGTTTTCAGCGATCAACTCCTTGGTTCACCGAGCGGTGACAGTCTCTGAACCCAACAACCTTCCCACAGAACTGAATCACGTACGAAAGACCCTCCGCAACGATGGTTTTCATAACAAGGATATCAATAGAGTCATCGACAAATATCTTCATCCGACCAGTAAAACAACGACCGAAAACACTACCACCAATCTTGGCACCGCTTATCTCCCCTATATCCACAAGGTAACCGACAGAATCAGTAAAATTTTGAAAAAACAAAACACCGAAACGATCTTCAATCCCTCCTCAAAGGTTTCAGAAATTCTTCCATCTCCCAAAGACAAATTTCCCCATTAGTGAGTAAAGGTGTTTATATAATCCCTTGTTCGTATGGTTTGGTATATATCGGCGAAACGGGACGCTCTGTCAAAGCTCGCCTAACAGAGCACGAACGTTGCATTAGAACGCGCTTTCCAACGAATTCGGCTATCGCTGAACATCATCTAGACACTAGCCATCCGATATTTTTCAGTGCAATTTCATTACTTTGTAATTCTTCTCACTATTACAATCGGAAAATTATGGAGTCCATAGAGATCTTTAGACATCCTAAGAATGTCAATAGGGACACACGTTACCCCATCCCAGACATATGGGAACCCGTCACATCTCCGCCCAACCGTGACCGTCACACCCAACCAATCAGCGACAGGTCCCACCCACCACCGGTATAAAAGCGTGCTGCTCCCCGCCTTCTTCGCAGTTGGTTTTCGCCTCTGGCGTAGTTCGCACGTTGAGTTACCGTGCTAACTGTTGCCATCACTCTCCTGAAGACGCCCCATACGATTGTGGACGAAACGTCGAGTTTTATTTTAACCAACGACATGACATGGTTCAAACCCGGAACACGTTTAGTTTCAGTAAGTTTAGGGATATTTATTTGAGAACGTTGGAACATCTGCAGATTCTGAACGCGATGTACAGCTTTTGCCTACCTTCTTGCGTTTGTTATTTTCGTCAGTTCTTATCAGAACTTCTTGGATCTGAAGGTGCCTATTGTAAACATTGTAAGCTATAAATTATAGCCGCAGAGCAAAATGAGACCACTTAATAATGCTATATTTGAGGTGTTTATTATTTAATAATTCGAAATATTAATTTGACAATTTTTAATGTTGTATCGTGGTACACAGTGTCAAATGTACATAAAGAATTTAAAACAATAGGTGAAGTACGGTTATGTTAAGAATATTAGGACAAGTTTTGGGAATGTGTATATTTCGATGAAACATGGGTATTTAAAGATGGGAGTGTGTGTCGATCATGGCAAGACATTACGAAAGATAACGCAAAAAACATAAAACCCGGATAAACGTAACATTATTGTATGTTGAAAATAAAAATGGCGGTTCGTTTTTTCATCGAAAACTAAGAATCTCGATTACCATGTAGAACCAAGAAAATTTTCTACGTTGGTTTGAACAAAAATTATTATTCAACTTAAAAACACCATCGATGTTGTTGTCGATGTCATCGTGGAATAAGCAAGCGACAGAACAGTGATTAAATAATAATAAAATTACATTTGAGCCAAACTCGTTTAGAAAGTGTTGCTACATTTAGTAGCACTCAATAAACCTACAAAGCAAATGTGTTAGATGAACTTCAAATATGGTCACACGGTTTTTCGCTTGCCTCAGTATCATTGTATGTTTAACCCAATAGAGCAAGTTTGAGGAATAACAAAGACTTATTACAATAAGCATATTGGACGTGATAGTTTTGAGGAATAACAAAGACTTATTACAATAAGCATATTGGACCTGATGGTTGTAGAAGTGAAAAGTGCCTGGCAATACTAAAAGAAGGATTAGAAGCTACAACACCTGAAAAATGGGCGAACACAATAAGCCCACCAGATTATCATGAAATTGTGAGAGAAGGAAATTGGTTTTAAGAGAAAGGAAGTACCAGAATTAATTGTTACCTTTGACGATTCATCCGACGATAGCTTTGACTTTGAAAGTGATTAGCAAATATTTAATTTAATTTTTTGTAACTTAAAAATTATAATATTTGCACTTGTAATATAAACTATTTTTTGTGTGAATTGGCAATTATTAGTTTGTTTATAAAATCGATATCCAAATTTCTTGTAAAAATTCAAACAATATTGTAAAGTACGAAATATGTTCCTTTTTGTTCAGTTACAATGTTCATTATTAATAAGTGTTTGCATACCACGATATGCATGTTTAACTTTTCTGCTTAAGAATAATTCACTGCAATAAACGGGGATTATCTGATTTACATTACATACATGTTCATTTTAGGTCACTGTAAGTACTTTACTTCAGTACTTTTCTAAGGAACAACACAATACAGCTAATAAAACAAATGGAAAGCAGCTTATGTAACTAGTACCGAAATCGATAATTACTGGAATTTTGTCGGCATCATATCAATATTGCGCTAATAGAATATCCGATCAGGTAAAGTCTGGAAAGTTTCAAGCCTAAACATTAAGATGGCAATATTGCGACAAAAACATTCTGCTAATAAATTAGGCATTTATTTCATCAGTTCTAAAATTCCTTATTAATGAGGCTTATTTTCCCAAATTAAATCGTTCTGCATAAAAAACTTAAAAACGCTCTTGGACTATTCTCGCATTTTCGTAGCTGAAAATATTAATAGTGGCGTGGAGGAATACTGACAAGGGACGATCCCGAACTCGGAAATTCAAAAAATTATTAAACTTCGGTAGGACGTAGATCACACATAAATATGTACTACGCATTTCTTTCTTCGATATCGTTAGTATAATCACATCTTGTTGGATGGTATATACTGTTTTTTAGCGTAGCAATACATTCTAAGCATGAAGGACCAAATTCCGTGAACTTCGACTTTTGACGAATACAATTCGGTTAACCATTGCAGGAATAGTTCTTCTGTTAATTTGAATGCTGTTAAATGAACATTCCACGGTTGACACAAAGACTGTGAGCTTGCGAACCGAAATTACCATTTTGCTTTTTAATGGCAATGAATAGGAGGTGAGAGTAGTTTTGCGAAAGCTGATATTCTGGGGAGTATGGAATTACTACGTGTAGTTGCGTAACTGCAGTAACAGTTTTCATTCCTTGTACGATCGGAATGTAGCTCTAGATTAAAACCTCTCTCATCGGCATTGGATCCCTGTGTCTCTTATCTCTGCGTGAGCAAATTAATAACCAAGACGGTTGAAAAAAAATCGGTCTAATTCTCACAGACTCTTTGTTAAGAACGTCTTCTATATTAGCGCTTATTACTCTTACCTGAAGATGTACCTTTAACATGAAACCGGTAGCACTACCTTGATAAAGAATTTATGAGAACCAAATCAAAATTTTTATACCTTCCTCGTTAATAGAGTATTGCTGTTTATGTATCTGCTTACGTAATCATGTTTAGTAATGATTTGTTAAAACATACATTGCGTAATTAAATATTTCCTTAAAGTAGATTGGCAAAGTTGCGTTTTTGACAGGATACGGATAACGTTACAGAGGGAGCTTAACGAACGAAACGAGACCAGCATACACAACCAGCGATAAGGTACAGTATTTAAAACTAAAGGATTTCAGGAAGTGGTATCTGATCGTTGTGAATAATCTCTGTATTAGATTCAAAGGGTTTACATGAAGTTGTGAATAAAAAGCAAGTGAAAAGTGTACTACCAAAAAACGCTTAGGAACTGTACAAATGCAATAATGTGCGTGGGCGTTTCTGAGGGGGTTTCTGAGAAATTTAACGAAGAAGTTTTCAAATAAAAAAATGTTCAGGTATAAATTCTATACAATATAAAATTATCATATACTCATTGAGCTTAAAGATAATGTCTGATAGAGCGTGGCACTTTAGGATGATAATGTTATCGTAATTACTTCATTGAGTATTCGATGGGTGAAAATACTATTTCTTATTTTGCAACTTGCTTGGATAAAATACATTTATAAGCGTTGCTTGTGAAATTATGTTTTTAAATTTCTCTATAAAAAAATCGAACGAACCACTGCATATACTAATACTCATCTGGCAAAATAGGTTAAATAAGCAGGTATATTTAACAAATAATAATAATAAACATTTATTGTCCAACAGAGATTCCATATAACAGACAACAAAAACTAGGCATTAGAACAAAACACACGATATATTATGAAAAAATAATATTCATCAAAAAGGTACGTACCATGTTACTTTATTACAAAAAAACGAAAACAGTAGAAAGATAAGTTAATATGGAGGAACATAAAAGTCAATGGGGAGGCACAGCAGTGAATACGATGAACGAAACAGCTGCTAAAGAAGGTATATGAGAAATTGCAATAAAATTAGTATCGCAATGTGATGATGTTGCATTAAATGCGCGATACATTAAAACAACTGGGGAATCAGTGATGCACTCAAACGGCCGGAAGGGTCCATAAAAGTAAGGAGACTGGTTGAGAACAACAGAGCAAAATTGTTTAAAAAACAAATACTTCAAAAACGGCAGATAATTTATGGATAGCATAGATTCCCTACTAAAGATCCATACTCTACCCTAGATCTTACAAAAGCACAGTAATATGTATATATATGAAATTAAGAAAAGTTTGTTATCAAGAATCCTAGCATCTTAGTAACGGAAGGTCATAATTTTGCACTTGGTAGTGTTACCACCTAGCAATCACATTTAATTGACCCTATACCATAAGTGAATACAATCCTCTTCTACGGATATTGCCATAAAAATTTCCAAATTATCGGCAAAGATACATTCATTAATTGATCTGTTCCACTACGTCATTTATAAATACTAGAAATATTAAGGGATCTAGATTGGAACCTTGCAGTACTCCAGATGTAGCGTAAAACAAATGAGATTTATAAGCAGCGACGAGCGAGACGATCCGTTCTTAAGTACTGAGCATACTTTGATACAATCTGGTGTAGCTGTTGTAAGTTCTAACCTACAGATAATGATTAATGGGTGCACCAAGGTAACTCTGCTGTTACGAACAAAGAAACTTGGGATACTATCCGGACCAGCAGTCCAATTTTCTTATGCCAGTACCTCTACTTCAGTCAATCCAGTGATGCTAATGCAAGATGAGCAACTAGGTATTTATATTTGGATGACCATCAACGATAGGCTTATGAATTATCATATATAATATCGTCAAAAATTATTGAACCAGGAATTAGAAAACTATTATTTTTACTATGTATGTACGACTAGAAAATTGCGGGGATCATCTGAGATTGAATTTGAATCTTTAAATATTTGTACCGGTTCAATGTACTGACATTTTTAGACCATTTAAATTGCAAAATAAATTGCAGACAGAGTTAACGTCTTTAGAGTCTTCCAAAAACGACCAACCTATTATTGCTAAGGCATTATACCAATTCGGAAAGATAGCACGTTTAAAGTTATAAGACATAGTCTGAATTACGAGGAAAATCCACAAATTTATTATTATAAGGTATCTCTAGTTACTTCTACTTTACAGTTTGATAGAACTAGATCTAATAAGCGACTGTTGCAATTTTAATTAACATTAAACTGGCACAAATTAACAAAATCAATAAAAGTTAACATGCAATGTTTACGTGGGTCATTTACATTATCATTAAAATGGATAATATTAAAGTCGCCAATTATCAAGACATTCTCATAATTAATGATAATAGTTCAATATTTACTATGGCGAAATATAAATAGAAATAACGTTTGTATGTAATGATACCATTCACCATAATAGACTTGGTTGTTTCCAGCGCCACGTATCTATTCATCTCCACTCTTTCAATGATAAAATAAACCAATAATAAGATTTTCCTCCTGTTGCGCAAAAAACGGTCCTTTTCGGGACCAAAAACCGATCACGCAAAATATAACACCGGCTCGTATTAGTCGGTATTAATTTATTTCAAAATTAATAAATAAAAAATATTAGTTAAAAAAATTACGCAGATACACCCGTATTTTCTTATCAATTAATTCACAATAAAATAAATTAAAATAAACTCAATTGTAATATTTAAAGGGTCTATTATTCAAATATAAAGGGCAATCTAAAACCTACGCGAGAGATAAACAAAGCGTATTATTATTTTTGCAATATATCCTATAGAATAATTATTTCCAGGAGGTTGGCTATAATTAATATAGCACAACAAAGTGATCGTCAGAGGATAATATAATTCAGCAATTACTGCGCGACGGGCACTTGTTGTTCTTGTTAATGAATATTGGACGGCATCCATTACCTGCCAATTAGCGTTAATAATAGCGGATTTCGTGTACAAACAATAACCGTTCAAGCAAGTGACACTCACCCAGGCTGGCATCATATGTATTCATGTATTCAGATGTCATGAATTGCGAAACTAGAGCCGTCTTTCCAACCCCGGCATCGCCCAACATTACCACTCTATATTTTGGCACTTCGACCTCTTCTGGCGAGCCTAGCGGTGTCGAATCCACGGTATGGTATCCCGATCCACAACACGATCCATCGAAAGGGGACCTTTCGCCCGACACATTGCTGGCCCTAAAATTACGACACACACATATACACTGTATCCACGGATTTGCTCTAAAAAAAAGTAAACACTTTTTAGTTTGTCAAGGTTTTTGCTTGTCTTTAAAATGTTTGTATCCCAATTTTAATAGAGATATTTTACGTCCAGAAGATAATGAAGATAAGATAGTCATTCAGGATCAGAGCATTCGTTTTTATCAATGTTAAGTTTAAATAAAATAAAACTATCAACAGTCTTGTAGATCGATGCATAGCATTTTCTGAGAATGAATATTGCACACGGAATATTGAACACAAATAAAGAACAAAAGAAGAAAATAGGGAAAAAAGAATGAAATGTAAACATTCGTTCTTTCGTAAATCTAAAAGTAAATGTTAAATTTTTTATGTATTGATTCTATCTGTTTTTTAATAAATAATTTTAGTTAAGGGGCGTTACAGTTGTGTTTGGTGCGACTGAGAAGCGTATGAAAGTCCTCACGTCTGAGATGCACCTTGCTGTATGATGGGACAAAAGTATACTTGGACGGCTGGCAAGCAACGAAGCAGTATGGGTAGTGTGCACAAGGCTCACTTTCGTACAGGTTTACTGCGTATCGTCCAAGTTTGCTTTTGTACCATCATACATAAAGCCTAGGTTTTGCGCGAGGACTTTCTATAAATCGTGAAGTATTAAACCGTTGAAAATATAGAAACATGAAAGTTTCCTTGCCCAATAATCGAGAACAAAAGGCTCTTTCGAAAAATATTTCCATTATCCGGCGCCAAGTTATATTTTCGATAGCGTAAGCGCCAAAACGAACCGAAGTTCATTGTTTTCTGTAATCTTGCTTTTAGCAGATCGCTCTCAATCGACGGAAAACGTTCGAATAATTTATGATGTAGCCATGAGAAACATTCTACTTGTTTCCAGTTCACGTGTACATCAAGCAAGAGAGAAAAGGAAGAGCACTTATTCGGGAATTATTTGTAAATCGTTAAACCTGAAGTGGACATTCTTTTCTTCGTATATTTCGCGATTTAAAAATAGAACACTTTTATATCGAATCAATACAATACAATACAGTTGTCACTTTTTGATTGAGATAAAAACAATTTTAGTAAGGTTTGAGTGAGGATTGAAAATTCTATATTTTGATACAAGTTGTACTGTTTGGATGAACGACCTCCCTACGTTCATTAAAAAAATATATACATTAATTAATAATAACCTCTGTCAAAAACACGTAAAAAAAGTGTCTATAAACAATAACCAAAAATAATACATTATATGCAACTCTCTCTATGTATGGGCACGAGTCACACTGAAACTTTAACTGTGGATTATATTCTTCAGCAATGTTGGTCCCTAAAAGATTTAGCGAAGTAGAAAATTTTTGAGTCCTATTTTTAAAGACACCGAAAGAAAGTGTATACGTTGTATATAATTACAAATGTTTCGGTTAATTACATTCTATAGTTTTGTCCTTACCTAATTCATGAATGAATTCTTCACGTTATATTTGAAAATTTTCCATTTGGGGAAATTTACACCAAAAATAGAAGTCCTATATTTGGCGTAAAATTCCCCAAAAATTTTTGTAATGTTGTGAACGGGTCTTTATAATATACACTACCCGCCAAAAACATAGACGCGGTATCGTTTCTATTTACGAAACAAACTTTATAGACATTATATAAAATGTAAATGAGGGTTATTAATACTTGTTATGTAAATAGTCCATTTATAGATATTTCTTGGGTATTTATTGCTTTATGAGGGGTAATTGAGATTTTCCCAGATCAAAATAGGAATTTTAAATGCGACAAAAATTTAGACCCTGTGCATTTATTACATTAATATAAGCAAAAATGTTTTAATTTGATACTTCTCTTTATATGCAGTGGTTGTGCTGGTAAAGTGTACACCACGTTCACCACGAGAAATTATATTTTATAAAGTGTTTGCAATATGGGTAGAAAAAAACAATTATCCTTCATAGAAAGGGGTAAAGTTCTAGCCTGGCACCACGATGGTGTTAGTAAGAAGGAAATTGCTCGTCGGTTACGAAGAAGCGATCATTCCGTTAGAAATTTCCTAAAAGATCCGAAAAATTACGGCAAACCAAAAGACCAGGGGCGACCGAAAGCTGTAAGTGAGCAGGATAAACGCATGATATTGCGGTGTGCATCTAATTCTTCTGCGTCGGCGAGAGTTATTGCAGAACAGGCGGGGATACAAACACACGTGCGTAATGTTCAAAGGATTTTAAAAAACTTTCGGCAAGACACATATCCTTGAAGAAACAATGGGAAAAAGTTATATTTTCCGATGAGAAACGTTTTAATTTGGACGAACCGGATGCGTACTCGCATTATTGTCATGATCTGAGAAAGGAACCAAAAGTGAAAATGACCAGACAATTAGGGGGTGAATCTGTGATGATATGGGCAGCGATTGCATTTCGCGATAAAAGTGGGATAGTGTTTTGCACAAACAAAATGACATCTGTGACGTATAAAGACTTATTGCGTGACAATCTTCTACGTTTTGGAAACCAATGGGCCGGGCGCAATTTTGTTTTTCAGCAAGATAACGCGCCAATTCATAAAGCAAAAACCATTACAGAATGGTTTAAAGAGAAAAAGATTAAAACGTTACAGCGGCCGGCACGGTCACCAGACTTAAACATTATTGAAAACATGTGGGGTGAATTGGCACGTCGCGTTTGTGGCGGAGGCCGTCAATATTTCACGGTACAGGAACTGAAAACTTCAATAGTGACTGAATGGCAGAATATCCCTCAAAATTATGTGTTAAATTTATACACAGATTATTGGAAGAGATTAAGAGCAGTGGAGGATCTATGCACTACTGACAACTCATTTGTTTATTTTTGTTTCACATTTGCAACAGAGCGATTTTTGTCGCAGAAATTGTTTAAACATTGGAGTAATAATTTATTATTTAGTTCATATATTACTGGAGGAGATATTTTTAAGTTTATTTTACTTTTATGAATAAAAACTTCATTAGATATCTTGCTAGTGTCGCCAAGAAATGATGTAACCCTTAAAACCCGTAAAACATCTTACCGCGTCTAAGTTTTTGTCGGGGAGTGTATATACTATACCTATAGTTATCATATTTTAAATAATTCATAATATCATTAATTAGCAAGGTCATATTGTTAATTAGAGTCGCGATTTTGTACCGATATCAACCGGCCATTGCATTTGTTTATTCTCAGTACTGATTGCTTAACTTCAGTCTTGCTTAAATGTTCATCTGAAATAGATGTTATTAATTTCAATATAATACTATGCTGTGCATATCACTGACTGAGAGAACAGAACAGAGACGCATTAACCACAGAATCGAAAAGCAGATTGCAATTGACAAACGCAATAGTAAAAGAGAAATCAAATTACTATTGCTGGGAACTGGAGAATCCGGCAAATCCACATTTATAAAGCAAATGCAAATAATATACGGATCTGGGTATTCGTATGAAGATAAAAAGGGGTTCGTAAAGTTGGTTTACCGAAATGTCTTTGTCGCAATGCAAAGCATAATAAGAGCGATGGAGACGCTAAATATCACATATGCAGATAGATGTAATATCGATCTCGCTGAATTAGTACTAAATGTTCAATACGAAAACGTAACAACCTTTGAAAGTATCTATGTAGAAGCGATTAAGGCTCTTTGGGAAGATAAAGGCGTGCAAAATTGCTACAACCGTCGACGAGAATATCAATTGACAGATTCGGCAAAATATTACCTAGATAAAATAGACAAAATAGCCGATTGCGATTATCTACCCTCCGAACAAGATATTCTACGGCTTCGGGTACCTACCACGGGCATCTTAGAATATTCATTTGATATTAACCAAGTGAGATTTCGAATGATTGACGTCGGAGGGCAAAGATCCGAAAGGAGAAAGTGGATTCACTGCTTTGAAAACGTAACTTCGATTATATTCTTAGTAGCCCTAAGTGAATATGATCAAGTCCTTTTCGAGTGTGGAAACCAAAACCGCATGGAAGAGTCCATCATGTTGTTCCAAACCATTATTTTGTACCGCTGGTTCATGAACTCCTCGATGATCCTTTTCCTGAACAAGAAAGATATTTTTGAAGAAAAAATCTTGCGTTCCCGTTTAGCGGACTACTTTCCCAGATACGAAGGTCCTAAAATGGACGCAATTGCGGCCAGAGAATTCATACTGCAGATGTATATGGAACAAAGTACCGACCCAGAGAAACGCATCTATTTTCACTTCACGTGCGCTACAGATACGGAAAACATTAAATTCGTTTTTGCTTGTGTACGAAACACAGTGTTGCAAGGTAACTTGCAAGAATTCAGTTCTACATAAATTCACTAGTTAGTAGATAAAAGTATGGCTATGGGTTGTGTGCTTCTAAAATGTACAGCAAAGCTTTAAACTAGTATTTTCTAATTGTTCATTTCCGATGATAAAAATAATGAACATAACAATGTAATCGATCTCATGTACACTATCTTCATCGCTTTTTTAAATCTTTTTTATTTAAAGTATCTTAACATTTTCTGTTTTTATAACCATCCTAACTTTCTAATAAAAAATAAACAAGTCTAGTAAACTTAATTTGTTATAAGAGGGTTAATCATTATTATAATGAAATACCTATGCTGAAAATTGTTGTAATTAAATGTATTGCGGCGCTAATTAAATTCATGATTATGTATCGATATGACTACTACCGGTGCGGCGACGAAATAATCCTTATCCAGATTTTATTATATGGACTTGTCAATTTGTTAATTCAACGAATTATAGCAGTACAATTTAATCGGTGGGCCGAAAAAGGGAACTTGTAGGAAATAGTAAATTTTTTGGGAAAGATAAAAAACGGTTTTTAACGTATTGTTATCTGGCATTTCTTTTGCATTTTGGTGTAGGTATCGATTATATCTGTTGATATGATGCCAATAGTATTATTTAAAGCACTCATGTAGTTACAATACATGAAAAATACTTTGGATTTATTCCCTTTTCGAATTAAAGCCATTCTAATTTGTTTTAAACCAACTTATTAGAGTTTGAAGAGTTGAAAATGAGTGTGACCTAATCGTCACGAGTATAATTCCTGTCTTCTTCTTGTATATTACGTTTAACAGTGGCAAAATCGCGATTGCAAGCGTCCTCGAAAGAAAAGTAGTGAGTTATTTTTGGAATTCCAATAATCGATGCCGAAACTAGAAAAAATCGCACAATAGTGTGATTTTCGTTTTGGCCGGAACAGCCATCAGAGAAAATATGCAGCTCATCGACTGTCTCCGACACATATTTGTCGATATACAGTTTTAAGAACATTGAACGAAGTTGATTTGGTCCTTTATTAGCCTAGTCTTTTTGATACGAATAAAACACGGCCTTTTCCGTTTTCATATTGTGAACACAGAATTCATATATCCATAATTGCCAATAATAGGAAACCTCTTGAACAGGTACGTCCGGCAACGACAAATTCTACATATAATTTATTACGGCATTGTTAGAATCATTACCAAGTTAGGTAATTTGCTCTACTTTAGTATAAAATCTCTTGGCTATTCGGATGTGGGTCTCGAATTTTTTTTGTCAGTGCCTCACACTGGGAGCAGACATCAATTTGGGGTCTAGCAAAGCTTAAGCCAAAACTTCAGATACTGATTGAAAAATTCGTATTTAACATTGTCCCTTAATTCTGGTAGTTTCTTAATCAACACCTCATACATTGTTTTGGCGGTTAAAAGTGCGCCAATATCGGCTTCTTATACTCTTATTATGTTCGAAAAGGGAACATGTATACGATATGTTCCCTTTTCGCACTATATGAAATTTTTGAAATGCGTTATATTATTTAATACAAATACAACTGTTCCTTCTTCGCGCTCAATGATGTATCCAGTAAACAGTGCGAAAATGCAAAAAAGGCAACGTGGCGTAAATTCGGACATGTTCCCTTTTCCAACTCACCGATTCAATTAAAATAATGGATTCCACAAACCCTATCTAACGAACTATAAAATAAATCAATACCTACTACAATATAAGAGTACAATAATTTCCTATAAATCTACGAGCGATTAAAATTTTTTGGCAAATAAACGTGGAAACTTCATGGAATGTAAAAGAGAAGGAAATTGTAATTTACTACCTGAATAACGCAACCTACACACCACATTGTCGATGGCGTGACCTTATGATAAGGGGGGGGACGCAACAATCATAGCTTGGGATCAAATACAATTAAGCTGGTATTAAAATATATTCTTTAGTATCACTAAATATAAATCGTTTTTGAATTTAGCGCTTGCTTGTATAAATTATTGCTGCTTTTGATAACTTTTAGTATGCATGAACCACTACTAATCGTTCTTACTTACGAATATATGTATTTGTGTATGTACAGAATGATCGATGAATAGATAAATAGGGAACCAATACTTTGTTATTTTAAATGGAACGCCCTATATGTTATTACGTCTCCTCGATCGCCTAAATGTGGATATAGCTATTTATTTTTATATCCACCCCCTCTCTCTATCTATCTCTAACATTGACATAATGATGAATATTTGTAATGTTGAAAATAAGAGATATATACTATTACACGCGACTTCTGAATTTTGAGATTACGTCCAAGTGGCTCCTAGTGTTGCTATTATTTGGCCACCATGACAACAGTTAACAAAACATGCTAACATGACTGTTCTTAAACGTTGATACGAAGTAACCTTTCGCTAAAAGGATACATTACATTAATACTATAATTCCGTGTCTTGTTTCTGCACCAGTAAAATGACGAGTAACGTCAAGTTTTAGTTTTAGTTCTCGGTTGTGGACATCGTCGGTCAGGATGGTGCAGTTTGTGCGTCTGGCTAGCTTAAATACAGAATCTCTTTCACTATCTCCCAATGCATAGGTTATACCTATTACCTAACTCTTAGGTTCGAGATTTGAAATCGGCAGCATAAAACTGCCAACATCGATAAGTTTTGTTTAGTGTTATCATGGTAACCAAACTATACTGACACCAGGAATCACTTGGGTTGGTAATTTAATCTCTTAAAAAGTTAAAATGTAGAAATAAAAAGAGAAAGTATGAATGTATCTTTTCAACGAGAAGCTTCTTAGGCTTAACATTTCAAATCAACATTGAAGAACAGCAATATCAATATGTATAATTAACCGTTGTAATGACGCCCAAACATACAATAAGTACATAACACATTAAATAAAGGGTATTTCAAATCTAAATAATGCGATACAACTTTGTCACAAACGATTATTTAAAATAAAAAACATGCGTTGCACAAAAATAAAATTCAGGACGATAAACGACAAATTCCACAAATATCGCAGTATTAATAGTTATATGCAACCTTTTGATACCTTAATACTTACTAATTTTTACTTTACTAATAAATAAATTAATAAAAGGCAAGTTTATACCAGAGATAACGATGAATAAATAAAATACTGGTCCAGCGTATCGTAAATTTGGATTTGAAGTAACTAATGCTACTTGCATTGCTTGTAAATAAAGCCGAAGGAGATAAATATTCTGTAGTATCTTTATTTCACTTTATTTTTTTGCGATTCTCTTTGATATTTGATGATTAAAGTCAACCTACGCAGAGCATGAGCTTAGAGTAAATAGGACCTCTGCAAAACTAATTAAATCACCGGTAGCACGTTTCAAAAGAAACCCGGGAGCACCGAGAATTTCGTGAGGAGTTGTTCTAGAGATGGGCGATACTTAATAATCGCTTTGCGGGTTAATTAGGGTAGAAAGGGAGCGCTTAATTACACAGCCTTGAATTATTACAGATCTGAAAATGTTCAATTTATTTTACTGCGTTTATTAATCAGGAATGTTAAGGTAAATGTTGAATAAGCGTTCTACGATTCTTGCCGTTTTTCTTTTCGCGCGACGTTTTGATTTCAGCAAATGAAGAAATTTTCTATAACGAAAATATTATCAAATAAGCAACAGAATGTCTTCTCTGACCAAAATATATTTGGAAACAAGTCATACACAAACGTTCAAGAATACAGAATGTATCCCCTGTACGCGATACAAATTTGGCTTTTTAATGAAACAGCTTCCATATTACTGCGTTTTTGGATCCATCTCTTGAATTCATTTCAATCTTCTTCATCGTTCGCTGTTACTATCTAGCCCAGTTTTTGAGATAATCGAGATAATCCCTTTTCGAAAAACAAAGAATTAAAAAATACTTTCTTACTTAAGGCAGCTAGCCCCTAAGCTAGACATTAGGTCTTCTTTTGATCCTTTGTTACTCGAAAGAGAAGCAATATTTAGAATGCGCTTAGATTTTCTTTGTTAATAAGCTAAATTCAGGTCATCAACGTGCTTAAGAACATTATATCCATATTCCTGAATCAATAAAATGTTTGCAATTCCTCCAACCACACAACCCCCCTCTAACCTGAATACAATCCCTTTACCCCGTAACAACATCAATAGTGACGACGTAATAGTTTATAACAAATTACAATATGTTCCTCAACTGAGTAACAGAATAACTGTTTTATTCAAAAATTACAATAATATTAGAATATAGATTATGTCAATTTTTACTAAATTTTTTCTATACGACCAGTTTCGGATACAGCTCTTCTTCAGGCATTAAAAATTTAATACTCTGTTATCAAGAAGTGATTCAACATTTCTTGTTATTCTTTAAAGTTTTGATGGTTTTGTTAGTAAAATTTCCAAAAATTATTATTATTCCACATATCACCGTGAACATGTCCACACCATGTTGCAATCAAATAATTTTTGTATATTTTACCAACAAAAACATCAACACTACAAAATTACTTTTAAAAAAATGGTGGATCACTTTTTGATAACAGACTATTAAATTTTTAATGCCTAAAGAAGAGCTCTGCTCGAAATCGCTGGGATAGAAAAAATTAGTAAAAATTTAAAAAATAATTCAGGCGTACATATAGATTTTTTTTTAATTTTAATATTAGAATAGGTACTTTTAGATCCAACTAATAGATTTTTTTCTAAACTTAAAAGGAATTTTGCGAAGTTAATACCCACTATTAACTGCTGATTTTTGAACGAAAATTAGTCAAAAAGGCGGTACGAAGCTGCATTTTCGATTAAGTTTCACATCAAAATAATTAAAAAAATATATAAAAAATAAATAAGCGTGAAATTGAAATCAGGCTACATATTCGCAGCATGTACAAAAGAATTGAAAGCATTTTGCAACAGAAAATACAAAAATGCCTGAAGCCTGAACTAGAAACATAATTTCGATATAATAGTATGGTGGCCCAATGGCGGATCTGTTCCATGATGCCCCCTGTGGAATAATTTGCTGAATCTCTTACTTGAAGTATATTTTCCGAAGCTCTAATCTAATTCCAAGTATACGATTCTTATTCTAAACACACCCTCTGTGTTGCTCTTTACGTATGTTTGAGCGTGCTGATTGGATCAGTCTAACCAAACGAGTTTGATTGAGAGGGTAAACCGTTATTACTTTTATTAGAATCAAGAATTTAAATTTTAATGAACCTCTTTATACACACTTGTCAATAGAAATTATGCAAAAAAGAAAAATTCCACTTATTCTAAGTCTTGTATATACTTGATTTGAAAAGAATAACTTTAGTTTAAGGTGATAGTTTTACTCGATCCAAGAATACCATAAGCTTGTTTTAAAACTTGTATATGTAAGAATACGCTATACAACATTACTACTTAAATTGTAAGAATAGCGTATTCTTAGCATAATCTTATGATTTACCGTCCAAAAATGTATTACACTCGTATTTTAAAAATCCCATTCACATGTGCTTACAAACACACAATACATTAGATGTCAATTTTAGAAATCTTATTTGACGCGTTACTACATTTACGTATAATCAATATACGTATCAATCTCGTTTGCCCTGGCCATTGTATTCCGCTAGCATAAAATGGATTTCTTTTACGAACAAAGAGACTTAGGGATTTCCTTTCCTCTTCTACAACAGCCGAAGGGTAGAGCCCGAGAGAATACGGTCTGAATACAAATTAGGATTTTTGAATAGAATCCTTTTTATCGCATATGTGTATACGTCGGTCAACGGCATTTTAAAAATCTGCCGGCGGAATATTGGTAAACTCAATGTAATTAGCCGTTTCACGCAACGATCCCTTTGAATTTGCAAAAAAAGCTTAAATATAATAAAATGGTTTTCTGAGTAATGATTTTATTACTCATTTTATTATTAATATACCATTCGTTAAAAATATTGTGGGTTGTAGAAATCCAATTTTTTTTTTTAAATTTGGACTGGAAGGAAACTGAACCATGGCCTGCTCGATGAAAATATTTTCAAGATGACTCCATCGGCTTGCTTATTATTTTGGATACAATTCCATCAGGTATCCCCTATGCCTACTTGAAATTTTTTTCCAATAGCACAACAGCTTTTGAAATTATCTATGCAACTTATTTTAAAGAAGTAAGCATCGGTATTTGCGCTGCTTTTAAAAGAACTCTTAAGAATTGCAACGGTGTATCTATTAAAGTTAAAGGTATAACCGGAAAAGCAATCATCTCGAAAATATTTTGCATCGAGTAGGCCATGGTTCAGTTAGCTTAAGCTCTATAGCCCACAATATTTTTAACGTTTTCCACGCAACCCGTTCATTAAAAATGTTCGCAGTTAGTATCTTAGCCTATTTATGAAATTTTGTAGTAGGCAATAAGCGTGTCCGCTCTATTATAACGAATGATTTAGGTTTCTTCCCTCTACAATTAACTGGGTTTGAGTTATTTTGATTTTTGGGTTTATTTTATCTTTTACAATATATACTTCAATATTAGATATCAGAAATAAAATTGAGTCAACTTACGTCATATTTATACCGAATGCAACCATGGAAAAATAAATTTAAAGCAGTTGTATTTAAATGGAGAAACTTTTTTACAAAAAATCATTAAAAGAACTAAATAATTAACATTTTAAATAAATTTTATACAATACGTTTTGAACCAGCCCCATAAATAATAATCTAGTGGTGTGAGGTGTTAGAAACTAGCTGATAGGACCACCGTGGCCAAACCAAAGCCCTGGAAACCGATCGTCCAAATGTTCACGCTTCATGTCACATGCTTCACGTGAGAAACGAAGTGTGCAGCTGTTCACTGCCAAAGTGACTATTACAAATTGTGTGTCTATACAGGATATTTCACAAAACTCGCTAGTTGAAGGTTTTAATGATGTTTATTACGAATGGAGCATTAAAATTGTGGAATAGGTAGTTACAGCGTCGGAACTATTAATTTGACGCCTACGAAATACTTCCGGTTGAACTGGAAGTGGTTACCAACATTCTTATTTTAAGTACGCCAACAAATGTCAGGGTTCCATTTACAATGAGTTTCATGGAATACCCTGTATACATTAATTTACTAAAAAAAATTTTTTTTCATGTACTAACTGCAAAAATGTCTGACGTCATTCGTGAGAGTAATAATGGAACATTTGCTTAGGTTTCGGACGAACATGTACGTTAATCGAATGAGGGAACGTCGGAAGTTTGCAGAGAGGAGCTAGAATACTTGTGGGAGTTAAGATATTTAATGGGACCACTTAGTGCGCATTACACTTTAATATCTACCACAGCAGATGGTAGCAGTTTACAATACGCGTAGTATTCATGAAACTTTCAACAGTGACAAAAGCTTTCGCTGCGTGTAATGTACAAACGAAACGTATTTCGCCGAAATTAACTTTCAAACAAGATACAATAAAACGAACGAGCGTATAATTTTACAAAGTTAAGGGGCTTCTACTATATTCTACGCCACCGCTGACGGTAGGGGGTAGATTAGCAATTACATTATTAATTGTAATTTTCAACGCATGTCGACAGTATGTAGTAATCTCAGTTTATAATAATAATATATTTGTCGTGAATTCTGTAGGAACATCGAGATTGTCACAAATATACAAAAAAGAACATATACTAAAGTTATATAAAAATAAAAGCAAAAAATTGAGAATTAAATTTGTACGAATGAATCAGTTCCTAGATAGGATATTACCTTATTTCTAATCGAGAAACGGGTCCACATTGTTTTATTATTGATGGTAATTTATTGTAAGAAATTATAACGCTATATCTGGGACCGGTTTCGTTTCGTAAATATAGGTGCGATGGTTAGGGATACATAGATAGATCGTCGCGATACGTTGTTAACATTGGTCTATTTTTCCAGTCATCAGTGTACTTCCGTCCATAGATTACTAATTAATTAACAGTTTAATTGTAACGTTTTCACGTAGGTGTAAGGAATTTATTTTTTCCGACTTGTTTCTTACGTCTCTGGTTCCTAAGGCATGAAGGAGAAAATTCCAGAACGACGCAATATCCTCTTCTGAAGACAGCTGAGTAGTGCTGCGATATATTTAAGTAATTTAAAATTAAAAAAAAATAAACACCAGAATACAAAGGGCGACAATTGGACATGGTCAATCAAACTGCTTCTGCCAGGTTGTGGCTAATGTGATAATACTTGCCTACACCATAAGTAAATCTCAGACATTACTTGTACACACTCCGACAAAAACTTAGACGCGGTAAGATGTTTTAAGGGTTTTAAGGGTTACAACATTTCTTCGTGAAACTAGCAAGATATCTAGTTAAGTTTTTATTCATAAAAGTAAAATAAACTTAAAAATATCTCCTCCGGTAATATATGAACTAAATAATAAATTATTACTCCAATGTTTAAACAATTTCTGTGACAAAAATGTAGACGCTCTGTTGGAAATGTGAAACAAAAAGAAACAAATGAGTGATCAGTAGTGCGTAGATCTTCCACTGTTCTTAATCTCTTCCAATAATCTGTCATTAATAGATTTATATAAATTTAACACATAATTTTGAGGGATATTCTGCCATTCAGTCACTATTGAAGTTTTCAGTTCCTGTACCGTGAAATATTGAGGGCCTCCGCCATAAACGCGACGTGCCAATTCACCCCACATGTTTTCAATAATGTTTAAGTCTGGTGACCGTGCCGGCCACTGCAAAGTTTTAATCTTTTTCTCTTTAAACCATTCAGTAATGGTTTTTACTTTATGAATTGGCGCGTTATCTTGCTGAAAAACAAAATTGCGCCCGGCCCATTGGTTTCCAAAACGTAGAAGATTGTCACGCAAAAAGTCTTCATACGTCACAGATTTCATTTTGTTTGTGCAAAACACTATCCCACTTTTATCGCGGAATCCAATCGCTGCCCATATCATCACAGATCCACCCCCTAATTGTCTGGTCATTTTCACTTTTGGTTCCTTTCTCAGATCATGATAATAATGCGAGTACCCATCCGGTCCATCCAAATTAAAACGTTTCTCATCGGAAAATATAACTTTTTCCCATTGTTTCTTCCAGGATATGTGTTCTTCAGTAAATTTCAACCTCGCTTCTCTGTGTTTTGCCGAAAGTGGCGGTTTTCTCAATATTTTCTTCCCTGATATTACCGGTGACGCCTTTAAAATCCTTTGAACATTACGCACGTGCGTTTACACCCCCACCTGTTCTGCAATAACTCTCGTCGACGCAGAAGAATTGGATGCACACCGCAATATCCCGCTCACTTACAGCTTTCGGTCGCCCCTGGCCTTTTGGTTTGCCGTAATTTTCCGGATCTTTTAGGAAATTTCTAACGCAATGATTGCTTCTTCGTAACCGACGAGCAATTTCATTCTTACTAACACCATCCTGGTGCCAGGCTAGAACTTTACCCCTTTCTATGAAGGATAATTGTTTTTTTTCTACCCATATTGCAAACACTTTATAAAATATAATTTCTCGTGGTGAAATGTGTACACTTTACCACCACAACCACTGTATATAGAGAGAAGTATCAAATTAAAACATTTTTGCTTATATTAATGTAATAAATGCATAGGGTCTAAATTTTCGTCGCATTAAAAATTCCTATATTGATCTAGGAAAATCTCAATTACCCCTCACAAAGCAATAAATACCCAGAAATATCTATAAATGGACTATTTACATAACAAGTGTTAATAACCCTCATTTACATTTTATATAAAGTCTATGAACTTTGTTTCGTAAATAAAAACAACACCGCGTCTATGTTTTTGTCGGGTAGTGTATATGCCTATTTGCTTTATAAGTTAGGACGGACCATAAGCCACATCAAACAAGGAAAAGTGTTGTAGATTTTTGCCTTGAATGTCAAAATTATCCTGGCCTTCACTTAACTCAGTTTTAGAGAACTTAATAAGAAATAATGTCACTTTTCAATTTTAATTTCTCAGTTACGATTTATGCTTTATTTCTGTATTGTTTATTGATTACATACTATGTAGAAATCGACCTGATCGGATACCTATACTATTTATATGAGCATTTACTTTGCAGTTGATTCATCGCATCCGAAGAAGCATAGAAAATGAACAAGTAATTCTAATAATTATATAAGAATTAACGATACATTTAGAAATTAATAAAAACCGAAAGGCAACACGCCTGCGTAAATTAAAGCCGAGATGGCTGCAGTTTACAGGGATTGTATGACATCATTTACCACTGTGAAATTTTAGGCATAAACGTTCGGGATGGAAAGCTGCAATTACTAACGATAACATTGAAAAAGTCAAATTAAGGGTAGATAGTTGGCAAAGGTTGTGGACATCTCGAAAGAACTTGTTCGTTACATATGATTGAAGATTTGGGTATGAAAAAGCTAACCGCGTGACGGTGGCGCGCTTATTCGATCATGACTAAAAACGGATTCCAATGAATATTTCCAAAGGCGTGTTGAAGCAAAATAAGTCCTAATTTTGACGTCGCTTAACAACTGTAGACGAGATTTGGATACACTCCTGAACCCAAGGCGAAACAGTGCAAAGAGAGAATCGGCTTCGAGAAAGGCGATTGTTCCATCGGTTGGGCAAGTAATGAAAAAGGAAAAACAATAACGGGGGCATCCTGTGCACAATTATTTAACAAGCTGCAAACAGAAATTAAAAAAAAAACGGTCGCATTTGAAGAAGAAAGTTTATTCCACCAAAAACAACTTCGTTACTATGGCAAAAATTCAGGAATGGTTTTTGAATTGATCTTATTTACCAGATTTCGCCCCCAGCGATCTTTTTTTGTTACCAAGGCTCACTATTTTTCAAGTAGAACTGAATTTGAAAAAAAAAGTTACTTGTTTCTGTGTTCTGTATTGATTAATTAGGATATTAGGCCTATTTTTCCCCCTTTTATAGATATAAGAAAAAAAAATTATTTTGTTTTCTATATTCGTCTCAATTGCTACGTTGTTTTATCAGCTTTTCAATCTACAAATAATTATGTATTTAATGCTATTATACGTATGTTTTTATTTTCTTACCTTAGTTTAATTTGATTTGTAAGATACATAAATACATACTATAGACCTTTATGTGATAGACCAAAATTTGGTTGATAAAATCTTGTCTAGAAGGTCATGTTGCTTTTTTGTTTTCCTTTTATTTCTTTAATTGTTTTTGAAAATACGTACATCAAATAATTATTATTGTTAATCAAATTTCAAATAATCATTATATACAACTACTCATGCAAATAAAATTTCATACAATTTCAGATTCAAGTGCAATATTTTAATTAGATCTTCGATTAGTAATCATTTCAATGGCTTCGATTCATTTATTATTCGGGCAAACATACAATGAACATATATTATTTTTACTTGTTATGATTCTATACAAAACGCAAATAAATTAAAATCCTCAAGATTTAAACGCAACGTTGCAATTTTCCACCGTATTAATGCATTCATTTGGAAAAATCTGTTTCCACTATAATTATTAATATTCTATACCAATGTTTAGCATACGTATAGCCAATCTGTGTTAAACAGACGATGAAGGTATTGCAATCACACGAACTGTAAAATTGGTACAGATACATTCTTTATATCCGTTATCAGGCTACATAAATTCCTTGCGTTTCGAAAGCTTAATTGCCCGTTAGGCATTTGTAGTTAATGGGAAATTGAAGTCACATTCCTTCCGGACGTATCCGCTCAAACTCGACGCCCTTGTTTATAGGATGTAATAAAGGAAGTCCTAAACACCATTCCGCCTTCACAGCAAATCGCATCGAATATGATTGAAGGTGAAGTACTCTACTCCCGCTGTGCAATAGTGAAGTCGCGTTAGTGTTGTACTGTATTTGCTATAATATACTCCCTGCCAGAGAAAACTGATGGTAATTTCGGCCGCAAATAGCTCTTTTATCGTATACATTTGAGCTTTTCAATACATTTTGCTTTTATTAACAAGTTTCCATGAAAATTCAAGATTAGCCTAGGTGAAATGCTAACGTTAACTGTGGCAGATTAAAGCGAATAAAATTAACCACAGTAATAAGAGAACCTTAGCCTATTTTAATTTTAATAAAATTTTTTGGAACGACAAAATTTTTTCGGAGTAAAAGGGGACGTTCCGTAATAATGTAAATAGACCCCGCAGTTATAACACCGTTGTGGTGAAAAGTAACTAACTAGTAAGTAGTTACTTTTTTTTAATATCCCAAACGGCGAAAACTTTCATTTTATTAGTTTATCCTTAAAAGAGTTCAAATGATTTTAACATGGCAAAGGATGGAATTTTATATTCATAATGCTGAATATTTTATACTTTGCGTAGTTAATAATCTGTTATTTCTTTGTTATAAATCCACCTAAATAAACGGAGTTAAAAGAACACCATTCTGTTGTTAATTGTATACCATTACACATTTAGGGGCTTTTTTTCCTGGCGCAGCTGTGCGATAAGAATCTAGCAATGAGGAATATAGTTAGTTTCCATTCAGCACTGATAGGTACTGTGCATCTTATGAGGTGAAATTGCTGAGTAAGTGTTGTTTATCAGGATAGAGGATCAAAATAGAAAGAATGGATTGAGCTAGATGTCAAAGAAATCAATCAATGTAATACATACAACAGCAAGTGAAATTATTATCATGGTATCCATTCTATGAGGACCCACCCGTTTGTATAATTGGTTTTCCAGTTATTCTTTTTTGCAGCATGATAGCGGATGCTAGCCTTAACTATCGCCATATTTTTTTTGTTTATTTGAGTTACTGCAATCGCTCATACGGTATAAACCAAAATATCTGCATTTACATTATTTACATTATCTGTTTGATCTGATTAATTTACTTCATGCTAGTATTTTGCTTATGTGCAATTTCACTTATTAGTTTTCTATTTTTTTTTTTTAATGATAGATTCATTTCCATTTCAATTTTAAATTCATTTATCTATTTACATTACATCAATTTCATTGTTTTGCTTAAATTTCAATTTCAATTGTTTATGAATCTGCTCACCTGTTTTCTGGATTTACGAAATCTAGCTCTTACTTTAAGTAAATTTACAATCTCATTCACTTTTCTTCTTTTTTTTTCTTTTTCTTTTCTAAACCTTAACAGCTTCGACCACTGGAATATACATCCCCTGAAGGACCAACCTCAGAACTTGAACACCAGGAAACCAACCTGATTTCGAACCTGCAGATGGCGAGATCTTCGCTAATCAACCTGCCGGATCTTATTATAAATCAAATATTATCAATATTCAATTGTTATTATTTTATTTACTGTTAATACACTTTTGCTTTGAAAGAGCTCAACTTTTTTTATGTTTGATCAAGGCCATCAAATCTTAAGAACGGCTTGCTGTGTTGCACTGAAAACATTCGAACATTGCTTGCATAGTGTGAAAATGCACCGTCTTGGTGGAACTAAATTAGGTTATTTGTTAGGTCAGTATCCTCTTGATTGAGAAAGGTGGCAGCTGAAGTGGAAATCAATTTGATCTTAAGAAACTCTAAGTAGGCCATAGAAGTCAAGTACCACAACTAAGTCTATGGATTCTGCATGTGTCACTAAAAATAACTTCAATCATTAACTTAACGTCTTAACACAGCCTAACATATTTTTGTGCAAGAATCATTTTAATTCTTATTCTAATTAAACCATGAGTAAATATACACAGTAAATGAACTTGGTTCTTTAATTTTTGCCACCACCAAAATTATTTTCAATACAGAAGCAACAACATAAAAGTAGTAAATATTGGTTGAGATATCAAGACAATATTTCTCCATATCTTTTTTTTGTAGATAATGTTTAAAAAGATATATGCATATTTATATTATTAGGTTTAATAATTTGTATCAGAGATTATCTGCTTGAGAATGATTGCTTACGGGAAAGACGATCTTTTACTAACATGAATTTTAAATCGAGAGTAAACATATAGAAAAAAAAAGGTTCCTTGGCATAAGATGGTTATTTATAATTTGCATAATACATATTAATTTTACACGAAGTAATTTATAATGTACCCTTCACTAAGAAATATGGAAAAGAAAAAGGCCTTTGAGCTGGAAAGAGTTCGTCTTGCATAAAAAATGCTTTGAAGAGATTTGTAAATAATGTAAGTCGTTCTATTCCATAGCATGCATACAATTAGTAGGTGTATTGTTTGAATTAGTTTTCCATTTTTCGGGGAAGGTGTCGAGTTTGAAGAGGTTCAGAGGCGTTTCTCTTTTGGCGATACATTGGTTTGAACTTGGTTACTAATTTGTCAAAATCGTAGCTGTTTA
This sequence comes from Oryctes borbonicus, assembly GCA_902654985.2. Taxonomy (NCBI): domain Eukaryota; kingdom Metazoa; phylum Arthropoda; class Insecta; order Coleoptera; family Scarabaeidae; genus Oryctes; species Oryctes borbonicus. Next base: position 9,846,661 of record LR736861.1, on the reverse strand, counting down.
AAACCCATTCACAGGTTACCAAATCAATCTACTGAGGAAGAGCTAAATTACAAGTTGAAATGTGAGGTTAAAGGAGTAAAGTTTGATAGATGAGAGTTATGTTAAACCACCTGATAACTGCTTCGAAAATAGCTATTTTGTTGTCTCCGCAATACGATGATGTCGGAATTAAACCTAGTCTGAAATAATCTACAAACCAGTTTCGTCGCCAAAAAACGCTTCGGGTGTATCACCAAAATTGCCACAAATAAATCAGTTTACCCACACTATACACTTTTTAAGTTTCCTTCTAGAAAATTGCGAATCTTCTTCTTACTGTTTAATCCGGTTGATTTATTAAGTTCGAAATGGTAAATTAAATATGGAACTACCCAGAAAAGCAGAAACTTAAGTAAGTATTAATGACATTTCTCAAGAAATCGAGATTAAATTTGGTATGTAGATATTAATAATATCGACATAATATCAAGGCATTTTATTGACATATTTGTATTTACGCGAAAAAAATAGGAGGTTTTCTATTTTTCTAGCCAACTGTCAAGGCTGTACGGTATCTATTGTCTCTAATACAGCATTCGTTGAAATAAAGAATCCATAACAACACAACATCGTCCATAGTGACTCTGTACAAGTATGATTTAAATAGAAAGAGTAGTATCAAAGAAAATGCCCTTTCTCATAAAAATTCTATTTTTTAATAATTTGGGTGACCGATTTCGCGTTACACAAAACACATTCTCAGGCCACATAAAATGCATACTTCTTCAATACTAAAATTTAAACAATCCTTTACTACATATACATTAGAAATATAATTGTCTACTTTGGAGAATTACAACGGTAAAAGAAAAAATTAAAAAAAATCTTTTTGTTATTTTAATATTTTGACTTAGAGATGCACAAAAAAAAGAAATGAATTTCTTAATACACACTTAATACACATTGGAAGATGTGAGCTTTTCAATTTTACAATTACCGTTTCTATTCAAAAGGACTAATATTGGTTTTTGTAGCTACATTTGTTAACAAATTGTGCTACGTTAAAATAGAAGCTGCCCAAAGATTTAAAAAATGGAGAAAAACAAGCTTCATGCCGTTATTCAATATCTGCAGAATTTAGTTTGAACGCCAAAACAAATTCACGAAGATATCTGGCTAGGGGATATCAGTTTCGATACGGTAGAACAACTTGCGAGCATGCAAAAGGTGCGGGTAGACCGCAAACTGTGTGCGCTCCAGAAGATATCGATCGTGTGACTTCATTAAACAAGATCGTCAATTAACTACTAGACGTTTAGCAAAGATAACAGACATTTCAAACCGCACAATTGGAATTGACTACAATTTTCTGGGATGCTGAGGGAATTTTATTAATTGATTACCTGAAACGGCCAATCACGGTTCAATGTTACGCCACATTAATTAATCAGCTTCGTCATTGCATTAAAGAAAAAAGGAAAGGAAACTTGTCGAGTGGTATTCTTTTCCATCATCCGGACAATGCCTCACTGCATAAAAGCTTCATTTCCTTAAATGCAATTTACAATGCAGGTTTGGAGCTGATGGAGCATTCACAATACCGACGCGACCTACTTAGATATCTATTTAATTCTAAAATTAAAAGAAAACACCAACGGCAATAATGTAATGGCAGTTCAAGAATTTTCTCGAATCAAAACTGAGTGTTTTGAGAACGATGTAAATATATTAGAACATATATCTTCATTTACATACTTTGTTTAATATGCTGGAGACAATAAATACCGTATAGCCTGTAACGTCATAAGCATGGATAAAAAGACCAACAAATACATGTTCCATTATAGCTTATATGTTATTTTGCGCAAATGCTTTTAAGATCAATCTATATTAAATACAAATCAACGGGAAGTTCGCTATTTACAAGGGCGAGGCTTAATCCAAGAACAGCGTAAAAGCTATTTGGGTTTTAGTTTTCCATTTTCCCTTGATGCCTTCGTTAACGAATACACATCTGTGAATGCTTTTTGCAGAAAAGGACTTCTATTCCCGGCGTCGACATATTAATTTCCGGTTTTTGTATGTACGCGCACATAATTTAGTTACCATTCATTTACATTATATGCGTTGTTTAATAATGATAACTGAAACGCTCGCTAGAAAGTGTCGCCTTTCTGTTTTTGATACGAGCAAGTGAATGAAATTTTATTCGCTTCAGAAGTTGTATGTAACGATCATTTCCGAATAGAGATAATTATTATTTCAAGAAAATTCTTAAAATGAAGACCGGCAATTGCTGATACGATTTTTTATTGCGTTCTTGGGAAGTTTTAGTGTATTACATTAATTACTAGTAATCACTATAAGTAGTAATTATTGTAATTAACCCGAACGATTAGAAAGCAAATTGACCGAGACTCAACCGGACATTACCTGGAACCCATCTAGATAGTCGTTAAGAAGGATTAAAAAATCCAGGACGCATTGTCATTGTATTCGTAAATTGTTATATAATTGCCATTCGTTTAGTAAGTTGCTATTTTGTAAAACTAATTTAAGATAAAATAAATGTTGATACTTATGTATAAAGAGAACTTGTCTTTAGCCATGAATGTATTTTTAGAGGAGTAAGATGAACAAAATTTGCCGTGGTCCGAAACAATCACTATCGCGATTATATAAAGAAGTGAGGTAACGCTTAATTTAATAACCAACTTTGAGTCTAATTGTCAACGAAGTAACTTATGTTGGTTGTACTTGCAATTTCAAAGTGCTCATGGTAAGAATTCTATTCATATTTCGGAGTTCTCGTCACGTTTGGCTGTTAGAGAAATGATAATTCCAAAAGGAATCGCATAAACATGGTGATTATGTGTTGGAATACCGCTGTATCAGGTTAGTTTTCCAAGTTTTCCACTCGCACATAATATTACAATGTATATTGCGACGAAACCACCGTCGCCTGCAATAGATGTCTTTTTAGGCGGGCCGAAGCGAAGAGGCAAGCCAGAACAGTCATGCGAAAGGAGCTGTCGTAACCCCAATTGTAGGCTGTCACCGGCTACGCCATTCCGTAAAGATATAGAAATTAAAACCAAAAGAAACTATTTAAAAAGACACCTAACACAATTTCTTACAGGTAAACTTATGCAGAGACAGCTTGTATAATGTCATTTAGATTAAGTTATCAAAATTATGTAAAACAGCCAAAGACAATGATAGTGGATAGTGAATAAATAGCATAAGTAGTATATAAGAATTTAGTAAATGTAGTTTTAGAATAGATTAAGTTAAATATGCAGGATCATCATCGATAAAACTATAAAATCTAAATATCACAAATTTGAAATAAAAATAATTTGAATGTAAAAGAAAATTTACACAAAAGGAGGGGAAAGTCCTATATTCAAACATCAGGTATAGCGTTGTACCATATCATCACTAAATTTGCTTCACAAGGAAGATGTATCAAAATTATTCAGTATCATACCACAATTATTAATAGCAAGATTTAAAATAAGAAAATCGGTAGAGACAGGTATCAAATTTACCTGAATTCAATAGACTTGATTATTTTCCAAATTAAAAAGGAATTAAGATTTCTTTTTCTGATATCTTCTTCTTCTTAAAAAAAGATTCCTATGCTATTTTGTTTATTCTAAGCTGTAACCTAATAAGGAGCCGTTGAATACGTTAATCCTTGTTTTCTTCTGCATGGAATTATTATATTTAGTTGTTATAACAAATAAAAGTTGTATTCAAAAAGTCTAACTCTTCGTACTTCGTACCCAGTGGACCTACAAAAGTACCTTAAACCTTGTATAAAAAGTATAACAACAAATTTACGATTGTTTGTTTTGCTAATCAACTCTTTATTTCATTACGACCAATTAAAGATCGATACAATATATTTTTCTTATAGTTATAAACAATGTGTTGCTTGCTGCGGTACTTACGTTCCAAATTAAGTTTGTTTTCCTTTTATTCAAAATGGTAACCAATGTAAAAAAAAGTAAATATAGTCTAATTTTCAATATAGTCGTATCTTGTAAGACAGGATTTATACAAAAACCGATTTTTCTAAATAATCCATTTCGAATTAGCGGGAACAAATACGAAATAAGAAAAAGGGAAGCAGAATTAAGTCGCCAACGAGAATGACACACGTAGACAATTAGATCAAAACAAGTGTAATCGGCTGCTTCTACCGACAACTATTAACAAAGATATAAGCAGCAACGATAATTAACCCAAACGGCAGGAGGAACAGGATCTTAACCATGTGGGACACGACCTTTTTCCTAGGTAAATGGGACTGGAATCGATCGAGAAAAGAAACATAAAATTAGTAGAAGCTCTAGCTACCTTAAGTAACACAATACATCAATTAAAAGTTATTCCCGGAGAATTTGGTGACAAGTTAAATCAACAAATTACATCACTGCTCAACAGAAACCATACTAAATAAACCGTTGTATTAACGAAAAATCTTAATACCGATATACTCGCAAAATACCGTACTTTTATAATTAGTTATAACGCAACCCTTTCTTTCTATAAATTAGAAATGTTAACATTATTTTACGTATAAATAACGACTTTTATTTAACGATGTTTTTCAATAATATTATAATATAATAAGTACCCACAGATTCTGAAACCGGTACGATAAAACCTGTTGCATGGCATGTCTATGGAAGTGACAAAAATAGCATATTCGCCAGGTGCGTGTAACTCACCCCGTGCGACTTGACGAGCTCTGGTAAAAGAAGTTATTGTCCCGTTTCACCACTACCGTCGTTCGCTGGACTTAGCATATCTCTCTTACTCCCACACTCCAAAGATAATAGGCTAGAAAAAGAATTTACCGCTTCCAAAACTGAGCTGCCAGCCATAAGTTAACATTAAACAAGTGGACATATTGGAGTCACTATGCCCGATATGTGTGGCGCTAGTTACAGCTGACCTCGATGCTGGGAATAATAACCTAACAATATATATAGTAACAATTTCAAAATATAGGATGTTCTGTGAATCACACGTCTCACAAGTGAAAAGATTTGTTTCCAGCGATTCTAATGCCATGAGCAACCACCCTCATGGCAAACAGAAAAGTTCACGAAACTTCTCTATTTGCCATATGAATAAAAAAAAACATTTAAAATTAAATTACATGTAGAAGGCGGTAATAATGTATTTGATTTAGGAGGTTTTAATTACAGTTGCTATAACCATATCTGTTAGAAATGTCAACAATTTGCATCATTATTCAAATAATTACCTCTGATTTTAGCGATATCGACTTTGGTAGTCTAAACCACTAATTAAATTTGTCGCGGCGCGGTGAAAATGCAAATATTTATGTAGAATAATTAAATTCAGTTTGAATCCCGACCAAAGCCTTTAATTAAAAACGTCTCAGCATGTAGAATGCTTTCACACTGTCGTTGTTACCTTCAACCGCGCGGAACTTTTCACAGCAGTCAACGTCATCCAGCTTTTACGGGAGAGTCGTTTAATACAAGTCGTTCTTAAATGTATGCAGCCGAGTTAAGTACCGAATATTTTAATCCTTCTTAATGACTATCTAGATGAGCCCCAGGTAATGTCGAGTTGAGTTCCGGTCAACCTGTTTTCTAATCGTCCGGGTTAATTACAGTAAATACTTATGGCGTTTATTGGTAATTAATGTACCATACCAAAACTTTCTAACACAATAAGAAAATTGAACCAATAGTCCTTGTGTTTACTATATGGAACTCATCTCAATCATCTTCGAAACATGACCATTTTCCGTGCGGGGATTGTCGTAGGTAGGTAAACGGGACTCAAATCGAGCACGTCCGTTAACATAAAGCTTTTGATACATGCAACTGAATTGCCACATAGCATTTATTAACATACAACATTAAATCGTGAAAAAAAAAAATTCAAAATAAAACAATTTCAATTCCACTTGATATCTTTTAAATATCGTATACAATTCGCAGTACTATACTGCATTATACTGCAACATCGGCGAGAAGAGACAGTCTTCGTTATATTAGCAGAATTACAATAAGAAGAGCCAGTTCAATTAGTTGTAATTGTAGCTTATTATCGATAATACATCAATAATTCACACAACCACTGTTGGGGCACCAGTGAAGTTATCACTAAATCTAGTGACTTTTTAAGCTTCCAACCACAGTATAGGAAGCGTTTCAAGATTATTGGCTGAGTGTCATTATTACATATATCCTCAATATACTGTGCACCGCCTCGCCGTAAATAGTGAAGCGCAGTTCCCCAACTGCGAATGCGGACTCAGGAATGTACCGGACCCACTTAGAAAATATTCTGCAAAATTGTTACTGTTCCAAACTACAGCGGTAACGTATGTTGCATCTTTTATGTTAAAGACCTTCGAGTATTGTTTTATGACCACGTCTATTTCGAAAATAAGTCTTTCAATAAAAACTTTTCTGCTCATAAAGACTTTAATAACTCATTGGTTCATAGGTTGAATTAAGGATATTTGCTGTATTTGCTGACAAAAAAAAAAACATGGCAAGCTATCTAACCATCTTCAGACCTTAAGTCATCGATGAAGTGAGTTGGCGCGTTATGTATTAAAAAGCATAGCTACTTCCGAATTATCTTCAAGCAAATCTCTTGACTCCTTCAAACACTTTTTTCAGCTTTTTTCAACTTTTTTCAGTATTTATTATGTTGATTAAAACACGAGTTTTTTTTACCTTTCCAATCACTAAGAGCGCACTTCTTTTATTGAAATCAATAAAGGCTGGTGGTGATAAATGGAAGGCTAAGAACAAGGTCTTGTTTCTCTCGTGTATTTCCGTTGCTTCGTTGCAGCTGACAAAAAATACACGGAGAAATCAAAGTCCTGTCCTTTCCCACCCACTTACTTCACTACCAACCGTCGCTGATTGAAATGTAATGCTTCCGATTGAATAACGAGACCTAACAACAGGATACCTTGACTTCGTTGTTGAGAAAACCAGTAAAAAAGTAACGTTAATGTACAAAATGCGAAACAAAATCTCTTTTATCATTCACTTCCCTATACTAATCGAGGCAATGTGCACAATATTTGTATTTTACACAGTACATTTATTTATGTTTAGACAAGCCACAAATAGTAGATCCATTGATTTTAAGAATCCAGTATTTTCTAAAAATACTTTGTGCCATTACAACAATAAATTTCCTGGAATTTGCGGCAAATATAGTAGTAACGGTTAACAGAAGGTGACAAATAATTGAATAACGTATAATCAGAATGTTTCTAGATTTGCATTGCATGAAGAATTTGTTTTGCTTAACACATACCCAAGGATACCTTTTATTCTATATTACTTATCTCTTATTCAGAATGCGCTCGATTTTTTTGCGAAAAGCCTTGGAAACTATTAATAAAACATTATATTTCGGAAATTAGTAGAAACAACTGCATTTGACTTTTAAAATATGTATATTTGCTCCGCTCTCAACTGATCGCACTCGAGTTTTCCTTGAGCAGTCAACCAAAAGCAAAGTTCCAACCCAAATATGTGCCGATAGAGCGAATATTGCAGCCATACGAACTGATTTTCCTTGAATTTTAGGGAAAGCTCTCTATATGAATCTTTATGATACTCGTATACAAATGTAAGTACATTCATCCAGGTATATATGTGGGGATATTGACGAACCGTTGAATGATCCAAGAACGAGAGCAGAAAGTAACGTAAGATTCCTTGCTTTTGATTGAATATATATTTCCCTATTCACGGTCATCCAACGTTGTTATTTTATTTTTACGATTTTCTTTCAGATACGTATTGTACATTGAGCATTTGTACCGGGTGGCCAAATGAGAATGGTAGCCGGCTGTATCTTAGAAACCAGCAATTACAGAGCTTTCGGCTAAAATATTTTTCAATAAAAAAAAAATACTGGAAATGATTTTGAAGTTTGTAAGATGACCAGCAGATGCCGTGATAGTCACGATTAACTATTGAATTAAAGTTTTAAAACATGTTATTTGATTTAATTCCGATAGTAACGGTTGATCTAGACAACTTTCGACAACGAGACTTGCTTCAAAATTTCTTGAGAAAATTAAAAAAATTTCAAATGAATATGAAACTATTTCAACGATAAAGTTATAACTATCACGAAGCAAATCTATTTGAATCTTCCACAATTTTTAAACGCGAAACAAAATTTTAATCTAGTGGAGCTTCGAGCCAAGTAAAATGAGCAGGTACAACATTTGGCAAAATAAATAAGAAAATTCAATCAAATCAAATCTAAAATCTCAAAAACTCAAATAATTTTATAATAGCTGTCGGATAAGGATTATTAAGTTCAATGTGATAAATTCAAAAATGTCAAAAAATACTGTAGCTCTTTAGCAATAAAATTTTTCTATCCACTTCTCTTCGCAAAATAACATAACACACTAAATAATTTTTTGGCGCAATTCAGATATGGGATTTAATTAATTTTTGACCACTAGGACATGGCTAAATCTATCATTACACGACGATCAATTCAAGTTCCCTACCAGCTGCACTAGTCCTTTATCTTCTTATCCATCCATTTTGCTTGTCAACCTTCTCACACTTTCGAGCTACTCTATGTGCAGTAGTGTAAATATATTTCGTGGTATGATTAATTAAACGCGAGACATAAATTGATAATGCCGTTGATAAGCAAGCACACTGAAACTAAACTTGATACACTCATAAGATAACGAGCTGGAAAATTTATTTACGAACATACGCGATAGCGAGAATTTCATCCATGCATTGCATACAGGACGTGAATAAAATACTAACACAATATGTGAAACGAAAGTGATCGCAAAAATATAAACCATGAATATTTCGTTACAACTCTGAATACTCCATTAATGCTAATGTTACAAGTTAATACAAAGCACCTACCTGCTGGCCGTTGAATTGACGCTGGTATTTGATCTGGATCTCCGATTAATAATCGAGTCTCCGCAATTGACTACACCACCTTTGTTAGTAATGCTAAACGTTCGCAGCCGGTACAGATCATCGCTGAGACGTGGGTTATAAGCCTTTTCTGGCAAAGAACAAACCCTAGGGCGGATGTGATCTGGAACTAAAATTAGGAGATGATTACAACTGAGTTATTTAGTTACTTATCGTTGCATATTTGATGCGTTACTGTAGAACTGCAGTCTAAACAATGTTGATAATTTTATCCCTAGCTTTTTCTTGTTCATGAATGGTAAAATTAATAACATTTAGGGATATTTACTGAAATTTAGAAATTTTTCTAATTGTATCTATATCCTGCAAATAAAACTATAAGTGAGCGCATTGTAATTTGTTGGATAGCACTCGTGTTCAGTCCTGCTGTGGATGCTACATTATTAAAGTGAATGGGAAATTTACATAAAACTTACAAATTTAAATTTTGCGTTAAAAGACCATGTTGTTAGTGACATTCATAATAAAAACAACCAGATTGTTTTGGTAGTAGCTTTTATGCGCTTGTTTCGGTATTTAGCTATTTTGCCAGTGTTAACTAGAAATATTTTATAAGGAAAATACAGAGTTGGTTGGTGATCTGAATGTCCCTATAGCGATGTGTTTACTCGGTGATACAAAGTATTTCTTGAAAATCTCTATAACTTAGCTACGAAGCTTCAATTAATTTCTCTAAAATTACTACGGAAGACTATGGACTCTAATTAACATTGTACTAATTTTCCTCGGGAATATAACATTCAAATTTACTAATTACACTAATTTCATAACAGGAAAAAAACATTTCAGGGATTACCAACATCACGTTTTTATTTCAGCATCATAGTCATAAAACTTGAACCGCAAGGATCAAAGGCGCCGACGGAGAGTTTCACATCTGTATAACCAGTACTCGAAACTTCCAACCACTGGCAAATGAGAAAAAGGTACGTAAATATATGTAATTAAGCACTTTTTTACATGTTTAATATATCTGAGCATTACCAGAATCGAAAGAAATGTTAGGGGGATAAACATGTATACCTTTTATTTAGTTAATACAACTTTTATAAGTTCTTTCTATGTTGAAGGGAGTCGAATTAAATAAGTACATCAAAAAATGCGATAATACATAGATGTTTCATAAAAAAAATCTAATTTATATTACACAAAACTTGTTGCGAAATATTCAATCAGATAGTACGACATCAGTTGGATTTCTTTCTACCAATTAAATTATGTCTCATTAATTTGAGACTTTGCAACAAGCTCGTTCTTTGAGAACTTTTTTTCTAAATGTTCAGGGCTAGAAATTATCCTCCGGCATTCATTAGGTGGACATGCTTTATGATAGTGTCTTACAAAGTAAGTTGCAGTTTGCGTGAAAATAAGCTAAAGTAACTTCTGAATAAAACAAAAACTTGAGATTACGTAATTTTTTTCAAAGTTAGTTTTATAGTTAAACAGTATTGTGCAATACTAGAAATGGTATTAGTTTAATAAGAAAAATAAAAAAGTGCAAAAAAAATGAAATTATTAAATAATAAAATATGCGGCATTATATTAACGAAATTTATATTTTCAAATATAATGCCGCTAGTTTAACTATATATACCGGATGGCCAAATAAGAACTAGTAGTCATAGAGCTTTCGAGTATTGTTTAATAAAGGTGGCCAAAAGAAAATATTGGAAATAAATGAATTATCAGTGGCTTCCCAAATGTTCCTACTGCCTTTCATAATCTTCTATGTATGCTTCCAATCTCTGCGGGCAAAACATTATCGCCTATGTTAGCCATGAGTAGTAATATTACCAGTGGTAAAATATCAATGGGCTTCGTCATTAGGATTGCATTCGAACATTTCTTAGCAGTTTCTGCAGTAATCGTGATTTACAGATTAAAAAACAACGCAGGAAATAATGTTAAAGTTTCACCTTACTGAACGCTACTTAAGGTTACTTACTTAATGCCGAGAAACGCAAGACACGGAAAAATTGCAGCTTTTCTTGGTATCTTCACCGACGAAATCGCCGGTTGTGTATAAGTAACCTTAGTCTCAAAGTCTCCAATAACGTTTCGTCACTGAATATTTCACCGACTCGAGTAACTCGGATCGATCGTAAAAAAAATTATTAAAAGAAACCTTAAACCTTTTCACTTAAATTTATAAGAAAATAGTACTCCTATCTTAATATCAGAAGAATGTTTAAAAAAAAATGATTTATGTGAATGAAATTGCTTAAACATGGAATTACGATTGAATACAGTCTTACAGAAATAGCTGCGTTGTATTGAAAAGTTCCCCATCTCTTTAATATACAAATAAAAAATGTAGAATGTGCATCATGTTTTAAGAATATTGAAAATATCGATAGTTCCAGAGAGTTTTCCAAAATTGAAGGAATTTAGAAAGAAAATCGCAAAGTGCCAATTTTTACCATTAGAGGGCTTAATTACAAAAGCCGTTCCTTCTAGTTTCATAAATTTTACGTATACGTAGTTGTAATTTTCCAAATTCATCATGTATATAAATACAACAAATGTAGCGAGTGACGGATACCACAACCAATGAATGAGAACTGCTTATGCTGTTCTATTGTTTTAGTAACCCTGTCTTCGTTTCTTGGTTAATGAAATTTCTCGTGCTTAATTACGTTAGATTCGAAACGCGAAGCGCAGAGGATACGGTAGTGAAAGCGACGAAGTACACCCTAACTAATAAATCAAGTCCATGACAGCAAAGGAATAGCTAGAATCCATACGACTGACAATATCTTTAATGAACACATTCGGGTATTTCATCAATCGTTGTGGTTGTGACATATGTAAACGTGTATTATAATATTCCATACCTATTTGATGACATTATAGTTTGGGTTAATACTGAATACATTCGCAATGCATATATTTTGTGCACATTTCCTTAATGAACTATTATTAATATACTTAACTATTTTATACTATTTCTGTCCAACCTGGCAGTTAGCAGAATTTGGAAAAGTAATCCTAATCCAAAAGTCCTGGCAATAACAGTTACTTATGTCAGAAGGGACGTAAATGCAGTTTTGCGGTCAAGAATATTATTTGCAGACCGAGGCGAACCCGAGCTCTGCAATACGTCGGAGGCCAAGTATCCAAGTATCATATTACATTCTTCCTACCACCATACAGGGCCAAATATTCGAAAAAATCAGCATTTTTGAAAGTTGTCAATTTCTATTATCTATTGAAATTGACTTATCATGGGGTACGCGAGCGTTTAAATCGTCTCACAGTGGAGTATTGACATCTAATTTCTGGCCATAAATATCCTACAAAATTTTTCAATTTCTTTTAAGTTGATTAGCATTCCAAATAGGCTAAATAAGTAATACTAGAGATATGATAAAAATATTTGACACCTATAAGGTTTTATTAAAGTATTAATAATAAATATTCATTTGGCAGAATCGTATTCTATGTCTGCCTCTAACAACTCTTTAGGATCTAGTTGACGTTCTGAAGCTAGAAATATATCCAAACATTCTTCGAAAAAATGTTTTCTGATTAGGTCGTGGTCCTAAGCTAGATAATAAAGGATCTGAAATAAGTAGCAAACCTATATTAGCAATATTACATTTCTCTACTAAACTTTCTGAAAAAGTATATCCTATATTGCCTAAAGTATTTGTTACAACAGGACCAGCAGGAAAGATTACTTCTAAAATTATCATCAATTTTATGGACTGTAAGGACCATGATGTATCATTTTTTATAGTTGCGCATACCTCTGCACAACTTCATTCAAATTGTCAAATCTCACTCGAATAATTTGAAATCTAAATTTCTTTATGCTTAATTGACCTATTATTAATTATTAACTAAAAAAAATAATGCTAAGGTAGCTTCCTCATGGTATTGATGGAATAATTCAATCGCAACAAAAGGAGAGAACGCATGCGTTTCTTTAGCACTAGACTGTGAGGCAACAGCGATAGAGGGCAGAGATAGAAAATGCTCTCGGAACCACGAGGATGATGCCTGTAGGCAGAAACATATCCATGTGGGTTAGTGTATTTTTTCTCTCCTTTTGTTGCGATTGCCGTGAATTATTCCATCAATACCATGAGGAAGCTATCTTAGCATTATTTTCTTGGTTATTGTTTTTAGGCATTCTATGATGTGTTTTATTACTTATCATTACTTTGTTAAAATTTCAAAATTAGTTTTAAATGAAAAATTTTTTTTGTTATATTTTTGTAAATATAAATGGTCGCTATTGTGACATTTTTGGGAGTTTAATTGCCGAGTTGAATCGAGCCTGAACGGGACTTTTGAAAAACGGTGTCACTCGACCACTTTTCATTAGGAAATTTTCAAGATGGTGTATCTCCATTACAACATTTTTTGCTTCATAACCAATATTTTACTGAATACGTACATTTGTCGAATTTGTTTAATATATCTTATATCGCTTCCGAATTTGCAAGAGAAAGGACTATTTACTTCGGGATAGTATTACTGGTATTCATTTTTTGCTTTTTAATTTAATTTAATGAAATCCGAAACCGTCAGCGAAATTTTTTTTAGTGTCGATATATGTGTCGATAGATTAAAAATGAATAGAAGGTTTGGAAATACAACAAAATTAATGTAAAAAAATAAAAAAGTATGAAGGAAATTTAAACAGAAAAATGTATTTAAATCTAAATACCTTTAGATGTTAATGCCATAATCCCACATTAATCTAAGAACCTATGCCACAGAAAAACGGAATTGATTGTTACGTTCTATAATACCAATTTTAACAATCGTATGAAAAGCTTGAAAACAACTGACGATAGTTCAATTCCTGTACTTCAAGTTAAACTTTAATGGGTGGGCATAATTAAACCAACCAACCAAGTAGGTAGTTCCCAGAACAATTTTTATCCTGTCCAATATTCCACTGTGCGGCAATTCGCCAAATAGTGATAATTATTACTAGTTGAATGCTAAAAACACTGTCTTTTTAGTAAAAAAGCATTATTCCCAGTTATATTGGAAACCAATATCAATTTTCTGATTTTAAATAGCAAGCTGTATTTCTTTTTTTTTCATTTTCTTATAACATATTTTACATAACTTCTGCAATATATCCAAGACCACGAAACCACATTCAACCTGAGTGTCATATTATATTTTTGTACCGACCCAAAATTCTGAAGAAAAAGTTATTAATTTAGGCGAGTTCTTTTATTCATCGGGAAACCTTCAGCGCTTAATCGTAAAAATCAGAAAGTGACGTCACTCATGGATTGCTGCTTTAAAGCTATGTATGGTAATAAAATGACGCACGGAAATAAATTTACTTGATAGAACGAGAATATAGTAGTCACTAACGCAATCATGTAACCCGACTCCAGATTTTTGTTAATTATTGCACATTGTTGTCACAGATAATACTTCAAAGTTATGGTCAAGTTCCTATTGCATTGTTTTTTTCAACAATGTTTGTGTCGAGAAAAATTTCCTGATATTGTCAACATTCTTGATGCACCAATGGCAAGTGGAAACAGAAGGAACTACTGGTTGTCTTAAAAGGTCTTGGGTAAAATTACTTTTATGGGAAAGTGTTGATCAAAGAGAAAAAGTGCATTTGATAGTGTAGTTGAAGAAAATATATAAATTTTGGGGGCGAGCACTAATAACTAAAAACAAGATAAAAAGAAAAAATATTTGGAGGTTTGAAATTTAAAGCATTTTCTTTCGGATCTCAAGTACAATCGTTATATTGAAGGGGGTACTTGACAAATACCGAAACATCTCTACCTCATGCGGCAATAGCGATATTAAGCTGACAGGTCCAGATGTTATGCAGCGTGTCCCCGGATGGACCTAACTATACTTGCAAACTTCTGTATTTCGCATTTTAGGAAGAACATCCATTCTTTATAAAAAAATGTTGCTTCATCTAGCAAGTACCTTTTACTTAAAAGGTACATAATTTTCGCAATTATCTAATGAAAACAAGTGCAATGAGATTTAACTCAAATGATTGATTTAAAATCAACAAACTGTCAGTTAATGTTTGAATAATGTTGTCTCTAGATTAAAGAATTTATTTAATGAAAAGCTACGATATAAGTGAAGTAATAAATTGTAACCAACCTGTATGTTATTTTCGATATTTTAATAGAGGCTAATGACTTGCTAGATAAAACAAAACATTTTATGAAGAATAACTGTTCGCCTTAAAATCCGAAATAAGTTTACAAGCATGGAAAGGTCTATCTGGGGACATTGTATATAGATCGTAAATCATCCTCTTGCGATTTACTATAACGCGAGCTTATGCAGCGATAACGATATTAAGCTGTACATGGTAAAAAAAAAAAGTATTCATATTTATTGTTGAAAGTTGAAGCCTACTACCCACATTTAATTAATGTATTGGAATATTTCAAGTTAGTTTTCTAGTATTTGTTGAAGTCCATTTTTTTTGAAAAGTACGTTTTACCTCGACAAATAAAAATCATACTTTCAATAAAAACACCTTGTTTAATAACGTCGACAAAAAAAAAAAATTCCCATAAAAGTCGGTTCGTCCAAGATCTTAGTGGGCAAGTGAATTTAATATGTTGACATTACATATCGGCAATATATGTGACTGCGACCCAATATCATTCATTTACGGCTGATAGTGACTCAGATTTTGCTAACAATACTTTATAACAATAATTACGAGTATAATTTCTAAGCCTTTTCCGTTTGCTTGATGATAGAGAACAACCTCGACAAATGTACATGCTACATTATTTAAAGTAAGTTAATATTCACTTTCAGTATAATCAGAAGAAAAATTGCAACGCAATAAATATTTTTACTGAAAAAATCAGTTTTTATCTAACCAGAAAGTCAATGGCCATACCCGGCAGAAATTAAGTTTGGTACAGCCAAAAAGAACTTACAGATAAGTCTAAAATTACGCATACTTGCTGTAGTGAGTAAGAAAAGAATTCGGGTATCAATTTTCTACCATCCGCAACCAACCTTTGCGATTACCTACACGTCAGTATGTGTATTTCACCCTGCAATGCGTAATTTGTAGCCATACGTACCGTAATTTCCAAGCAATTATAGGGCAATACTCAATTTTGGTGACAACGTCCACACAGCACAATATCATTAGTATTGGATCAGATGCAATTAGTTGTTAGTAATTATTCCAACTGGGCGACGTTAATAATCATCCATGCGAAAAGAACTTAAACGTGCATTTCGATGGAGCGCTTGTGTTATGACAAGGTTACTAGTTTGACAGAATTTAGCCCTGGAGGAAATGAGAACACGTGAGGGAACATTGAATATTATGTAACAAGTACAAACAGCTGTAATTACATCGTTAAAATTATTAGGTTAAAATCAATAAATGCATTTACAGTTTGCTGTAGATAAGATAGCAATATTGTTGTGATTAACTACACAAACACTCATAAAAATTATAACTACTCTACACTTTCACGTAAGAGTTATTGCCAATAGTAGAGTGTAGGCATGAGCGACTACTTGCAGGCTTTTGGGGGCTATCTACCTGTAGTAACAAATTATTAAAAATATTTTAATTCAATGGCACATGTCGGGTTTAGTGTACTGTCAAGTTTTCCGAAGTTTCCAATAACTAATTACTGCCGTACAAAAAAGAGGGCACCGAGGCGAAAGCTATTCTTGTTTTGTTACTTCTTTATTCAAGAATACCTACGAGGCAATAATTAGTACATTAACAATCAAGCAAGCCGATACAACAATTCTAGAAGAAAAATGTATAATTTTCAATACACTTACACGTTTACAGAAACCATGAATGTGTCCAACGCATTTAAAGAAACAAGCAAAACACTTGACTGTAGTGTATTTAGTTCAAAAGGAAGAAGATAACGAGAGTCATCCGCTTGCAATTACGGAGACCACAGTGGAAGCACAATTCACCCTTTAAAATTAAAAACCATCAACGCAACAATTCAGCGTTCAAAGTTAATGAAATGCCAAAGCTTATCCAAGAGAGATATGGAACTGTGTCCGCTCAAAACTGGCATGTAACGAAAGGTATAAATATTTCGTTATAATTACTTTTTCCTGTAATTTTTATTTGTTTCAGACGAAGAAGATACATGGAATTAATTTGCAAAAAAACAAAAAAAAAGTAGAAACAGACTTTTTAGTCCAAATTCATTGCATGATACATGTATGAATCATTTAAATCACAATAATGTAGTGAATTAGTTTAGTTACAAATCCTATTAAACCATTATTAAATAAAATCCCAACAGCTTTTTGCCTTTTTGGAGTTAAAATGTTTTTATCAAAAATAATGAAAAAACATGGCTTTTCTCCGATCAGTATCTAGAATGTTTTCCCGGAGCACATTTTTTTTCAACGAGTGCTGTTTTATACTTATTAGCATTTAAGAATGTATATATTTAATAATAGTTTGCTTGCTCTTCATCTTTATTGGTAGGTGAAATCTCTTCCAGGTTAAAAAATTAACCCTCGATTAATGTAAATAGCGAAGATAAAGAGAAATACAGTCAAACTTATAACTTTTGTAATATTTAGTAAAAACGTTCCGCGAAAAAGAAACTCCAAAGGATTTCATGACCAAAAAATTTTGAGAACCACCGTATTCTAGTTTACATAGCATAATCTCTCATTTAGATAATATTTAATCAAATTGATTCTAGCTTCCATTGACAGTAGAATGTATACGTTACAATTTATGAAGCATTGTATGGTACGGCATCACATATGTACGCGATAAGCAAATCAATATAAACATGTTCATCAATCTCTGTTCTGTCGCAATTCATTAAGAAATAATAACGTTAAGAGAAGCGACACGCTCAAATTCTCAAATAAAGCAGAAGTGCCGTTAATAGCCGCTACTCCTCGTATACTGCGTTGAAATGTCGCTCGTAAAGAGCAATAAACGTCTAAACACCTAATTGAAATATTAATTTTATTATTGCCTTTACGTACGCTTCCGTGAAATGTTCGATCAGAAAGCTCAACAAACACGAACGAAGTCTATTAGTCTTATACCAACACCAAATCGGTCATTGGAATAACTAAATAGAATACCAGGTGAGGTGCAAGAGACTCCGAGGTACTGTGACGATATCCTTTATAAAAGCAACAGAGGGACTCCATCAGGTGGCTTATCGATCCTCGAATGGAATGCAGAATGAACAACTGCGAACCACAAAGTGTACCCTTGAGCTATGTATACTAGGCTATTCACTTGAGGAAATGAGGCAGAACGGTAAATATACTTATGTATGAAACGTTGTATTACATTTTTCGTCGATTAAATAGATAGAACGTGATGATGATGGTAATGATTTGAATATTGAACATGTATGTACCGCGTTTGATTGTTTTTTTTTTTTTTCAAAAGATCTCTATTCCTTCACAATACTGCTCTTCAGATCTAGTACACTTGTGCTACCGCTTTTCCGATCTTCGAAGCACTTCTGGAAGGTAATTTTCGGTATTTATCTCTTCAATGTTGACAAAACGTCGTCGATTCAATATACTTTTTAGTTGCGGAAATAGGAAGAAATCACAAATCGAGGCATCATAACACGGTCTTGTTTTTGATACAAAATTAACGAACATGCGGTGAAGTATGAACAGATGCGTAATTGCTATGGATTGTTTCGCCATAAATCCGGGCATTATCTTCGAATTACTTCTACCATTTCTTCCATAAGTAAAAACTCGCCGAGGACACGTGCAACCTTTTCGGCAGCTATCAACAGACTAACATACGTTAGCGACAATTGTATCAACACAGCAAAAGAAATTGTGGCGATTGGAGTTAAACAGTATGGCAAATTCAAATATTTCGCGTACTTTTTTATCAAATTTCGTACATAATTGTAATAAATTAAAAAAAAAAATAAATGCACCCGAATTTTTTAACTATGTCAAACAATTACAGTCGAAGCTTATTTTAAGATCACGAAGGAAAAAATGCATAAAACCAAAACATTCGCTATCTAAATGTTCGATCTTCTACTAAACTGTTTGGAACATTTCTCTAAAAATATCGAAAAAACTAAATAATAGAACAGAGAGTAGGTATAACAAAATTTGAGTTCTACGAAAAATTTGAACGTGAATTGCTTGATGAAAATATGTGTAAAATAACTTATATACTTAATATTTTAATCTGACTAATACTTATACGTATATCAATTTTAAAAAAGGAAAAAAATATACAAAATGAGAACTTCTGTGTACCCCATAGGGTGTAGGGAAGGATAAATTTGCTTTATGGCAAAATCATCCCAACTGATCGGTCCTACAACTCTCTCGATCTTCGTCTTTTTCTCTTTTTCGTTAGTTTATTCTCTGCATGCGCCCCCACAATCCAAGTTGCCTTTTTTCAATTAAATTTTTTATTAATTCGATGTCAGATATCTTATTTTACAATTTTGTATTTCATCTTTTCTAGTGACGCCTTTTAACCTTTTTACCTTTTTTTAGGTATTTTATTTATTTTATTTTAGGCTGTTTGGTGAGGACCCAAGCTTTACATCCATACGATCGATATATCGTTTTAGAGACGATCATCTTTGTTTGTTTGCATATTTCTTTATTGTTTATGAAACTTTTATTCATGGCATAGTAAGGTTTGTTAACTTTTTCTATTCGGCCGTTTATTTCTACTTCGTGTTAATTTGATACAAAGGTTGAACTTCCTGATCTTATTCATCAGACGAAAGGGGCAACATAATTGCTGAAATCAGACAAAAAAATTTAGACGAGATCGCAGAAGCAAGACTGAAATTAAAACGAACATTAACACTGTTTGAAAAACGTTTAATAAGTAACAACCGATATATACTTGCTACTCCAGCAACATTTTAGCGAATGTTATAAGAACATACTCTTCAACGAGAGCTGCCCTTCATACAAATGGAAAACGCTCAGATATCATACTTGCTACATAGTAGAAGAATTTAACGGCAGTAACTTGCTTGGAAATCTGCGTTAGGAAGAAGAAATACCACTTCCAGTGGGTCTCTAAAAATCCACAAAGATCATTCAAACTCTAAACAAGAAGATGCTACTCTCAAGAGAAGTGACATATCTTACAGTCCCTGTCCCTGAATAGAGTTGACAAGAGGAAAAAATTCTCCATTAATTAATAATAATGTTTTTGAAAATGATTGTTATACAATAGCTCCCTCTTACTTCCATACATTTCCCCGTCCTATTAATAAATACACAATAGACTTTACGAATCGTTGATGGTACATTTACTTCATTCAGCGTATTCGTGCTTTCAATATTATGCGGTAGTACATCAGTATAAACCTTTTGGTTAGAACGCCGCAAGAAAAAGACAATCGGCGTAAGATCAGAAGATGTAGCACGAAAATTAATTAGATCAAATCTTCCCGTACAACAAGTGGGAAATGAGCAGGTCTTGCAGTGGAAAAATGTAGCGTCGTATTTCTGCCTCCAAAATATCAAGAAATGGTAACACAAAATCCAAAGAGGGCGCAGATAAACATGTTAATTTAGATTTTCAGGAATAAAATGATTTGATCATAAAAAATTCCACACAAAACTACGAACAAATGGATTAAAATAAACGCAATGAAAACTTAAAATTAAAAATTCCGACTTTAAATTTTGCACTTAAGTTGTAAAACTTGCGAAAATCAATCTTACTCGTAATATTTTCGGTTGCTTCCATAAGGAGTGCTCATTTAGCACAGCAGTAAATTAAACACCTAAGGATAATAAAATATGTTACAAAAGATGTCACTACATGTTCTTTAATATGCTTAAAAGTTTATAATTTCTTTTAATAAGATATTTAATATTAATTTACTTTTCGTTATTTCAATTATAATAGAATGTTAATGAACAATTTTCATTGCCTTTTTCGATCTTTTCGCATTTTTTTTTCTTTTGGTCCCTTTTTTGTACCTAAATTCATCAAAATTCACTGTCATATTAGTATGCGCGGTGTTCGTTGCTTTGTAATTAACTTCGGACCCTTTTTAGTGGCGTTCGTCGTACGTTCTAGTCCTGAAGAATTTTCTTTGTGGCTAAAAATTGCCTCTATTAAATAATAGGATTTGTTGATTATTCTTCACAACTCCAGTGCAAATTTCCGCTAGAATTGTATGCTAAAGTAGTACTTTTGCAGCACAACAATAAAAGACTACTTTAGCACCGATTATTATCATTTTACTGAATTTTTCCATACACGATTTTGTAATCAGCGTTACCAAAATTATTAATTTGAAATCAATCACTCTCTACCTTAAATAATTTCTCTAAGGATCTTGAGCAGTACTTGCACTGTTCTATATTTTTCAATATAAAACGATACATATCGCCGTATCAGCATGGATTCATAACTGGCCGTTCTCCTTTATTCGGTATATTATCTTGGATAATCAAGGACAGGTGGATATCGTATACACTGACTTGTTCACAACTTCTTTTGCATAAACTCGATTCTTTTAGTGTTTCTCCCAGGTTACACCTATTAATCGTATTTAACACGCACGAACTATATTTTCTACAACGCTTTTGAGTCATTGAATTTTGTATCCACCAAGTGGTGTTCCGCAAGGATAAAATCTTGGCCCTCTCTTCTTTAACTTATTTACTTATGATCTCTTTCAATCATGTACCTGTTCTATTTTGGCGTATGCGGATGATGTTAAATTGTGTTTGTGGTCCTGAGGGCGTAATATTAATTTCCTGGTTAGCTGGTCAGTAAGCAACAACCTGTTGCTACATACCGCCAAATGCTATTATATGTCCTTTTACAAGAAAAAGTAAATCAAGTTTCATTCTTCTCTAGCGATATAGAAATTATTTCTTTGTTTGCTTCAAAAATGCTGGGATTTCTCATGGACGCTTCACAACACTTTAATGATATCTGATTACTAAAAAGGCGATGAGTGGATTCAACGACGAATTAGAATTTTTATCATAAAAAATGGATGAAACTTATCCGGGTTGGGGTATATGTTACCATAATGTGCTTTGTAGGCATAAAACGAGCTCATTAAGTGGGGCGAGCTCCATAGTGGTCAGTACTTACAGAAGCTTATTAACAACAAAGTTGATTATCCCTACTTGTTATCAACTGTATGGTTTAACGTTGTCCTGCTATGCGTTCCCGCCAACACCAAGGACCAACCTACTATTCTTATTTCTATCGAGAATTAAGTGCATAAAGAATAACTCTTTGTTTCTATTTTCTTTCGATCATTAGGACAGATGCATACCGTACGGCATAAGAATATTATTGATGTTACGCGATTACAAAAGTAGCCTGAACAGTTATTACATATAAAAAACTTAATTAACCCTATAATATTTACAATTGCACCGCGTTTAAAACATTCGAATACTTTGTTCACACTCTACAGGAACCTTTAAACAAAATATTAAGCTTAATTGTTTACTTTTGCCAAAAGTGTAGGTATTCTAGTTAAATCTGCATCCTCACTATAAGCGGTTAACTCCCTTCGAAAGGGGACGAATTATTGAGTTGTGGGTTTCTCGATTAGAAAATTGTCTGCTAACTGCTGAGTTGAAACGATTTTGCGTTCAAGATGTTTAACATAGTAAAATCGGTATATTCTTTCAATTTAGAAATAATGACCCAAGCAGATATCCTCCGGTCGATAACCAGTTAACATGATCGAAAGTTTTTTTATTGAATAACATTGAAGTACAAGTATATTGGTTTTCCTGGGGACTTGCCCAGGTACATTATATGCGGAAGGCAGGTTCTTGTGGTGAATGGAGTAAGATCTGAGTTTATGCAGTTTAAATTAGACCTTTTCAAAGATTGCTGGGTAAAAAATAAGCTTTTCCTTAACATACAAAAATGTAAATTAGTTGAGTTCACTAGGAAGAGAAATACGTTACTGACTAACGTATCTAAAATTAAAAGCTTAAATATAATTTTTAATATAAAATTATCATTTCAAAATCACATAGATACAATAGTTAAGAGTACCTTCAAAATGTTAGTTTTCGTCATTCGAACATCTTGCGGATTTACTAAGAAAGATTGAGCAATCGATTATTTATATAAATAATTGGTACTCAGTAAATTAACGTATGGCTGCGTCATCTGAAGTCCCCACTGCAACATGCACGCCGATGGAATTGAAAGACTATAAAGAAAGTTTTTAAAGTATGTATAGATTTTAAATTCCTAAATAAAAAATAAAAAAAAAATAAAGCACGTAACTTATTATCCATAAAAAATAGAGAAAAGGAAGATTCATTTATATTATACAAAACTTGGATTAACTTTTCAGATGGTTTTATGCCAACAAACTTTATCTATCTATAATCTAAATGCAACTAGATACATTTTGTTTCATACAGTGCAAAAGAAAATAAATAATTCATAAATTTGCGTCCTTCATACAAATAAAATCTACTGATACAGAACTTTTTTTTTGGGCCTAAGATTCACTTCCACTTTAAATTGAAGTAGCCACTGCCGACAAATCATGAACAAACTCAACAGGTTGAGGTTTTATGGGGATCTTACTCATCGGCAACCGATCATTTTTTTAAACCAGAAAGCAGCAGTTAGGTGTGTCGCAGGGAAAACACAACCGACTTCGTGCAGAAATTACTTTATGTCTTTAAAAATAATAACATTACCTGCATTCCAGCCTATACGTTCATAAACATAAAGTAATATGTATATATAATAATTATGTTGATGTTTTGGGTAATAAAATATACAATCATTTACCTAGCAACTAGAAAATGCTGACGCCTAAGCTTTTCAAAAAAAAAAAGCTTAAATTCTAGTTATAATCAAGGTGTTTCCATTCGATACCTGAATACTTACATTGCAGTACTTAATAAACACTTTTTTAATATTTTATTTAGAGTAATTGTTAATTGCGTTTTGTTTCACTCTTTAACGCGATTTTTTTTCAATTATTTTCAATAATTTTTGCAATTTTTTATATTAAATTCCTAAATGATAAATTTTCATTTGAGACTTGTGCTTCAATTTGACAAACTAAGAAATAAAGTTCTAAGAAGAAAATCGAGAAAGCAATTTGATTTAATGTTACCGCATAACAAGTTTTCCTTCGTGCGCGTCAGTAAAGGTTAAATATCTTGAATTCATGTAATACACAAGAAAATGTATGACGTATACCCCGCAAATTTGATGAAGATGAAATATATATCATTAAGTTTAACAGACGGCTAACTAATATTTACACAGCGTGTCCGTGTAGTGCGTGTGTGGTAGATAGTTCCTTCCTTGAGTAATTTGGAAAAAAGTTTTCAAATAAAATAAATTCCCAAAGAACTGGTGCACAATATAATATTATACTCAAGTATACAGGGTATTCAGTTTCCGCTGTGCACGATACAAATTCGACTATTTTAAATGGAACATGAAAAACATATTATTATGTTTTCAGTTGCCAAGTTTTGCTTTAAACAAATTTATTCATTTTATGCTAAACTTCCATCAATTTGTCTCATTATTTTTACTATTTATTATTATTTATATGTGTATATTAACTAGCTAGATAACGTGTGTAGGAAAATGACGAAGTTATAAGGAAAAAAGATCACGTTTACACTTTAGTTTTAATGAATACCTTCAGCGAAACAAAAGTTTATAGCAACAAAAAAAGCGGGAATCGTACGTTTAAATCCTACCGATATCTAATGAGATTTTTATTTCATTAATTAAATGTAATTACATCGCTAAAACCAAAAGAAATATCGGTTTTTCAGTATTCACTTATGGAAGTTATTTACAGGGTAATGAACCAAAGTCCGGGAATGTATACTTACTCGTGAAAGTAATGTAAGGAAACTCATAATGTTATCTGATTTTCATTTGTTTTCAAGTTGTAAGTTATATACGTAATTAAAAGATGTTAGCTATCGTCAAAATTTTCCCTTGCTTTAATACGTCTTCAATAACCTTGGACTGATTACCCATGTAAAACGTCTATATTAAAAGGTTTTTTGCGCAAAAACTGTACACCCTGTACATCTGGACATAATTATATGTTGTGCAGAGCTTTTCTCTGAATGTTTTTTATTTAACAACTTTTTCTCTGAGTTACTCAGAAAAAGAGTTATGTTCCACCCATGGCGAACGAGTTGCATAAATTTAGGGAAATAAAATTTAAACAAGATTCAATCAGTATCTGCTAATACTTTACAGTTTGTTTTAGTCGCACGTCTAGTTCAGGAGAGTAAACTTGGTGGCGAAATAAACATGCAATAAAACTTACCCGGTAATTCTAGGAAGTTCGAAGTTCTCCTTTGCCTGCCTCGGACGGTATTTTGGAAATTTAACGGACCTATGTCTTCGTTAGATACGTTCGACATATTCGATGCGACAGAATCTCTTGAACCTCTTCTAGAAGCTAAATACGCTAGGCCACCTTTTACGGAACTCTTTCTTCTTGGCGAACTTGGTCTACTCAGAGATGTTACGGTGGTAGTTGCCGCTTCATCTGTTAAGTCGGTTAAATCCGAGGTCGATTTACGACAACGTTGCAGAGACTTTTCGTGTCTGTCCGATTCATTGATAGATTTGTTAGACGAGTATCTGTCACCGTCGTAGCCAGGATTCGTTCTAATGTTACAAGGAGGTTTTCTAGGCTTCTTCTCTTTGATGGATGAATGTCTCGAACGCCTTGGAGCGTCTGTATCATAACTGCTTGCGTAGCCGGTGTTGCTAGGAAAATCGGAACTATGCTGAGAATCAGAATCTAAGGAGTTACACACTTTATATTCGATATCCTGGTAATCCAAATCTGGATGCTTCTTCGTAGATTTATATTCCAAACTTGACTTCACTGAACTACTTGAATCCGTTTTGGATGACTGATATTGTTGCCTGTGATACATTTTACTAGGGCTAACTTTATTTTTAGGCGGAGATTGTAAATTGAAATTAAAGTAATTGCTTGAAGGACTGTGAGCTTCGGAATAAACGGAAGGAGAAGCGGGTGTATCATCTTGATAATTGAAATTTCGAGGTGATCTTGGTGATTTTGGGGTTGCATTCGGCGATTTCTGGTACGGCGATTTAATTCCGGGAGTAAAATCGAATTCGGTCTTTTTAGGACTGTTCAATTGGTAGCTTGGAGATTTACTACCGCTGGAGAAATTGAATCTATCGCTCTGGGTTGGAGATCTATTGTAAGATGGTGACTTTTGAGAGGAATAACTAATACTCGGCGAAGAAGAAGTCTTTTGGTAATATTCCTTGTGACCTCGTTGACTGTAGTATACTGTTGGGCTTTTGGGTACAGGTACAGGACTATCTGCGGGGGAACTATAAGATACTTTTGAAGATGAAGACGTATTCGATCGTCTGGAGCTGGTTCGTGAAAGATTTCCAGAATTGTTCATCTTCTTGCTCACTTAATAGCGTATGCGGTCATGATTGTTCTTCCTATAACAATGTATTATGTTGTAAGAACGCAACATAGTTAATCACAAGACTTAAATAGGTAATTATTTAGCGAATTGCTTCTTTATTTGTGTATTTCTGAAAAATATGGGGAATATATGTGCCGTGCTGTCTTTTCAAAAAAAATAAAGTCACATTGTAGTAGCGCTCCCATTATTTTTTTGTCATATTTAACGGAGTTATTAGGGCATAGATACATTTTTTAAACAAGACACCTTTACATTTTACTAAATAAATTGATACCCTTTGCAAAAGCAAATTAATGTTATGAACGCAATTATCTTTAATATTATTTTGAAAAAGTTCTTAGAATCAGTGTTCTTTAAATGCATTCAGTTGGTTCTAATTATAAATAACAATTAATGAAACAATATAACATTTTTATGTCATGCATCAAGTAAACTCGTTTTTTTGCGAAATTATGTTCGGAATGGTCCTCCATTTAAGTGCCAAACAAGGCAACGAAAATCTACTTATGAATTATGAGAGACAAATTCAAAGATATTTCACAGTACTATAATAATTTTCGACAGCATTTCGAAAAAGAGCTATTCGATCTACTAAACCAAAAATGTAATCACATTTCAGGCTATGCTCTGCAATTTTTGTCTGGCGTATTTTTTCAACATTTCAATAACGTCTGCTGTACGAAGAATACAACAGCGAGACAACATGCAGCAGCCCCGAAACGTCGGCATTCTCATGCAATTATGACGCAGTTTCGGCCCGGCAACTTCTTTATTGTATTCATATTTAAACATGAGATTATGCCAGCTAAAGGTCTTAGAAGACGCCGCTCTTTGGTATTATGTTTTCGAAACGTAATAGAAAAAAAGTAATTTAATTTAAATTAATTTAAAAATTTTGTCAACATCACAAACTATGTTCAAAAACCAAAGGAAAATACCACCAACTTTGTTGAGTGTTTTTAACAAAACACTCGGGCACATGTAAAAATTCTGCAAAAATATTTTAATAAATAACTGGCTATATCCAATACAATACGTAGTACATGAAATAAATCAAAAAGGCAACGAACACTTTTACAATAAACAGTATATAGCTAAAGCTTGAAATATTAAACGTCAGGCGGTAATGTATAAAATTTGCGAAAGACATTACGGCACACAAATTTTTATTTTCTTGCGGCATATTTTCTAATTGTCATCACTTCATCATATGTCAATGTCAAGTAAACCCAACTCCCTTTACGGAGTACCAGCGTACACCGAAATCATATCTATAACGCATTTTGGAAACAAAAAGTTGAAAGAAACCGACGAAAATTCTAAGGATTTCCTACAAAAATGAACGATCGATATCTCGCCGCGGTTTTCACTAAACTTATTCACTGTATGGTTTCAATTTAAGATCTCTACAATTTTAAATTTGGAGATGAAATCAAGAACAAAGCATTACAATGTCCTAATTAGCGCTAAACTAAATGGTAAATCATATAAATTTGATTTAGTGTTATGACTGCGCCTTAGGCATATTTTTGCAATATTTGATTATAATTACGTTAAATTCATTTATTATTAATTGTTGGGCAAAGTGTTGCGGAATTAATTCTGAAAATCCATTCGGAGTGCACAATTAAATTCGAATTGCCATTAATTAGTTTTTCTATCCTCCAAGTAAGCGTGTATTCAAATTCCGAGTAGATTCCCTAGCTGTTATAATAAATATTTTTTTTAATTAATGATAATATTTATGCAATATAATACAATGTAAATAATAAAGAACCATTATTAAATTAATGTTTCAAAATATAAAAAACCAGAATTGTCTGTACTATTTTCTAATCAATATCAAGCTTTATAGAAAATTATATAATGTAATACGACTATATATGTGCGGAAATACTTTGATTGGACTAAAACCATCATATAAATAAATATAAATATAAATGTGCCCACGTTTCGTCATAATAGATTAACGAAACTTACATCTAAAATAGATTAGGTACCATATAAAATGCGACAAAATTTTAAGATTTTTTGAAAATCTTTATTAATAATTATTTAATTAATTAATTAATAATGTTTTGTTACAGGTATCCAAGGTCCAAGACACGCATAATCACATGGTTTATGTGCTGCAGCTGACATTGAGATGTCACTTCAACACTGCAGCATTTGAGCAAAAAGCTAGTAGTTAGTGTCTTTCAATTTCGACAAGCATTTTCTCAGCCACAAGAATTTTAACACTGAGAAAGAAATAAAATTACTGAGAATTGCTTCCTAATGAATGAAACATATTTCTTAAAAAGAAGTAGATATCATACCACAATAACTTCTGTTTATTTAAATGATTACGATTCGATTCCTGCTTATACGAGATAAATAATATAAAAATGCAGATTTGCCTTCTGCGAATACCGTACTGTTATACCGCTTTTTCTAGGGTATCAAATGTTTAGGTTTCTTTTTTACTTTCTGCATAAAATATGAATATTTTAACTGAAAATATTCGTTTATAGTATCTTACTCACCTGTTGTAACGTGGCCCCGTCAAATCCGCGACACTAATGACGATGCGCACCATCCACCGTCGGAAGACTTCTGAGGCGAATTTATCAAAGACTCCCTCGCCTGTTGCGATCGTGCGCGTCTGATAAGGACGAATAAACATCGCACAGGATTTGCCAATGTTGGAGGGGCGCTGATCGGGAAACCCGGGAAATCAAATTTTCCACAAGGGAAGAGATGAATTGTTTGGCCCAATTGCAACGTCCTACCTGCCTTTGCAGAACGCATGTCCTTTATTGAATGAATTATCTCTCACTAATGCAATAATAATAGTTTGTTGACTTTATTTACCACACAAAAATTAACCAATAGCGAGATTTTGCATTATTAAAAATGCTACTTTTTAATCATCTACGTACTGAGTGCATCAATAGTGCGTCCGTCTTTTTTTACACGGTCTGTATACTAAACATTTTGTGGATGTAATATACTGTTAATTGTGCATCTTCAGAAAACATACTACAATATACTAGGTATTTCACTTTTTTTAAACGGATATATTTTTGTATATTTTTACATTATTAAAAATCTCTAATTACACTGCAATGGCAAACAACACGGAAGAATCGGCACATTCCACAGGACGCAAGCTTATAATTCATCCAGGACAGCTATTTCAAGGATACATCGTTCCTCATTTTCAACCGAAGGCCAAATGTCTTGGTCTTGTGGTTTGTGGGCCTTAACCGAAACCAAGTAAAATACCGGTTTTCGTTTCGGTTTTAGAAGATGACATCGGAGGTTTCTGCGGTTTCAACTCATTAGTCCGAGCTAGGAATAAGCAAAGCAATAAGATTGTATGTTAAAATGATCTGTATCCATGTTATTTAAATTTTTAATTTACATAATCAGTCAAAAAATTACAAGATGGTATGCATAAACCCGTACCTAATAGATCGATGTATAAAGGACACTTCCTTTGAATTTGAAACAACGCCTGGATTACTATATTTGGATGGTCATCGATCAGATGCGCCAAATAGTGACAGAGGATCAAGAATCATTACGGGAAGATATTAAATAAATGGTACAAGAAAGAATTGGAAGAAACCTATATCATCAATGTAGAAGGTGATTCTAATAGTTTAGAATATAAGCGGAAAGCACTTGAATATTGGCGAAGTGGGAAGAAACAATAGTTGACATTCGAAAGTGTACAAAATCGTTTCAAAAAAGGAAAATCTCAACGACAATTATATAGATGGGAAGTTTATTAGAAAAAAAATGGTACAAGAGAAGAACATTAGTTCTTTAAAGAAATTGGTTCAAACCAATGAGGATTTTTTGCACGCGTCCAATTAATACGTTTACTACGTTAACGATCCCTCTAATCATCACCCGGCGGTCTGCTAACACGATACCATCAACTTTATTGATCATATCGTCCGTAGCTACTTGAATGGGACGACCTGGACGCTCCTCATCAAAGCCGGATGTTCGACCACGCTTCATTCATTAAACTAGTATCTGATGGTCATCCAAGTTGCATGGTCTCTACACATTGCACCCAATTTCCCTTTGATTTCTGCACAGGTTTTCCCATAAAAGAGAGACATTAAATCACTAACCAGTATTCCAAAAATTCCAATTTTCCAACGTGTACTTTTTCATATATAGATCGATGCGGTTTCCGGTGAGACATCCTGTGTACTCCATGCTGAAGAGACGACTAAACCAAGCTAGCTTTTGAAAAATAAATGTGTAGGATATTGCCCAAAAAAGTTGAGATTTAACAAAAGCAGAAATTGAAAGATTCTTACAAGAGGCATCAAATGAAGTCTCTTTGCTGATGGAGATGAATCAGATGAATTAATTAATATTTGTATGGTTTTATTGACGAAGTACTTATAAGGCATATATGCGGTATGCGGAAGGATCAAACTAACGAATTTAAAAGTAAATGATATTGAGGATGAGTTCAATAGTAATCGTAAAAATCCAAGATCAAAAACTCACATTCATAAATTGTATCGACAATATTACTGTCGTCCAGAACACTCTACCAATCGTAGATTTTTTTATTAGATATGTCTACGGAAAATGTATAAATTAGGTTGTTCGGCATTAATACGACCAGAAATGTTCCCAAAGACTGGACGTAAATACAATTTTCTGGTGGAACTGATTTGAACAGTACGATTCCTTACTTTGTAATTGCTGACTTTATAAACAAGGAAGGAACGTATTTGGTCTTGCAGGTAAGTAATAACACCATAGAATCACGAAAATACGTATATTTGAACATTTTGGACTGAAAATTTATTGACAACGAATGAAATACACAAACAAAACAGATAAGTTATACGTTTCCGAGCATGAACGAAGAAAAGTAATTACTATTAGTCGTCACTTTGCTCTGAAGTTGTTGGTATTTCCTTGGACTCTATCTCTGTAGAATTGATGATCCTGTCGTGTAGCGTTCTTAGGTGCCGTAACAAATTGCTCTTCACGTTGAATCCTTTGTAGCAGAACTCACACATATAAGGCTTCTCTCCTGTATGCGTTCTTTTATGTATTACCATGGAAGCATGCGAAGGAAACTTTTTGTTACATAGCGTACAGACTTTGTGTGAAGTACCTATTTGGCGATTAACCTTAATGGGACGAACGGGGTTGGTTTTATTAGATAATCTCAATTCAAACTCGGTGTGGGTATTTTGAATGTGATGAACCCATTCGGCAGGAGTTGGAAAATATTTCTCGCACAGATCGCAATGCAATGGTGGGAATGAACCTCGATCTTCATCCTAGCAAAGCATAAATACAACTGTAAAGCGCAAAAATACTTAGAGAGCTGGACAAAGATTAATAAAGCCAACCGAATCAGGAATTAAGTTTGTGGTTCTACGAATGTTAGCTTTTTGAAAGAAGATACACAACTATTATTTTAGTTTCGGAATAAAAATAGTGTATAGGTGTTGTCCAAGATAGTTGACTGTCTTCAAAATTGGTGGATTTTGAGAAAACCACCGGAATTTATCACATTTGTTTTAAACGATTCGAAGCTCGATTACATATTAGTACATACAGTTAACTTGGTGAAACTAATACAACGAAAATTCATATAAAACAAAGGTGAATATTATTGAAATAAAAATTAAATTATTTGTAGTCTATCATCTGATAACTAAACAAACCCAAAAAAAAAATATCTAACAAATCTAAAGTTATGAACCAAGGAGCATAACACAAAACATAATAAATAATAAAAATAGTCTTGACAACTAAATATGCTAAGAGTATGTTCTTGATTATTTGGTATAATGGATTTGGCGTAGGCTAAACGATTAAGCTCTTACGCTATAAATTAGATTATTTTCCATAGTTTTCAAAATAATGTGGGGTATTGTTTTAAGTTCTTCTGCAATGTGCAATGGAATAACGAAGATAGCGATGGTGCACACGTTATTTGTATCAGACTCTATGGTGCGTATATTATAGTCGGAAGAAGAAATGGATATTTGATACGAATATGTGTTGACTTAATGATCGAATCAAATTTTGGGCCGTAGTTTGCGCAGCAGGCAGGATACATTCTATTTTCATTCCATCTAGTGCGTAGACGAAAAAGCTTTCATTATCAAATGCGAAATTTAGTGAAGGGCGGTAATTCAAATTTTATTCGGTTGAGTATTTCTTGGGGGGAAAGCTGACGTGAATTTGAGAAAGGCATCTAAAATTGTAATAATATACAGGATATTCCATTAAAAAAAACCAAACGTATCATGCACAGCTGAAACTGAACACCCTGCATACTAGAACATTATTTTGTTGTGCAGCATTTGTCTTCGAATGCCTTTTTACTTGAAAATCTTTTATATAAATTTCTCAGGGAAGGAATTATCGTCCGCCCACACACTAAGTGAACACGTTGAATATTTTCCAGTATTAGGATTACACCAAATAACATAATAGACGAAAATGTAGGAAGATCAGAAATGAGCAACAGCGCTACTCCTCATTCGTCTCCATCTGTTCAGCTGTTTCGGCATTTTTGTTATATTCTATCCTTTGTAGGAATAGTCTGCGCGTTTTATTTCCGTCCTATATCTTACGGTTATACAACTGCAATATATTACTTTTTTCTTATGCTTCACTTTCAATTTAAAAAGTTTTTTTTCCTTTTTTGTCTTAAAAAAAAAAACAATAGTTCAGTGTAAGTTTTCGCGGCTGATTTCCATTGAAGCATTGACATAGTTTTTTGGGATTTGGCATGCTTATTATATACAGGATATTCAGTGAAGCGTCAACTACAACAAAAACCCAAGTAGTTTTCAGTGCGTCTGTCGTTGATAAAATGTTAATGTTTGTACATTGAAAATATCGCATTGTCGCACAATTATTGGTTGACTCAATTTTTATCCAGCTCTTATATTTTGCTACAAGTACTTATACTTACAGTACTATGTCGTCCACGTCTTTGTCGTTTTGCAGGCATCATGTCAGTGTGTGATTGTATATGTTTTACCCAATCAGCTGGAAGAGAAAAAGTCTCCGCGCATAATTCGCAGGTTAATGGTGAGTAGATTTCTTCACTTGATTTCGAATCTTCAAGGACGATCTCAGGTTTTATTGTCATTTCCGAATGAAATACCTCATCATCTTCTATTAGCTCCATTTCGCATTCATTTACGTCATTCCATTCCAAAGGCTCCTCTTTTATAACCAAAAACTGCAACTTTTCACTGGAAGTAGTTTCCTCAACGTGCTCTTCAATATCATTGGATAATTCGGAAACGTTATTATCAGGCTTCATACTTTCATCTTTATCCGCGTTATTTTTTGATGATTGACATTCTTTTTCAGTTTCTTTTTCTTTAGTTTCAGTCTTGTTGTTTGTCTCGCTATCACTTGTTATTTCTTTCTGTTGCTGTGAAGATGAGGTTTGTTGTCGTTGCGCCTGTGGCTGGGACTGTTGTTGTGGTTGAGACTGTTGTTGTGGCTGTTGTTGCTGTTGTGATTGGTGTGGCTGTGATTGCAGTTGTTGTGGCTGCGGATATAGTTTAGGTAAATTTGTACTTTGGCCGGGTTCGGATTTTTGATTAACCTTCACCAGTTTCTTATCGTGATAGCCTTCATCTCTAGGTCTCCATAATCCTTGTATTTTAAGTAAGTCCCCTCCTCTAAGGACGCTTTCCAAAATATCTTTAGAAACGGTAGTTTCCCCGGTGTACATGTACTGGGTAAGAATTTTCATCGTTTTATAATTAATTTCTGGGGGTAAAACGATCGCTAATGGAGAAGAGGTTATTAATTTATTGTGAACTTTTAAAATTTGATGGAAATAGTGACTGCAGGTGGAAAGCACGAACCGATGGGCCGCAATCTGCCGTCCATCCATAGTGAATAAAATTACATCAGAAAACGATTCGCTGTTGAAATAATTTGCAACACATCCAAACAGATGAGAACTGAATGAATGCCACTTTAATTGGTAATTTTCTGTTATCGAATCCATCTTCATAAACACTGAAATAAAATAAATGTTATTAAAAAGAGGTATTAAATTATTCCTATATTATAAATAAATAAATAAATTATGCAATTTTATTTGGAAATTAGTTGTAGTCACAGATATTTTGTGATGATCTGAATATATACCAACATAATTAATTTTGCAATTAAATCCTAATAAAAACCTTAGGAAGAATAGTAACTAATCGTAAATATTCCATGATAAAAAGATTTTCAAATAAAGTAAGAATAATATTAACTAAAAATTCAAGTCAAATGCGAAACAGTGGAATAAGGGGAGACTAACTACACAGACAATCGCAATACGTTACATGTAACTATTTAATTCTAGCATATATACGAGTCGCCCGGAAATTCTGCTGAATCTGTATATCTTATAACTCGCATTTCGTATCTGGAAGCATTTTCGGTTTCCAAAACAAAAATTCATCCCATTTTCTTTTATAACCCGAAAATTCTATTTTCGTAAAAAAACTGTTAGAAATGTGAAATAGGCATACGCACACATTAACACTAACGGCAGGGCACTAAGTACAATAAAATAAAAATACCTATTGGATGCTAATGCTAGCGTCAATGAGAGATAACGTAGATGTGTGATTACCCTTATAATTTTCAATTATGTACGAGCTGAAAGAGTTTGTTTCAGTAACATAAACAACAGATGTAGCAATCCGCATTCATGATTATAAATATATTACTACGATTGTAAATTTTTTACCACATATAGGTGCTCTAATTAGCTGAAGAAAACTGTGTAGGCACACTAGCACTTACAATAGGGAGACAATACAACTATAAAAAAATCTAAACAAACAAACACAGGCACAACAGGTAACTTGAACCCTGTTCGTCGGGATATTCAGTAAATATTGCTAACTGAACAATGTGGGCATCGATATAAGCTAATACAGTTCTGCGCGTGTCCAGGAATGCAAATACCTGAAGGTATTCCCAGAACTTTTCAAATGACTTCGTAAAAGTTCATTACTAGAGATTGGTACTTTGCGAGAATAATGAACACATCGTCTTTAAAATCAGGAACATGGCGCTATGATATTCAGAAATCGAAATAATTGTATGCTATACTAGAACAAGCCGTGCATCTAAGAAAATGTTTTTCACGAATTTATTTTATGTAGTTATCCTTACAATGAGGTACTATTTACATGTGATCAAATGAAACTTTACAGAGCACTCACTTTGAATTAGAAAATGTTAGAATCATAAGGTTTAAAAAATAAATCATATTTAAGAAAGTAATCATGCCCGCTTCTTTTCATCGACATCTAATAACAAAGCAAAAAGCCATCAAATAAAGCTTTGTTCTTCTTTCAAACATACATGAGATTACCAAACATGATGTAAATATACACACTGTGTTCTGAAATGATGTGTTTGAAAGCAAAAAAGACGAACTGTGTGGCGGCCTTAAGAGTTTCATGATGATGTTATTCAATTTTCAACATTATTGTAAATGAAATTAAATCGCCACTCTTATTTTTTTTTTGTTTTGTGCAAAGTAGTTGCGATTGCTAATCCCTTTACCCCTCTGGATTAATTAAAAAACTAGTCGGGGCCATTTTGTGGCCGGTTTATGTTTTGTCTCCATCTTGCAACGACTGAATATCAATACTATCTTCCGCGTGGCAAGGCCAAATACTTAGGTTCAGCAAATAAAAGTGCAGAACGGCGTTTATTGGAAATACCCATCATAAACTAAAATGGGAGTAATAAAATCTACCTGCCAATCCTTCAATAATCAAAATGTCACTGTACGCTTTGATTTGAGACAAATAGTTAGAGAAATAACATATGCATCATCTTATAAGCATATATTGTATGTAACACCTGCTTTGAGTTATGCTTCTCTTTTAGAGAATTTATATAATAACTAGTGATATTTTTAAGCTAAACAAAATGAAGATAAGCCAGGTAAATAGAGGTGTTGCAAACTTCTATGAAATGTAAACATCAGCATCTCTATTCGCCACTAAATAGAAATCAATTTTTCAAGAAAAGAGGAGGATGAAGTGATTATCACATCTTCAGTTGTTTTCCTAAATTTTAATCGATTTTACCGAAATTTGCCTACACAGCATTTTTTTTAAATTTCGCGGATAATTTAAGTTAGTAGTTTCGGTAATAGAGGGCATATTTGCCATCTTCTCGCCGTAATGTATAGGATTATGCCCTTTATTACCAGAAATACCAAGCGGTGCAAATTTCGGTAAAATCGGCTAAAATTTAAGAAAACAACTGAAGATGTGATAATCGTTACATATTATAGGTTTATAATTAATTAGTCACACAATCGTCCTCTTTTCTTAAAAATCGATTTCTACTTAGTGCCGAATAGAAATGCTGATTTTTACATTTCACAGAAGTTTGTAATTAGATACCTGGTTTATCTTAATTTTGTTTAGCTGATTAGTTATTATATACATTTTCCAAAGGAGAAGCATGACTAAAAAAAGATGTGTATGCCTATAAGA
Source organism: Oryctes borbonicus (assembly GCA_902654985.2). Lineage (NCBI taxonomy): Eukaryota > Metazoa > Arthropoda > Insecta > Coleoptera > Scarabaeidae > Oryctes > Oryctes borbonicus. The sequence continues at coordinate 9,809,703 of LR736861.1, read as the reverse complement.
ACTATCTGTAGAGTTATATAGATTAACAAAACTGGTATTCGTGCTATATGCAACCCATGTAACAGCAGTGCATGTACATAAGTATAACAAATAAATACTATCTCGAGAAAATATGCTTAAAACATTAAAATACATCTATCCTGTTTGGAATTAATGAAAATATTTCATTAATGGAACTTTTTAAATTAACGAAGATGCTTCAAAGTTTATTTTTTCTTTATTCTATCAATTCATTTGTAACTGGATTAATTTTAACTTCAAATTCAAATGATTAATTTCTGATAGGAAATAAGAAACTGTTAGAGTGATCCTTTCTAAAAAGCGTTTCCAGCCACCAAATTATCCAAGAATTATATTAATTGAGACAAAACGAAGAGCAGTAACTATTTTCAGTTACCTTTGTCCTTGGGGTTTTAAATTTGTTGCATATTTTTTATATTATCATTTTCCTTGCATATTGTGTACATTGCACTATATAAAAAACCACCACCAGGTTTGGCGATTGTTCATTGGTTCTAGTGACTTTTCAACTAATCTAGTGACTTAGTGAAAACTTTTCCCAAAGTAAGATTTTTTAGTATTACAAAAATTATTATTAGAAACATATGTAGGTATTTAAATAAAATGTATGTAACTAAGGTCACTGTCACATTATCAACGAGTTTAACAAACTAGACCGATCAAATTGTCTTAGTGACATCTTGAGTAAGTACTTAATAAAAGAAAAATCGTGACTTATAATAATTAATATTATAAGCAAACTCCCTATTCTCATTAGAATTACAAATCTTGGAAAAATTATACTAGTGACATCGTTAAAATGGTTTGAACAAGCTACATATTTTGCTCAACGTGCTAAACTTATTAATAGCGTGACACGGGTTTAAGATGAAGATTTAGTATTGTACCACCTTTAAGTATTTTTTTTATTAATATATATAGGTACCTTACAATCTAGTGACTCCCCTAATTTCAACGTGGTGACACTGCGCCATTACCAACAGCACCAATGCGATTTTACATATTTTACTGCATATACTATATTGCTTTGGTTTTTTCTTTTTTTAAGTTGACAATAAAATTTGAAAAATTAGAAACGTTTTTAATTTTGCGCTATTTAAACTGAAAAATTATATTGGGACGTTCAGTTCAGATGCCTTGATCGAATATAAATATAAAGATTTAAGAAGCCCACTTTTAAAAACTCAATTTTTCCCAAATATTTCGTATTTCTATCAGTTTCATCTAGCGGAGCGTAGCTGAACTATAATCTCGCTATGGTTTAAATTGCAAGATTATAGATGACACTGTATTAACAGACACTAATTTGAACATGAAATGTAATTTATTAATGCGTTTACAGCCTGATTTACATTTTCCGTAGCATATTATTAAGATATGTCCACCATGTGAGCTTCGGGAAAGAATAAATATTCTCAGAAGAAAATGTAAAAAAAAAAACATTGTACTATCAATCACTACCAGCTTTATATAACTGTAATCACAAATTAAATAATGTTTTTCCAAACTATTTACTTCCGTTATCAATTATAAACAAATCTGCACCGTTTATTTATAATTTCGGCCCTTCTGGTAAGGTGCTTTTAACAGAACAGACTTATTGATTCTGGTTTCCTGCGCATTTCGTTTCAGTGGATTTGCAACCCTAACTGTTTGTAGCTAACTTCCAAGTAGATCCCCGTTTTATCTCGATAAAATCAGATAAGTTGTGTTAAACGTTCTAGAACAATTTTACATCATTTTTGGAATTAGTGTCCGTTGTAAACTAATCCACTTTCTACGTCTCAACTTGCAGTCGAATTGAATTATAATCCAGTTTTGTGCAATATTTGTGTATATTAGCACACAGACCGGAGATACTGTGGCACTGGTGCTACAAAAATGGGCCGAAAAGGGAAGAAGGGAGGTAAGGAACTCGTATAAATCTAAAATGTTGTTCTTACCGAGAAATATAGGTACATACATTGTAAATATAGATTGTGGTGATAAATTGTTAACATATTGTTATGGCCCAAACAATTTCATAATATTGTGTTCTTCTGTAGAACGAAACAGGTAATGATACATATTGGGTGTGTATTTTAATTGCTTGCACCTTTGATTGAAGAGTTGTTTGAACGCCTTTAATACACCTCAACTTCAAATGTTCAATCAAAGCTGCAAGCAAATAAAGAAGCACACCCATTAATAATAGACTAATAAAAATAATTTTGAATAATGAAGAGAAAAAATATATTGAAATGTAGTCTGTACAGTACTTATGTGAATTTGTCCTTGCAAGGAACAGAAGCGTTAAAGTTTCTTTATAGTGATATATCTCAGAAAATGTTACTGACGTAAGTTAAAACTTCGAAGCAAGAACAATTACAAAAACCGATGTTAAGATAAAATAATAATTTCATCTCCAACACTTCTTTTTTATACCCATGTAACTGTCAATTATGCGCAAACATTGCAAAAATCTCATACAAACTTACTCTTTTTAGGGCAGCAAAGAACAGATACAGCATCAGTACCGGAGCCAAAAGAGGAACAACCCCAAGGTATTGCATTATATGTTACATATGGACTGTTCTGTGTTTTTTTTTGTGCAATATAAAACTTAATTATTTTCCATGTTCCATTTAATATTTGTTATAATCTTTGTTTATTGACATTTCAAAAATATTTTTCAGTATTTGTTGGTTTAACCCTGATCTTAACTTCCCCCAGAAGCATTTCTTGTAAATTGATACCGCTAATGAGAGAAATAAACATGTAGATCTGCTAGGCTTAAGTTTCAACTAGTGCGTATTTCTTAAGCAAATTATCGTGCGATTAATTGAATTGAATAGAACATGCTCTACTTTTTGTCACGTTTTCCCGACGATTTTCAACTAACTGCTGTTTTAATATCAAAGCGAGGTTAAACTGAAGTAACTTAATCCACATCCACAATAGTGGCATTCGATTTGTCTAAAAAAGCTACTCCGGAATAGCTCTGGAGCAAACCACATATATGTCACAATGAACTAACATCCCGATATACAATAATGTATGCCCTATAAGGGAAGGTACTTCAGGCTCCTATTTTGAAGGTATGAAATAATCCCCAATTTGAAATTACTAACTGAAATATAAAATTTTCATATTGCAGTGCATATGTTTGCTACATAGAAATTGTGGACATTTGAAAACATTTGGTTCAATTGCCCTTTAATTATTGATACTACAGCTATTTTCACCATTTTGGGGAAATTATTAGTGACAATAGCTCCCTTTACAGAGTATACCTTAGTATAGAAAGATCCACGTTGAATTCATTTTGCATTAAATACAGATAATTTCATCCCATAAATCATGTCCTCAATCATATTGGAAATATCCTATTATATACATATTTTCTTTAAATATTTCTATTTACATTGAACATTTGTTTTTCTGTCTTTAGCACGAACCAAAGATGATGGAGCGGGACCTTCAAGACCGCAGACTGCTCCTCCATCAGAAGGTATTAATCTATTTACATGTTATAGTTAGTCGTTCTTGAATATTTTTATTGTTAAGGAGTAAGAGGAGAGATACGCATGCAACCTCAACAAAGTGGGTCGCAGCAACAACCGCACCAGCAAGGTATTACTACAAGTTTTGCATAAAATTAACGTACATATTGTATTTCATTGCATGTTGATTTACTTTGTTAATATGGGGTAAATAATATCATTTAGTTGGTATTAGCTCAGAGATTTTCACGGAGTATACGAGAATGATGTCAACTTGTTTTGAAAACTAGTTTAAGTATATGTATATTTAACTAAACAAAAATCGAATTAGGTAGGTAAAGCTTTGCTTAATTAATTTGTTTTTAAGTTATAAAAAAATCATACGCTGTTTTCATAATTCAGTTTTTGATTGAATTATGAAAACAATTGAATTGAAATTTTGTTTAAGGTGATGGCAAGTTGTTTTGGATTTTAACAAACAAAATCGGATCTCGGGGTCCACTAAATTTTGTACGTAATAGCAACAGCATTGTCGTACTACATCATTATAGTGTGACAGTGTTACATGTTTGTAAAGTTCCCAAAATGGATAGATGTTTTGTTCGACATTTGTCAGTGTTAAAAGTATCGGGTTACGTACGTAATTGGATTTAATAATTTTATAAAAAAGAATTTTCAACATTGTATTGGATGTTTTGAAAAGTTAAAACTAGTATCTGCTACAAACCCTTAAAGTAAATAATGCACAATCAAGGTTTAAAAATGTGCGTTTTGCGCAAGTTAAATGCAAGTACTGAAAACGGTGATAGCTCTTATTTTAATTAATCCTAACGCTATTTCTATAAACGTAGGACGACCTCCTAGACAAACAAGTGAGGAAGCTGTAGGTGGTGTAAGACGAAGGGATGGTGGTCCTCAACAACAATCGCGTAGACAAGAAGGTATAATTTTTTGAACCTCATTGACAATTTGATTTGTAATATTAACGAAGAGTAAAATTATCTATATTTATAGAAACAACTTTACTATGAATTTGTATCTTCTAGGTTACCAGCCGCATCAGCAAGAGACTTCTGGTCAACGATCACGAGGAGGTCCACAAGGAGCTTGGCAACGCGATGGTGGAGGTCAACAGCAACAAGGTAAAGTTTGAAAAAATATACAAGCCCTGAATTGCAACACCGCTAATTCAGGCTTCATTTTATCGCGATTGATGAAATTTTGTTCAAGTACTATCTATCACATGCGAATCTAGCTAGCAGCTAAATGTAAATAAGTAGAAATGTGATTTTTTTCTTCAGTTCGGAATTCTGCTTTTGATTTTATTAAAACCTCGTTCATTAAACACCTCTGCAGCAATCAGTGGCTGCTTTAGGATTACATTGATTTTCCTTCACAGAACTTCGTGTCGATTAAAGAAATACGATAGCTATGCTGTAAACGAGAGAAACTTCTTATGTGACACTATATTCTTGCATCCCCTATTAATTTACGATATTTCAAAACATAGAAGACTGTACAGGAGGTTCCAAATCCAAATTTGTTTTGACATATCTTGTAAAAATATTTTTTTCAAATGGAACATCCTGTACTTTATAAAATATAAATCAAATTTTGCCTCGAACAACTGCGGCTATATAATTTGGGTTTCGTCAAGGTATTAAAAAGGGAACGTTCCCGACAGGTCGTAGTAAGTTAGCCAGTCTCGCCTAACAAAGAGGAGATGTCAGGTTCCATTCCTTACCGGGGCATTTTTTTATATAATTAATTACTTCAAGAAAATTCCAGATTTTCTGCGAGTATGTCTGGTCTGTCCGGTTTGTCACCATTAATGTATTTTCGGAAAAAAAAAATGGTTTAAATTCGTATATCATAAGTAATTCGTAAACTGGCGAATACTAAATTCTTTCTTAAATGAATTTTGAATAGAATATGTTCAATTTGTTTGTATTCGTCGGAAAATGTAAATAGGAACTGTCATTTATTCAATGAGAGATGTCTCTAACTTTAAATAAACTGTTCACAAAGGCTGCTGAGCTTCACACGTTTTTATTTTCACAGACATTGTCAAATATCAGTATAACCTCCGACTCAGGAAGTAAGAACATCATATTCCCCTCAATACAATATCCTCTCGTCGTGTTAATTTGTGTGAAATAATTATTTCTCGCGTATATTTTTGATGAGAATACAATATATTTACACCATCTACTCTACGAATTAAAAAAACCAACTTTTCATAACAGCAGTCATAAGAATAAAGTTACCAAGTGTATGTTTATTTAAGTAAATTACTTTTAACATCTTAGGTCGCCAGCAGCAAGAGTATGTTTCTGATCAACAGGCCAGAGGAGATGCGCAGCAGGGACAGTGGCAACGTGGAGATAGAGGACCACAACACCGAGGTAATAGAATTATGTTACTAATAATATCCTTGATAAAAATAATTTTTTCGAAAATTAATATCTTTTAGGTCAACAACAATCTGCTCCTGCTCAGCAGGGAAGAGGAGATGCATGGGGACAGCGGCAACCCGATGGTAGAACTCGACAGCAATTTGCTAGCCAACAAGGTTAATTCTTTGAGTAACTAATGTAACTCTAAATATTTTAATTATTGCTAAAATCTTTTTCATCTCTATTTTATGGTGTAAAAAGAATACCACTATCGCATATGACTAAAGTTCGGCACTTTCTGTGCACTTCACGAAATCAGCAGAGACTAGACAGATTCGTGTTTATTGGTCTCATGAGAATGGGTTTTCTCTTTCCGAAACAAAAAGAAGTTAGATGATAAATAAGGCAAATGCGGGCAATGAAACATTGATGCGTTTTTCGTCTTCAAATAATTGTTTGATCTTGTTTTGTCTTCAAATAATTGTTTGACATGCTATGTAACGTATGGCATACAAACTATTGTGTACCGTTTAGTATTAAGTGTTCCTCGGTCCTCCAAAGTAATGTTTACGACATGTCCAGTACAACAAAAGAAAGAAGGAATCATTTTCATGGAAATTCTTCGTGAACGAACAACTTTTGTTGAATTCGGTTTATCTAGGAACATCCATACAGTTGATTGTGGTTTAGTTTTTGGCTCGTAGAAACATATCCAAGTTTCGTCGCCTGTGACGATGTTGTATACGGATTTTGTCGAATTTTTTTAGCATTTCCTTACACCAACTGACTTGAGCCTTTTTTTGTGCTTAGGTCAGATTTTATAACATCTATCGAGAACAGATCTTTTTCACATTTAAATGCTCATGCAAAATCGAATGTATTGGTCTTCAATATGCCTAAGGATGCCTCTATCTCACCGTAAGTCATGTGCCAATCCTCTTCAATTATGTTGCACACAGCATCGATAGTTTTTGACGGAAACATGACTCCGACGAAATTCTGCAAACCAGTTGTAAACAGTCTTTCCTGATGGTGCTTCATTATAAAAAGTTGAACAAAGCGATTCGAAGCATTGCTTTGTTAGACCTTTACTAAACTGGTAAGAAATCATCGAACGAAAACCTTCACGTGGAATTTCCCTTTTTTCACAAAATTTTTTAAACGCAATCTACTCTGCCGATTTCTGTGCTTTAATTGATTCAAAAACAACAAATCTCAAATTTTACTGGCCAACAATCACCATGATATTACTTTTTGAAAAATGTTAAAAACAAACATATAATCAGTGTTTCCGCTACAGGACCGGAACAAATGTCTAAAGGAAGAGGAAGAGGTCAGGGGCAAAGACAAGAACAACAACCCGGTGGTGCATGGAGACAACAGCCATCTGAAGTTGCA